>CM062805.1:275360553-275728053 GCA_031772625.1 Pinus tabuliformis | reverse complement strand
AAATTCATTGACAATGATTTAGTTACTCTTAGTCAGAACATTGCATTTCTCTTTGATATAAAGAAGCAAAACCAAGGGCTTCCAAATGTTAATCAAATAAATCAATTGGAAGTTGAATGGTTAGAGAGAATTAATACACTTGAAGAAATCATTTTTTAATGTGATAACCTAAGTAGGAGAAGAGGTGATGCCTATCTGACGATGATATAAATTATACAATGCTTAGATGGTCCATGTATCCTAATAAATTCTGAATTAATTTCAAGAGACACGTTAAAAGATGAATTAGACCGGCCAAAACAGTCAATGGCAACAGAATTTGATGGCATAACTGATTTTATTAGAGAATAAATTACCAAATGGATAATTACTTTTGTTAAAGTCAATAACGAGAACTTTGTCTTAGCTACCTAGATGCAAGAAGAAGCTATAAAAAATGAAAAGGAGATATTCAGTAAAAATTTCAAAATGGAAATTATAGTTGCTCCTGACAGAGATTACATTAAAGCTATGATCAACAGATTTGTTGAACAAATCATGAACTTGTAATACATCTAACATAAGCACAATCACGGAGGACGCTTTTGCATAGTGTATGTGTTTTCAAAACCTTCAACATTTGATTTTATATTAGCTAATATTAGATAATTTAGCTTTGTTGATTATGTTATGATGACCTTTGCTAATTATTGTATACAAATTCTTATTTTTTGATGTAGATGTCCTTTTTCGTATCACTTTTCACTAGAGCACAATCCCAGTTCCTATTGAAACAAACACATTTACTTTTACAATTTTGTATCAAAATTTTCAATTCTCGGTTTTATAATTCCAACTTTGTTCAACAATTTTGTCTTTTATGACTATGTTTTGAATATGATCTTGTATATATCTAAATTATGACTATGGTCATTGACATTTGAATCTTCATACAATTGTTACTAAATCTGACCTTGTATCAATGTTATGATAATGTTTGCTATAGGTTTTTGAACATATGCTTTAAAGTTTTTGTAATTCAATGTTGTGTTATTGGTTAAAATTAAATTGAACATTTGACAATAGTTTTGGATCTTAGACATACATCTCTGAATAATAGAATGCTAGTACCATGACTTCACAACCAAATAGATTTCAGTCCGCGGAATACAGAAGTCCGGAGAAACTTTTCATTGTAGTTCCTACGCACTGCTGCATTCCACATAATCAAAGCTCGATTTATTTATGCATATGCATATTAATTAATTAATTATGTTTCCCACACACCCTTTTAGTGTACAACATAATAACTCTCGATACTACAGTTATGATTATGTTGAGTGAGTTTCTTTTTTATGCCTACGTTTTGAGTATGATCTAATATGTTGAATCTATATTATTTGAGTGTGTCAAAAAAATTAATTAGCTAAAAATGATTTGAAGTATTCGCTATCTACATATTGAAGTATAGTAAATATTTTCCATTTAAACATATTTGACAGTTTTGGATCTCATACATAGATCTATGAAGAATACAATTGCTAATGGCAAGTCTTTAGAATTGAATAAATTTCATTCTGCAAAACACTGAAGTGCGGATAAAGTTTTTATTGTGTTTCTTCCACACACCCGTATTTCGCATAATAAAAAATTGTTACCTTGTACATGATGTTAATTTGAAATATCATAAAAAGTGAGAATGGAGGGAAAATAGTACAACATGGTATTGAACCAATTAACAAAGGAAAATTGTTTCAATTAAGATAATGATAGACAATAATAACTTTGTTGAGAGGTGTTTTCTATGTACTCTCTGATTTGTAATATTGTATAGAGTAAGCTCAAAAAGGACACTTTCACAACATAAAATAAATCCTGCACAATTTGTACAACCGTGACATAAGCATTAGCTCTTCGATTTCCTTTGTTTTCGCACTTAGAAATATTGTTCTCTAGTCTTTTTGTTCTCTGAAACCTGCTTCAAAGCTATGCTATATCTACATCTCCTTCTCCACACTTGCTTATCTCCACACATACACTTTCATGTGCATATCCTTCCCTCAGCATTGCTAGCGCATCTATCTATAGTCAGTGCGAAATTATGAACTGAAAATTCATTCGCGTATATGAAACAAAATAGACAAGTGTACTTAAGATCCATATAATCTTTGAGCACTTCACACAATGTATCAACATTTCTTGTTCCTCGCCTTAATATAAACACATTTATATAAGTCATAATATGATATAGATTGTGACATAAGTCATGCTATAATTTCTCTTACAATGGTAAATTAGCTTTATGCCAATCACAGAGAAAGAAAGCTTTAGTCGATAAGTGAATACCGTAATTAAGCATTCTAGTTGTCGTTTACTAATTTTGCTCTTAATACATAACATAAATTGCACAATGCTTTAATGTGTAACTTTTTAATATTCAATGATCGACGTTCCAAAATGTTAAAATGTGCGGATGGGTAACGTATATGCAAGTGTAAAAAATAATGAACAAAGCATCTGTCGCACATATTGCTTTCCACACATCCCTTTACTCTGCCATAATGGATATATGCACTATTTAGTATTAAAATATTACCAATACTCTATAATAACATGTTGAAGTGTGAAACATCGCCAAACACTATTGTGCGGAGTGCGGAAGCTATGCAAAATTAGCTATCCTCTGCATTCGCTACCATTTCACAAGAAGTTCATGGTGAAATATTTAGATTGGCGAGCAATGAGCAATTATAGTTTAGCAAATTGTATGCTGAATATTTTAGATGGATGCAAAGTGATCATTGAATCATTATAAAGGAATTGTTAAACATGATGCAATATAGCTCTAACTGAGGACACAAAATTCATTGTTGAAAGTTTTGTTGACCAAGTAATTGCTTCACGCATTCGATTTCTTGAACGACATGCAAATCATGCAATGCCACCTGGGATGAGATTTCATTGTGTTGAGTTTTCTCTGCATTCTACACAACCTTTAATCAATTAATTAGCTTTGTTGGCTAATTTTGTGTTGTGCGAAGAACTTTCACTATATGGAGAACTTTCACTGTGCAAAGAGCTTTGTGTGGAGAAATTTCATTATGCAGAGTGTTTTGTGCAAAGAGATTTCACTACGCAAAAATCTTTCATTGTACAAAAAGTTCTGTGTAGAGAGATTTCATTGTGCGAAGTACATAACCTTTAATCACTTAATTAATAGTGGAGCTTTATGCGAAGAGCTTTTATTGTACAGTGAGATTTCATAAACAATGAATAAAGATTATGTTGCACTCTCCCATAACTTACACATAATACGGAAGCTATCCGAAATTAGCTCTCCTTCATATCCACATTTCCATTTCACAGGAAGTTCATGGTGAAAAATTTAGATTGGGGAATAATGGGTAATTGTCGTTTAGCAAATCACATGTAGAATATTGTAGATGGATGTAGCATGATCATTGAATCATTATTGAGAAATCATTAAACGAGATGCATAATTGGCTCTTTTGTGCAAGCTCTTATCCACATTCATGGTGAAATATTTAGACTGGAGAGAGATGGGTAACTATCATTTAGCAAATTCCACGTCGAATATTATGGATGGATGCAACTCTAGTTGAGGACATGTAATTGTGTAATATTCCTAATGGAAATTTTATAATGATAACAAAGTCATGCAAAGATAATAATACTGAAATTTTCATAAATGCATACACATAAACCAGAAATTTATCCAAATCCATAAATTGGCCAAGATTTTGTTAATAATACTGTTGTGGTACAAATGAGTTGGAGAAAATGCACTTGGGCTTGCACAAGGCAAGCGACAAGCACCAAGTGATGAATACAAGAAAGCTCAATAGCTATAATAGCAATCTCCTCTAGAAAATTGCATTGATGCTCCAAAACATCAATACTTCTTGACTTCACCCCCTGATTTGCCCACCCTAGAGTGCCTTGAAAACTCTATAAAATTAGGAGAGTGCTCCTTGCCCAAAACCCAGAAAAACGCAGAAAGGGTTTCCCTTAGTTCCAACTTTCAAAATTTGACCCTTCACAGCGTGACCCTCCACCAAATTTGAATTATGTTATTGTGGTTTCTCCTGCCAATCTCTGCTCTCCAAACTCTAGCAATCCTGCTCAAATTTCCCTCCCAATGATTTACCAGCACACCAGCTCCAAACTCCCCCGAATGATGCTGCCCCAAAAGAGTCTCACTCCAATGACTGCACAGTCATGGAGGAGATGATGCAATCCTCTGTATGATAAAGTGAGATATGTGTGTAGGTTAGTCCTCTTGGCTATAGCTACCCTCCACACTCATGAAAATGATCAAATAACACCCCTGTAGCTTCTTCGTTCAATTCCCCAATAACCCAGCTCCACAAACAACTAGTGAATCTTCCCTTTGTGCAGTGGTGGCTCCCAGACTGTGTGCACTACTCCAGAAATGTGTGGGACCTGTAGTTGATGTCTCTTCCAGTCTCAATGATGAAGGAAAGCCTTCCTTGGGTGGCACTCTAAATCCACCGAAGAAAGTTTGATCTTCTCTCCTTGAGAAGCTCTTGTGCTAAATATCACAATATTGGCTCAATTGAACAACTAAGGCAAATTTGATTTTCAAATTGAAAAAAGATCCTTATTGCTCCCTCAGTCCTTCCTCTTATAATTGTTGGCCATGCATTCGTTGTGGGTCCCTCCACCAATTCGATTTGCTTCAAGGAATTTGAATTCCTTCTTCCCGAAGCGCATACTTCATGTGGGCCCCATATTCCACTAGTAATTTAAGCTTTCCTTTTCCCTAATGTTGGCGGCCTCCATCTCTCCAAAAATTAAGTGGGGACTCCCTCCATCCACTTTTCCTAAGTTTACATGCCAAAATATTTCCCAACACCCAATTACAAAAATAGAAATTCATCTTAGCAAAATTAATTTAATTGGGGACATTACAGTCCTCCCCACCAAAAATTGCTTGTCCTCAAGCAATGCCTGAACAAGCACCCTCTCGATCAGTTGAACCCAACAGTCTCTACACACAATACCAAGTTCCCAAATGTACCACCCAACCATCCTTGATCTCTGCCCTATCCTTCCAGGATCCCAAGCCATCCTGATCAGCGTGAGGCATCCCTTGCTCCACTCACTGTACAACTCAACATAGGCATCAGACACCCTCTGCATACTGCTACTAAGTAGAGCATCATGGTAGTATAAAATCCTGATCATCTCCTCATGTAACTTCTCTACCAAATAGTCTCTCTCGTGCATTGCAGGAGTGGACTCCTGAAGATGCAATCCAATCCTGGTGGGATTGAACCCTCATCTGCCTAAGCTTCTCCTGGTCTCCTCCTGCTTGTGAGGATCCATCCTAGGGTCCTCTAACTAAAACTAAATTTATTTAATTTAAACACAGTAAGAAGGGAAATAGCTTATTTATAACTCAACATTTATTTGATGACAATTTACAATTAAAATTTATTTACAACATATTAAACTAGTAAGAATTGCATTGCAGCAATTTGTATAAGTAATCAATAAATGGAAGAATACATGTTCCAATAGCTTGGTTGAGATGCTCCTAACTCTGTTGGGATGCTCCTCTCGGCTACCCAATTGAATTTACTTCCCAACCAACTAGGAATGATTTCATAGCCCAGGGAACGACAGGTTCCCTAGCCCTCCAAGCCCAAGTCCAACCAGCTTAGTGTGTCCAAGTTAAACTAACACTCTCCAGATCCAGGTTTGAATTCTCTTATTATCTCTCCATTCTCTCCCTTCTCTTTCTCCACATTCCTCCCCCAAAACAAAATCCTCCTCAACCAAAACCAATACCAAGGATCTCTCCCCCTCTCCTCTCATCCTCCTTCCCCTTTTATGTCTATTCCTTCCATCCAACTCAACCACCTATTATTAATGTCATGACTACCCCCTCATCCTTTCATTTTAGTATACATGACTTTTCTTACCATAATTTATTCAAAGTATATTTGAGAAGACACTTTGGGAATAAAATATGCATATTTAATTTACAATTAAATTGAAGACCATATCTTCTCAAAAGTAGATTTGAGAAGACACCTTGGGATATGGATATTTAATTTGGAAATAAATTGGAGAATACCATATCTTCTCAAAAGTAGATTTGAGAAGACACCTAGGGATATGGATATTTAATTTTCAAATAAATTGGAGGAGACCATATCCTATCCAAAATTAAATTTGAGAAGACAACTTGGAAATTGAATAACAACAATAATAATAGTCATATCAGTGAAAAAAAAATTACAGTTTCACAAATGTAGGTATATACCAATATTTCTTAATAATTATAAGTCAATATTTTTAGGTTAATTAAACACTAATAAAAATTAGCGTGATAAGATCAAGTAGGGCATTACATACACCCCTCCTTCAGAAAACTTCGTCCCGAAGTTAGAGTGAAAAACATACAAGGAGTTCGAAAGAAGTTTCAACATAAGGCATAACAAAATAGAGAGAGTTGTAGTAGTCAAATTAAGTAATTCAGAAAATGATACCACTTCCCATCAAGAGTCTCCAACTAATCTATATCCTCCTATCCTTTCTAACCTACTTCCGCTCCCACCCTATCCATCCTCTGTTGTTATATACTATGGCATCAGCTATACCGATCTAACCACTGATAAAACCAATATTGTGGAAGCGTCGACTATATCGACCTAATTTCCCCAACAGGCAATTGGAAATCGTCATCACACGTTTAGGGGAGCGTGTCCATCACTGCCCTCCCACGATTCCAGGTTTGGAGGTTACACGATGGGAAATGCCTCCACCCCTCGTCACAACTAGGGTCAACACCCTAATATGGACCACGCTACAGTGCTAGTTGGATACTTATCATCAAATAATCCAGTCACGTAGTCTTGTCACCTGCCATTTACATTTTACCCATGTCATAAGTGTGCATATCAAGTAGATACAAAATGTAATAGAACAATGTACATCATACCATTATTCATTGGATGTCTTGACATTCCCCATCGGAAGAGTATATCTTGGTTATCATATAGTTCTTTCCAATTTGCAGGTTAGTTCTCATTCATGCATATACATAACAACAAAATATATATAGATAAGTGATCTTAAACATCATGTTATTAAGTCTAGTATCCATGTGTCAATTTTGTACTTCATACTGGAAATAAATATTACATTAGATAAATCATAATTTTGCTAAGTCATTCATTAGGTAAATCATATCCACTTAAGCCATACATGAAACAACAATAACTCTGATAAGTCATACACTAGATAAATTGCAACCAAGTAAGTCATACATTAGGTCATACATCAAACATTTCAATCAACAATACCTAATCCATCTAATGATTTATATAAGTAGTTTCATCTGTCAAACTAAATGCATCAATATTACATAGCGTTCATAAATAAATAACATGGAACTGCAAATAGAGTCTTAGCATAGGTAGCTATCTAAGTCAAAATGGGCATCATAGATGCTCAAAAAGTGAGATGTAGTCACAACGTATAGTATTTGCATCCTCCCAGGTAGCAGATCCTGTGTTATACTTGTCCCACTGGACCTTAACCTAGTCCAACATGCGACGTCTGAGCTATCGAACCCTACGGTCCAATATGAATAATGGTTTGACCATTATGGTTCCCACGTCCGAGACCTGCAATTCCCTCCAATATAGTTTGTGAGATTCATCAGAAACATAATGTCGTAAAATAGATACATGAAAAACATCATGAGTTTTATGTAAATGGGGTGGCAGTACAAGACGATATGCAACTGGTCCAATCTTCTCCTTGATCCTAAAAGGTCATATAAATCAAGGTGACAACTTCGTCCCTTTCCCAAACCGAAGGGTGCTTTTGTTGGGTCGGATATGAATAAAAACTTGGTCTCCTACTTTATAACTTCGATCAGTCCTACGTGAATCGGAATAACTCTTTTGTCTATCTCGTGCTTCCTTTAACCTTTGTCGAATCTGTCTTACGTGTTCCTCCATTTCTTGAACTAATTCTGGCCCAACGATTACTCGATCCTCCAACTTTTCCCAATTCAATGGCGTCCTACATGGCCTCCCATATAGAGCTTGATAAGGAGGCATCCTGATTGAACTGTGGTAACTATTATTATAGGAAAACTCTACCAATGGTAAGTACCTTTCCCACAGAGTCTGATTATCCATGACATACATTCTAAGCATGTCTTCCATAACCTGATTTACTCTTTCAGTCTATCCATCTGTTTCTGGATGTTATGCAGTTCTCAAGTTCAACTGAGTCCCTAGTGCTGACTGCAAACTTGTCAAAAACCTAGATGTAAATTGAGAGTCTCTATTAGAAATGATCTTTGTGGGTAACCCATGTAGCTGAATAACTTCGCTTATAAAAACTCATTCCATATTAGTAACATCGTAAGTGTCTTTCACTAGGATGAAATGGGCACTTTTGGTCAATTTATTAACTACAACCAATATAGAATTGTGCCTCTATAAAGTCCCAACACCTAATTACAAAATAGAAATTCATCTTAGCAAAATTAATTTAATTGGGGACATTACAGTCCTACCCACCAAAAATTGTTTGTCCTCAAGCAATGCCTCAACAAGTGACCTCTCGATCAATTGAACCCAACAGTCTCTGCACACAATACCGGGTTCCCAAACATACCACCCAACCATCCTTGATCTCTACCCTATCCTTCCAGGATCCCAAGCCATCCTGATCAGCGTGAGGCATCCCTTTCTCCACTCACTGTACAACTCAACATAGGCATCAAACACCCTCTGCATACCGCTACTAAGTAGAGCATCATGGTAGTATAAAATCTTGATCATCTCCTCGTGTAACTGCTCTACCAAATAGTCCCTCTCGTGCATTGCAGGAGTGGACTCCTGAAGATGCAATCCAATCCTGGTGGGATTGAACCCTCATCTGCCTAAGATTCTCCTGGTCTCCTCCTTCTTGTGAGGATCCATCCTAGGGTCCTCTAACTAAAACTAAATTTATTTAATTTAAACACAATAAGTGGGGAAATAGCTTATTTATAACTCAACATTTATTTGATGACAATATAAAATTAAAAATTATTTATAACATATTGTTGAAGCCTCGAAAATCATTGCTTCAACATGGGGGAAAACCACCCAGTCTGAACCTTGGTTGGCAACTCCTTTTCCGTTTGGAGTAGTGGCTCTAACTGGAGATAATGGGACCAGTTTCCCAATCTATTTAATGCTTGTGCTAATGGGGTGATATGTGATGTTTTAAAGTAATGTCCAAGCTAAAAGTAATCTAATCTAAACTAACAATCACATGCATTTTATCCTAATTTAAGCACTATCTAATTATAAATATACCCGGGATTAAATTGATGTATGCGATCTACAATAATATCTGAAAGAAATTGGTAATAAAGATCATTCAATTGCGATGAGAAGTGAATCCGTTTTAACAATAATCGTTTCGTATAAAAAGTTAGCCGAAACGATTGTGAAAGATATATCGCATAAGGAATTATTCATATATTCAGCATAAAATATAGATCATCATCATACAGAAGTGCAATAATGGCAATCAAGATTCAGACTTTCATACATAAACAATTCGAAAAGAAATCATTGCTTAATACATAAGTAAAAAGGATTACGAGATAAAAGTACCATTTATAATACGTCCTACTCATGTGTTTCAGCAATATTGATCTATCTTCAGTCCATTCAACACCATCTAAGAGTACAAAAGTGCAATTGCATGATCATCTGTGATGATTATCTCATCACAAAAATCTTTAATTTGCTCTTTGAACCATTCTGCATCATGTTTACAATAAGTACCTGTACAACTCACACGAATTCCCATCTCTCTAGCAAGTATCTTAGTGATTGAAGCAGCATGAGTTGCATCACCAAAAACGACTGTTTCTTTCCCCGTAAAATTCTGACAATCGATAGATCTTGAGAACCAAGCAGCTTGGGAAACGAATCGAGTTTGTCCATCGATATAGGATTCGTAATCAACCCTTTTGCTCGATAAAATAGGAGCCGCCAAGGTCTCAAGAGATTTCTTTATCTGTCGGATGCACTCGGCCATATCTACAGCTCCCATAGGAGTTGTAGATACATAAGGCATTCCAAATTCCTTATTCAAATACATCGCTGTCATTAAGCCCACTTCACGATAAGGAATTAAATTGAACCGAGCTTTCGGTAAATTTTTCGGATCCTCTACAGATCCTCCTTCAGGAATTATTTGATTAATTTGTTAAATCAGATTAAAATAAATCTTGTTCCATTAATTTCACCAGAACTTCCTCAAAGGGACAGAAGTACATGTTTTGAAGACCATTTCTGATAAAATTTTGGACCCCTACCTAAATGCATGAGAGGGGTTTAAATACTTAAACTATACAACTAAAAATAGATTATTACAAAAATATTTGAGGAGGTTTAAACGACCTGCCTCAAATTGTGCAAAAATAAAATCAAAATGGAAATAAACAAGGTGACTAACTATCCTGCATTTGATCCTTCAGATCGCAAATATCTATCATGGGCTTGAGTTGTGTTGGTTGGCCGACTTTAGCTTTTAACTGTCCAACGAATACGGCATCAGTTAGTGCTGACGCCATTTTCTCCGTAGAAGTGGTTAGGCATCGCAGGGTCATCCATTGGCTGTGAGGTTTTACCAAATGTTGCCAATATGCCTCCCAGTTTAACCTGGTCATTTGCCTTATCACTTCTGTTTTTTCTTCCGTTGCCTGTTTCCATTGTCGTTCAAGCTGTTTCGCATTAGGAAGGAAACCTGGAATGGACTCTGCCACAAGGTTGGCACTATGTAAATTTTCATTGATGTTTTCTATGACACTGTTTGTTGTTGTTGCCGCGTCTGTTGTTGCCTTTTCTGCTTCTTTAAGCCGAGAATCCCAGCTTGCAAATAGGATTTCTTTATGTGATTCTTCTAGCTTAGGCAGGTCGGCTTTTCTCCCATCTTCTGTATTCTTCCAGGCAATGAAATCGAAGACCTTTTTAAAGATCTCATCGTATTCAAGTCTCATTTCCACGACTTGACTTGTCAGTTTATCGCTTGTTTCGCAATAAGATTTCCACTGTGAAATCTTCTGGCACAATAATTCTTTCTGGTGCATCAACTGGGAGTTAAGACCGAGTGCTTCGGTAATAAACTGATCAATTTTTGGATCGTCTTTGTGTAGATTAGTTATTGCCTGTATTTGTGCTTCCTTCTCGGCTAAGATGGTTCGATGTTCTATTTGCATCTGCTCGAATTCCCGTTGTAGCTTGGCTAACTGTATCTCTGCCTGCTAGTCAAATTTTGCTTGTTGTAATTGTTGCTCAAGCGACGTTATTTTATCTTCCTTTTCTCTAAGCAACATTTGTACTTCTGTTTCTTTGTCCATGGTCATTGTAGCATAAGCACCTGCAAACTGTGAGAGTCTAGTAAGGTTGGCGGATGGGTCAACGGGTGAGTCTTTCCATAGAACATCCATTGGTTCATTTTCAGGGGTAGTAGCAGCTGTAGAGTCCAATTTCCTTTTCTTTCTTTGTCTTTTCACCATGACCTTATGCTGTGGGCTATAAAACACATCTAGAGGGGGAATTTCTTCAATTCTCAAAACTATTTCGGAAGTGGGGGTAACAGGGATGTGCTCTACCTCTTGTGTATTTGCAGTCTCTTCCACTGTAATTTCCTGAGTTGTTTTCTGTTGTGGAGTTTGCAACTCTAGCGCCTGTTCCTCTGTGTTGAGACTTTTATTAAAATTGTCCCACTCTTCCTCTAAATCAATTACCAGGGGTTTTATTGGTTGTGCGGAGGTAGTAGGGATTTCAGCCTGTTTGCTGACTGAAGTTTCTTCAGCTATCTTCTATGTAGATTGGGTTGTATCCTTTACTGACTCCATGCTTTTGATTTTCCCATTTTGCGATGACTGTTGTGATTCCCTAGTAGATTTCTCTTGAGATTCCGCTCCAGAATCGGTCTTAGAATTTTCTTTAGAGTCACCTTCTATAGTCACACTGGGAGTAGGCTCCCTTATTGGTTCAATCAATAATTGGTCCAATGGGACCTTTGCTAACCTCCTTTCTCTGTAACTGTAAAAAAATTCTAGATCTTCACGGTCAAAAAGTAGTTGTGCCATATGCTTCACCTCTGTGAAGGTGTTTTTCTACAAAAAGATGTCATCAAAGGCATCTTCCTCATTACTGAATACTTTTATTTTCACCAGAGTGGTGAAATTTTCGACAATGCCGAACGGGTCATATTGCCTTCTAGGGAATTTAGGTAATCGCAGAGATAACATGTTCTCTGCTTCTCTGAATGCATGCCCTAGGTCGTGTAATGCAAATGCTCCACACTATACAGGGAATGTAGGCCAGATGGCCTTTTTTGATTCCTTTAATGTCTTGCTCATTCCTCCCTCACTAGCTATTTGATAGGCTATCTCTCTAGCCATCAATTTGTCTGGAACATAGTATGGGAGGACATGGGGGGGGTGATGCTGCCAAAAACCCTTATATGTGTAAATGTGTCCTCCCCAAACCATCTAGCCACCGGGAGGATGTCTACTTCAGCTTCTTGGGAAAACCTAGGGGCATCTCGATTATAAAGTCGCTTGTAAATAGGGAGCATAACTCCATGACAAATCTTGAAAAAATGTGGTTGAAAATTGGATTCCCACATGTCTTTGTGGTATATGTGAATGGGAAGTGGATTTCGAACAGTCCATTTCCATCCCATGATAGGGAATTTCGAACTAAAACAAATTGCATCCATTACATAGGCGCTCATAAAAAATGGAGGGTAAACCCTCGAAGCAACACTTCTTTTCCTTCTATACTCGATAATTGTTTTTGCTAAATTGTTAGACAAAATTTGTGCCCAATTCATTACAGTTGCGTTAACAGCTACATCTATTAACGGCAACCACTCTGGGGAGAACTTAGTACTATCGGGTCTACCAAATAGTCTACATAACATGGCCACTGCAAAACTATGAGGGGGACAAATAGACGAAGTAGTGTACATATCGTTTTTGTCTTTCTTGATTTTTTCCTCATTATTTGACCAGGCCCGGGTGTAGTCTGTTGTTATATACCTAGGGGGGATAATATGGGGTACCAAGGGAGGTACCCAAGGTAATAATGTAATAATGGGATGGGCCATAGTAATAAATAAGGTGGTTAACCCATATCATGTAAGGGACCACAAGTAGTTAATAATAATGTAATGGGCCCATGGTATTAGTTGATGGTACGAGGGAACCATGGTAATGACCCATGGTATTGTATGTATGAGGCCTATATAGAGGCTAGAGACTCCACATGGGAGATAGTGAAGGATTATTGTACAAATAGGCATATGGCTTGTGGAGTGTTCTCCTTCCTTAAGGAGTGAATGTATGGTGTTGCCCTACCTTAAGGGTTTGATATCAATAAAGAATCATTTCTATCTATTTCTCTCATATTATTTCTGGGTTTATTTTCATTGTCTTATATTTTCATATCAGATCTATAATATTTCTGGGTTAGATCTACAACAATTGGTATCAGAGCTCTTTCTTGGGCACAAAAGTGGAGATTTTTTTTATTTTTTGCAGGGTTTCGGGGGCGGCGACTTTGCAGGTCAGATCTGTACATTTTGGTGCAAGATCTGTAAAATATAATTACAGATCTGGATTCTTTGTGCAAAAATAGTCGAATTCAAAAAAAAAAAAATTAGTTGAATCAGAGTCCGGATGAAGGAGATATCACTGATTTAAAAATCAGTGGGGTTGCAGACAATTTTCAGGGCAGCGATTTTGCGGCGCAGATATAGACGTCCTGGTACAAGATCTGAAAAATCTAATTGCAGATCTGGATTCTTTGGGAAAAAATACCCAATTTCAAAAAAAAAATCAGTCGAATCGGAGTCCGGATGAGGGAGATATCGCTGATTTAAAATCAGCTCTTTTTGCAGAAATTTTGGTGACGGCGGGAGAGTAGCAGCACAGATCTGAAATTTCAAGTGCCTGGATCAAGATTTCTACCACATGGGCAGATGCAGAATGATTGTTCCATTTCTAAAAACAAGTTATAATAGAGATTCTGAGCAATATTGACGAAACTGTGACAATTTCAAATTTTCGCCAAAGTAAGTGAATTTTTTTCAAACCCTCTTCATGGAAAATTTTACTGGAAAAGATGATAGCCCTACTATTGAAGAATTCATACAAAACCTAAAGAAAATATTTGAGGAGAGATGGAAGTTTATGGTACCACTTTTTTTGAAAGAAGAGGCCGCCATATGGTGGAACTCACTGGGCATTATAGGCTTGTCCAAATTCTCGAATGAAGAAATGGAAAAACTCCTTATGGACAAATGGTCTCAGACTAGAAAACAAGATAAGGGGAAACATGTGGGGTTATTTCCTACTGGTATCTCCTTATTGCAGGTTCATGGATTGATTCAGAAGGAGAAAATCATTGTTTCTATAAATCCTAGTTGCAAGCATAATTTCATCAATGTTAATTTGGCAAAAAAATTGCAAGTTCCAGCAAAACAAATTGAAAATACACAGGTTGATGATGAGGATGTTCAAATTTATAAGGATTTGAAGCTTTCTATGGATAAGTATGTGCTTCATGGTGATTTTTATGCTTCAGATATGGATAATATGGATGTTGTTTTGGGATATCCTTGGATGGAATCTGCAGGTACAATCAATATTAATGTGCAGAAGAAATTCCTGAAGCTATGGTATAAAAAGAAGAAAATTACATTACAGGATATTTCCATTAATAAGCAGGTAGAGTCCAAGGAGGTTGACGCAGAAGATGTTCCAGGGACTGACATATCAGATGATGAGCAGTTGATGGTCGACAATCAAACACAAACAGAGGCTGAAGCAGAACAGGTTACAGGTACTGACACATCTGATGAGGGTTCAGTGGTTGAAGTCATATTGGAAAAGAAGACACCACAACAGGCACCACAGCAGGGTGAATTAAAGAAAAAGACATCGTGGGTTAAAACTTCAACATATCATCACCCACATCACCCCGCAAGACAACCATCAAGATGGAAACCAAGTAGTCACATGACGGATAGCGAGGAGAGAAGATCCACCCACTACACATCAACACAGAAGAGCTGCCACGGTCAACTTCCATCTCAAGCGAGCGAGGCACCAGCGAGATCGACGGTTCACCTTTCTCTTGGATGGCTAGATGCATGTGCATGGTACCAGTGGACTACTCTTTTGAGTAGATCTTATTATTTGTGTTCTTCCCATGTTTCGGGGACGAAACATGCTTAGGGGGGTGGAATGTTATATACCTAGGGGGGATAATATGGGGTACCAAGGGAGGTACCTAAGGTAATAATGTAATAATGGGATGGGCCATAGTAATAAATAAGGTGGTTAACCCATATCATGTAAGGGACCACAAGTAGTTAATAATAATGTAATGGGCCCATGGTATTAGTTGATGGTATGAGGGAACCATGGTAATGACCCATGGTATTGTATGTATGAGGCCTATATAGAGGCTAGAGACTCCACATGGGAGATAGTGAAGAATTATTGTATGAACAGGCATATGGCTTGTGGAGTGTTCTCCTTCCTTAAGGAGTGAATGTATGGTGTTGCCCTACCTTAAGGGTTTGATATCAATAAAGAATCATTTCTATCTATTTCTCTCATATTATTTCTGGGTTTATTTTCATTGTCTTATATTTTCATATCAGATCTATAATATTTCTGGGTTAGATCTACAACATCTGTTGGGTCGTTGTTCTCTTTAGAAAACTTCTCCAAGAACTACATGTTGTAGATGACTTGTGGCTCTGGTAGTTGGTACATAAGCCATAGGTTGTCTGGGGTAAAAGATCCCATAACCTCTTGGCTTCTTGTCTTGAATTCTTTGTCTGAGATGTCGGCTTCATCAATAACCCATTTAACCATGTCAATATAAGGAATTATCATCAGGCGCGCGGCTATGCGGTGCAAAAATGAGCATGTCGTCTCTAACATGGAAGCGTCTGAGGAATCATGTCTGTCAACTGTAATTTTTGTTTCCATAATCCTTGGTTGCTCCTCCTCCAATATATTATACATAGCCTCCCATGTAGAGGTTCCTCCCTCTCTGTTGCATGTAGTATCTGTAAACAGAGGAGTCATTTCTGACTTCTCAGAGGTGACTTCCTTGCCTTTCTTCACCATTGTCCGCAACGCTTTTCTCTGCGGATTTTTCCTAAAAGTGAAGAACAACAGTTATCAGATACACAAAGATTAACGTAAAACAAAATAATGCAGATAGCTTGTAAAGGTGATAAAAGGAGTTTTATTTGAATGCACGTAAGAAGATATCATATCACGCTAAATGGCTTTTCACACATAAATGTAGTTATCTCTTACTAAATGCCCACTAATGATTCGTTATCCCTTAGCTTTAATGCTCATAAATGTTTGCATCATAAAACGGGAAGAAAGCTTCTAGGGTGACGAGCCTTTGAACTGTGATGATAGCGATTGTG
Source organism: Pinus tabuliformis (assembly GCA_031772625.1). NCBI lineage: Eukaryota > Viridiplantae > Streptophyta > Pinopsida > Pinales > Pinaceae > Pinus > Pinus tabuliformis. The sequence continues at coordinate 275,711,529 of CM062805.1, read as the reverse complement.
CGATTTGCGAAGCAATATCGCAGATCACAATATCACAATATGCCTTTTTTGCCTTTCTTACCTCCTGTTATGTTTCTGCGAGATGCAAGATGCGAGCCGCTCATTAGTTGTTTCAAAACGTAGCTACTTGCCAGGTTTATCTTATGTAAAAGACCCTTTTTTATTGAGTGGCGGACCTAAAACATTTGCTTATGATATATTAAGGAGTGGGTCTAGGTCTTGTTCGCATTTCGCAATATCGGCTGGTGGTAAGTATACGGTGTTCATTTGAATGCCCGAAATGCGATGCGATAAAGGTTACAACGCCATCGCAGTTTCGCATCTCGCATGTTTCGCAATAACCTTTTTAAAGCGGGTCCTTTATGAATGGTGATATGCGATGCGAGACTTAAGCCTAAAAAGTTTAAGGACTTAGTTTATGTCGGATTTTATGATAGTTTCGAGCATAGAGTCCTTACTTAATCATTTTACTTGATTTTGGAGGGTTAGAAAGGTCTTTTGGTGGGTTTAATCATGCTATATGTGAGAAGGTAAGTTTTTTAGTAGTTTTCTAAAAAAAGGGGGTTTTGATTGTTATCTTTGCTTTATTCCAAAAAATAAAAGAAATGCCTAAATGCTAAGTTTTGTTTTTTGGATAGATTTTTTCAAAGGTCCCCATTTATTAACGTAATATTAACTACTATCATTAATAAATGGGGGGTTGTTGATATTAAACTAGTAAGAATTGCATTGCAACAATTTACATAAGTAATCAATAAATGGAAGAATACATGTTCCAATAGCTTGGTTGAGATGCTCCTGACTTTGTTGATATGCTCATCTCGGCTACCCAGCTGAATTTACCTCCCAACCAACTAGGAATGATTTCATAGCCCAGGAAACCTCCACAGATTCCCTAGCCCTCCGAGTCCAAGTTCAATTAGCTTAGTGTGTCCAAGTTAAACCAACACTCTCTAGATCCAAGTTTGAATTCTCTCATTACCTCTCCCTTCTCTCCCTTCTCTTTATCCACATTCCTCCCCAAAACAAAATCCTCCAAAACCAAAACCAAGACCAAGGATCTCTCCCCCTCTCCTCTCATCCTCCTTCCCCTTTTATGTCTATTCCTTCCATCCACCTCAACCACTTATCATTAATGTCATGACTACCCTTTCATTTTAGTGTCCATGACTTTCTTACCATATCTTATTCAAAGTAGATTTGAGAAGACACTTTGGGAATAAAATATGGATATTTAATTTAGAATTAAATTGAAGCCCATATCTTCTCAAAAGTAGATTTGAGAAGACACCTTGAGATATGGATATTTAATTTGGAAATAAATTGGAGAAGACCATATCTTCTCAAAAGTAGATTTGAGAAGACACCTAAGGATATGGATATTTAATTTGCAAATAAATTGGAGGAGACCATATCCTATCCAAAATTAAATTTGATAAGACAACTTGGGAATTGAATAATAACAATAATAATAGTCATATCAGTAAAACAAAATTATAGTTTCACAAATGTAGGTATATACCAATATTTCTTAATAATTATAAGTCAATATTTTTAGGTTAATTAAACACTAATAAAAATTAGCATGATAAGATCAAGTAGGGCATTACATACACCCCTCCTTCAGAAAACTTCGTCCCAAAGTTAGAGTGAAAATCATACAAGGAGTTCGAAAGAAGTTTCACAATAAGACATAAAAAAATAGAGAGAGTTATAGTAGTCAAATTAAGTAATTCAGACAATGATACCACTTCCCATCAAGAGTCTCCAACTAATCTATATCCTCCTATCCTTTCTAACCTACTTCCGCTCCCACCTTATCCATCCTCTATTGTTATATACTATGGCATCGACTATACTGATCTAACCATTGATAAAACCAATATGGCAGAAGTGTCGACTATATCGACCTAACATCCCTACTAGGCAATTGGTAATCGTCATGACACATCTAGGGGGGCATGTCCATCACTGCCCTCCCTCCCACGATTCCAGGTTTGGAGGTTACACTGTGGGAAATGCCTCCACCCCTCCTCACAACTAGGGTCAACACCCTAATATGGACCACACTACAACGCTGGTTGGATACTTGTCATCGAATAATCTAGTCAGGTAGTCTTGTCACCTGCCATTTACATTTTACCCATGTCATAAGAGTGCATATCAAGTAGATACAAAATGTAATAGAACAATGTACATCATACCATTCTTCATTGGATGTCTTGACATTCCCCATCAAAAGAGTAGATCTTGGTTATCATATAGTTCTTTCTAATATGTAGGTTAGTTCTCATTCATGCATATACATAACAACAAAATATATATAGATAAGTGATCTTAAACATCATGTTATTAAGTCTAGTATCCATGTGTCAATTTTGTACTTCATACTAGAAATAAATCTTACATTAGATAAATCATAATTTTGCTAAGTCATTCATTAGATAAATCATATCCACTTAAGCCATACATGAAACAACAATAACTCTGATAAGTCATACACTAGATAAATCGTAACCAAGTAAGTCATACATTAGGTCATACATCAAACATTTCAATCAACAATACCTAATCCATCTAATGATTTATATAAGTAGTTTCACCTGTCCAACTAAATGCATCAATATTACATAGTGTTCATAAATAAATAACATGGAACTACAAATAGAGCCTTAGCATAGGTAGCTATCTAAGTCAAAATGGGCATCATAGATGCTCAAAAAGTGAGGGGTAGTCACGATGTATAGTCTTTTCATCCTCCCAGGTAGCAGATCCTAGGCTATACTTGTCCCACTGGACCTTACCCTGGTCCACCATGTGACATCTGAGCTGTCGAACCCTACGGTCCAATATGCGTAATGGTTTGACCATTATAGTTCCCACGTCTAAGACCTACGATTCCCTCCAATCTAGTTTGTGAGATTCATCAGAAACATAATGTCGTAAAATAGATACATGAAAAACATCATGAGTTTTATGCAAATGGGGTGGCAGTACAAGACGATAGGCAACTGGTCCAATCTTCTCCTTGATCTTAAAAGGTCCTATAAACTGAGGTGACAACTTCGTCCCTTTCCCAAACCGAATGGTGCTTTTGTTGGGTCGGATACGAATAAAAACTTGGTCTCCTACTTCATAACTTTGATCAGTCCTATGTGAATCAACATAACTCTTATGTCTATCTTGTGCTTCCTTTAACCTTTGTCGAATCTGTCTTACCTTTTCCTCCATTTCTTAAACTAATTCCATCCTAGCTATTACTCGATCCTCTAACTTTTCCCAATTTAATGGCGTCCTACATGGCCTCCCATATGGAGCTTGACAAGGAGGCATCCCGATTGAACTGTGGTAACATTATTATAGGAAAACTCTACCAATGGTAAGTACCTTTCCCATTGAGTCTGATTATCCATGACATACATTCTAAGCATGTCTTCCATAACCTGATTTACTCTTTCATTTTGCCCATCTGTTTCTAGATGATATGCAGTGCTCAGGTTCAACTGAGTCCCTAGTGCTGACTGCAAACTTGTCCAAAACCTAGATGTAAATTGAGAGTCTCTATCAGAAATGATCTTTGTGGGTAACCCATGTAGCTGAATAACTTTTCTTATAAAAACTCATGCCATATTAGTAACATCGTAAGTGTCTCACTAGGATGAAATGGGCACTTTTGGTCAATTTATTAACTTCAACCAATATAGCATTGTGCCTCTATGAAGTGAGTGGAAAAGCCACAACAAAATCCATAGAAATGATCTCCCATTTAGACATAGGGATGTCATGCGGTTGTAGGAGTCCTACTTGATAGCAATGATCAACCTTCACTCATTGGCATTCAAGACATTTGGCGACAAATTGGACTATGTTATGCTTCATGTCTGCCCAAAAGAAGAGTTTTTTTTTCCCATGTTTGCATACATCTTCTTCACTCTAGGATGTGCACAATAGAGTGCTCTATGTGACTCTTCGAAGATGGTTCTTCTTGTACCCCCTTCCTTAGGGATGTACATTCTCCCTTGAAATCACAATAGTCCATATGGTTTGTTGGACACCTAATCCTCTAAGGGTTGGTGTGGAAGCTAAATAGACTAAGGAAGTCCAAGAGACCTTGGGATGTGGAACCCAACGGTCACACCGTTTACTATAAATGTATATCATTTGTTAATAATAGATGTACTCTCCTATTTATAATTCATATTCTGTTGTTGCCATGTGTGTGTTCAACATGGTATCAGAGCGGGTGAATTCCTGTCGTGCTCAAATTTGAGCCACTAGTTGTGGCCTCTCTGTGCATGTCAGTTCTACATTCCTGCAAATAGAACTGTCATTATTGTGTGTATGCCTATTTCATGCTGCACACTATTTGGTTGATCTCTCTCAGCAAGATTTGTGTTTGGTTCTCTATCCACTATCTCAAATAGCAAAAACGCACCTACACTCCTGCCTCCGTGGACTCTTCACTTGAGCGCTCTGCCAAAGGTATTTATTGTTCAGTCGTAACTCCTTTTCTTATGTTCTGCTATTGTTGCAGCTCTACCAGCCCCTACAGAACCGTTCCTCCTTATTTGCTCTCACAGCACTATGTGTCTATTACTCTTCCTCTGGTTAGAAATTTACATATTCCATTCTTCACGAGGTCTGCTCCACACTGTTATTCTATTAAAAAAAAAAAAAAATCAAGTATGAGATAAACATAATTCTGAGCGATTAGCATTGACTGTTACTACATATTCTACATAGGCAATTATCACGCCCTTTTGCACTACAAAGATTATCATGTCATCTTGCATTCTCCAAGCCATTCCGCCAGATAGAGAAGTCTATGGCTGGGAGGCAAGGAATCACTGCGGACTATTATCCCTAGAACAAATAAAGAATCGATTCTAGTAGCGAAGCGAGTAAGTGTGATGGCGGAACTACTTATAATCAGGAAGGGACTAAATAAGACCAATCCCTGAAATAGCAACATCCTTATCAAATATGAAACGATTTACGACACACTTAAATGTATCAACATCAACGACACCATAAGCCTCTCTCATTAACACTCGACCCACCTTCTTCCATAGCCTGTTTGAACCCACTAAGGTCATTATTTGCAACTAGCTCAAGCAACGCTGGTGAGCAGTACTCAACCATTTCTTTCACACTATTGTCCCGTTTCTCACTAGCCCTGGAGCTCCCGGTGAAATGAACCCTGTGTTTTGAATTGAAGTTCCGCGAGTTATTGGCACTGTGTGTGGGCACTGGAGACGAAAGCCTGAGATGAGGGACGAGAGGGGCCAATGCACAGGCCCGGAGGCAGAACGGGGACAACCGTGGTCTCGACAGGACCGTCATTGAAAGCTTTCCGGTGTTCAGCTACGATCTTGTGAAGGGCCTCAAGACGCAGACCAAAGTAATCGTCGAGTGCGCGGTGTGTCTCAGCGAATTCGGAGACGACGAGCAGCTCCGCTTGCTACCCAAGTGCAGCCACGCTTTCCATCCGGACTGCATTGATATGTGGCTCTTCTCCGACAATCGAGTCTTCTTCTACTATGGCTAAAACCATGAAGTATGATTGCTGTGGCACATTTGCTAGATGTGGATTGTCGCCTAATTGCAAGGGTCTGATTCATTGATGAAATGCATTTATTGTCCGTGTGTAGTTTCTTGGATGCCAGCAAAGAATGGGGAACACTATCTACTCCATTAAACACCTCCATATGATCTTTCAAAATAAGTAATTTTTGTCCTGGGCGCTGCCGACCATGGCTATGTACACTATAATTATTATTATTATGTCAATTTACAGATTGAAATGCCTGTTTTTGTCATAGCCGATCGGGTATTTTTGGTGTTAAGCCCTTCTCCAGTATCCGGATAGTCTATGCCACTGAAATCTACTCTCATGGCTGTTGTAAGAAAAATGTTCATGAGGAACTCATTTGCTTGTAACGTCCAACTGAAAATTTCTTTCTTAAATTCATTTCTGGATCATTTGAAAATTGTACGACGTTTCTGGCGATATATAAAAATTCAGATCCTCACCCATGTATGATATTGAGAAGCTGAAGGAGAGCGTAGGAGGAAAAGAAGAGCTTGAGCAAGGAACAAGAGGAGGGAGAGATTGCTGTGCACAGGAAGGAAGATCGAACTGCTAAGAGAGACTACTCAACTCGTGTTTTCAGCTATCAGACTTTGGCAAGAATCTCGAGTTCTTTCTCCTGTGGTATCTAAACTTGGTAGCACGAGATTTAAGGAAAAATCAGGTCGAGTTTCAGGGATAGAAGGCTGAAATGATAGATGAATCGTAGTATTGTTTCTGAAAGGCTGAGGTTGCAGTAGGAGTAGGCCGAGATTTCTGGGTGAGTAAGCCCAGAAAGGAGCAATCTACCTGCAAGAAAAACCCTGTTCTTGAGCATGTATCAGTTCACTATTTAGGGAGGAAACACTTCTATTTTGGGTGTGTACATTCAGTTAAGTGACTATCTAGTGGACTAATTTTCTGTGTAAAAAAAAAAGAGTGCATTTTTGGTCATTTGATTGTTTCTACAAATACATTGTTGATTTGATTGTTTGAATAATGGAGAAAAATCATGGATTATTAGAGTTATTAAGCACTCTAATCTTATCTACTGATGGAAGTACAGTTAAAGTCAACAAAAACACTCTAAGAGATATTCAAACATCTTTACAACTTGCACAAGAAACCATTGAATTTTTGCAACTTGAATCTCAGCTACAACAAGAAGAATTACAGCAGTGGAGTCATCATTCTGAACCTGTTTCTGTTCAGAAGATTGAAACAAACTCCCATAAACAGCAAGACAATAATGTTACAATTGATTCAGATCCAGTTCCAAATAAAGCAGTAGTTGTACATGCAGATGCAGAAGTAGTTTGCACTTCCCAAGCCCATCATCAGACCTTGGAAGAGCTTGTCCATAACAAGCATAGAACAGGTCTTGGATATGAGAAGGACGAGTCCTTTCATATTCCAGATTACTCAAAGCCCATTCATTTTCAGAGTGCTGGATTCCTTCATGACAGTTCACCTCCAGTTGTTCCAGATTCTGTTCCTCTTCCACAGCAACAACAACAGATTGTGAAATGCCAACATTGTGACCGAGTTGGCCATCTGAAAGATCACTGTTTTGATCTTCATCCATGTAAGCACTGTCATAAAACCAGTCATTCTTCAAACAAATGCTTCAAAAACAAACCTCTTGCAAGAACAAAGATTCATCTTGGATGGATCGCTTCTTAGCAATGGGCATCAATAGCCAAGAAGATATTTTCAGTCATATGTCAAAACTTGTTCTAGAGTATTGAATAGTCTTGCAGTTGAGTTTTCTCCATCATCTCACCTTGTATCTGACAGGGGGGGAATGATGGTCATCTACAAGCTTCAAAGCCACATCAAGCAAGCCTGAGCCACAACCTGCCATACCAGATTCAGAGTTGTAGACAGAGACAAAGATGCACCTGAGCATGCCTTCAGTCGGTGATACCTCTTCAAAGAATTGGGGACACTTCCTCTAGCAGAAGACTCCATCTTCTTGCTAGTTTTGGAAGAGTTCCAGGAATTGCATTAAGCATTTCAGAGTTGTTGGTCATCCTTAAACCATCACAGGATGAGACCTCCCTTTTCAAGTTTAGGTTCTCCCTTTTATGCGGGGTGAGACCTCCCTTTCATGGTTGAAGGTTTCCCTCTTCAAAACATCAAGAACACTTCCTCTAACAGAAGACTTGAGATTCATGCCAGAATTGGAAGAGTGTCGGGAACTGCACTAAGCATTCCAGTGTTGGTGGTCACCCTTAAACCACAGCCCTCTATACAACATTTCAGAGAGCACATTCAGCCTAGTGTTGCCATGCTTTTTTTGCACATTTTGTATTACAGCTCTCTTCTTGGACTCATACATAACCCTTCGGATTAAGGGGGGGAATGTTGGACACCTAATCCGCTAAGGGTTGGTGTGGAAGTTGAATAGACTAAGGAAGTCCAAGAGACCTTGGGATGTGGAACCCAACGGTCACACCGTGTACTCTAAATGTATATCATTTGTTAATAATAGATGTACTCTCTTGTTTATCATTCATATTCTGTTGCTGCCATGTGTGTGTTCAACATGGTTCAAGGACATAACCCTCAAGATTTGGTTCTATCTGCTTCCCACTCTGGAGTGTTGATATAACCTTTAGATACTAATTATCTTCAAAGAGTTTCTCCAGCACACACTCCCTCAAATTGACCCTTAAGGGTACTAGAGAGATGGTTTGTGGCCTCATGTTTAGTGCATCGACCACCACATTCTCCTTTCCCTTAATGTATGAGATCCCAAAATCATACTCACTCGTGAATTCACTCCACCGCCTTTGTTTAACATTAAAATATCTTTGAGTGAAGAGGTGCTTCAAGATCTGATGATCAGTTCTTAACTTAAAGCTTCTCCCGACGAGGTAGCAACTCTAAATTTTTCAAATCTAACATCACGACTACTAAATCTAAGTTGTGGGTAGCATACAAATCTTCATGTTTCTTTAACATTCTAGATGTGTAAGCTATTACTCCGCCTTCTCGCACCAACACACCTCCCAATCCTTGCTTCGAAGCATCTGTGCAGGCAATGAAGTCTTTTTCCATGTCAGGTACTCGAAGGATCGATGCACTAGTTAGTCATCTCTTTAGTTCAATGAATTTAATGTCACATTGATATGTCCATTCATATATAACCCCCCTTTCATTGTAATGTGGTGATGGGTTTTGCAAACTTTGAAAACCTTCCAAAAAAACTGCGATAATAACCTACTAGCCCCATGAAGCTACGCACCTCATGAGAATTTTTTTGGTATTGGTCAATCCATTATGGCCTTTAACTTTTCTAGGTCAACTGAAATCCCATCTCCTAAAATGATCTTCCCAAGATAATGATTTTCTTCTGAAAGAAGGAACATTTTGACAATTTTCCATACAATTGATTTTCCCTTAAGCGTGCCATTATAACACTTAGGTGCTCTTTATGCTCATTTTCATTCTTGGAATACACGAGAATGTCATCCAAAAGACTTGCACAAATTAGTTCCAGGTACTTCCAGAACACGTCATTTATGAGACTCATGAACACCTTTGGTGCATTGGTCAAACCAAATTGTACAACTACAAACTCGTAGTGCCCAAAACAAGTCTGAAAGGCAATTTTTGGGATGTTACCTTCCTTAATCCTCAATTGGTGGTATCTAGATCACAGATTGATCTTTGAGCAAACTGCTACTCCCTTCATTTGGTAGAATAAATCATCTATTCAAGGTGTTCGGTACCTAAGCTTTTTGGTGGCTCGATTCAAGTCCCTATAATCTATACACAATCTTGAGGAACCATCCTTCTTCTTGATGAAAATCATTCGCACACCTCAAGGTGAAATAGTAGGTCTAATAAATCCTAAATCTAATAACTCTTTTAACTACATCTGTAACTCCCAAAGTTCTTGAGTCGTCATCCTATAGGGTGTCTTGGATATTTCCTTTGCAGTAGTTTTTAGTTCGATTTTGAAATCGATCTCCCTGGCAATTTGTTGGGAAAAAATCCTCAAATTATGACAAAACTACTCATTATCCTCTTATCATTTATTTTTCCACTTTTATATTTGATTCTCTTTCTTCTAATTATTGTTTCTTTAATTTGGCATTCCCTTTGTTAACACACTTTAACCTATGTTGGCATCTTACCTCTATATATATATATATTACTTTTTGATTGCACATTATTCTACTCTTGCTTCTTTCTCTCACTTATTACTATGTTTCATTTTGTTTTTAAACTTTTTACCATACTTTTCTTTTGTTCATTAAAATGTATTCTTATGTCATTATCTATTTAATTTCCATTTTATTTATTTTTCTTTGCGTTTTGATTTGTGTTTATATACTTCTTAAACTTTGCATAATTTGATTTTACTTAAGTGCTCTTAATATCCTATTATATATTTATTTTCCTTTTTATAAGCCTTCTTTTATGTTTTACGCTATATTTTATTTTTCATTTATATATTATACAACACCATTTTATTTTATTTTATTTTTTTATTTACATTTTTTTTATTATGCGACATTGGTTATATAATCCTTATTTCAATATATACTACACGTAACATTCACAATAACTTATCATTTGATATTTGCCCATTCTATACGGTTTATATTTCTCTCATATATATATATATATATATATTCCTTTATACTATTTCTTATTTTCTCATTTTTATTATTATTATTATTATAAAAGTATTTTAGATTTTATATTATATGACAGAATTTAAAGTGATTATGTCACAAATTTAATTTTCATTTAAGTATACAGAGATCTAAAAGTACCCAACATGTGTGAGATATAAACAACTAGCTTTCCATATCTAATCGATCCAACGATTAAACATCATTAATTTCGTTTATCCATTTATACATTGATTCAAATATAATACTATTCATATATAAATTGATACTACTCGATTTTCCACAAATTTCTCAAAATAACTATTTAGCAATAGTGGAGAAAATTGAGAAATTTCTACAAGTTGCGTGTGAAGAAAATAATAAATTATTGCCTAGAAATAAAGATGAAGTGTAATTTATTTATTTAATTTCAAATTCTATTGGATAAACAAAATTTGGGAATAAAGTGTAACTAATTTATTTAATTTCAATTTCGATTGGATCTAAGGAGTGTTGAAGATGATAGAAACCGTAATAATAATTTACTAATTCCACACGCAAGACTGGAGCTCCTCATCTTCCATCGTAAACTTAAATATTGTTGTTGTTGTTGGTTTTTTTTTTTTAATCCAAAGTATAACTCTTTGCATAATGCGATTAAAATATTCAATTATTTTGATCAAGTCTTCATACAAGATACAAATCTACTTTTGTCATCTCCGTTGAATCCAAACCAATGCGTGCAAAATCTAAATTGTCTACCATGGATTTGCTTGGTTTTCATCTAAGAATATCAGGATAATGTAAAATAATGTTACCTATATCCTCCTTTCTTAGTCTGAGGTTTGAAAGAACATCCAATAGTGTTTTCTTTTCTTTGAACTATGGATAAAAGTTGAGGCTTTGTAAAGTATAGCTGGTTAATCTGCACATGAGTGCACAGTTCACGCGGTTGGGGAAGTCGGTTTTCACGCACCCCGCCTGTGATCGATTCTGCTTGTATATCGGTATTACGTGTTGGATGCTATACGCATCGTATATTGATTATGGTGGGTTGCGGTCAACATGATGCAACGATTGTAACATTATCTGTACAATATGTAATATAAATAAAGCTTCTTCTGCGGGGCCCCCCCTTAAAAAAAAAGTATAGCTAGTTAACCTCATCCCAAGGGCAATGGATAACTACCAAAAGCATTAGCTTTTTTTATAATTACTAACGCATTTTAGTGAGAAAAAAAAATCACAAACAACCAACCCTGTTCTTCTCAACTTGAAACTCATTCCTATCTTTTGAAACAGTGATAATAATTTGTTGTTATTACATCATTAAGAAGATATATTTTTTTTAATACCACAACATTGAGAAGTTATGTGCAACATGTCAGGGTTTTTATAAATCTTACTAACTACAATCTTCTCATTTACAATTCAGCGACAGAACGACTATTAACTCAGGCTGTTCTGTATGTAGTATTTTTTGTTTTCAAATGTTTTATTGAAAATTAAATATAATAGTTTTAAAATGATATATGACATGGGCTCTCAAATTAGAGCTTTAATACATAATAAATTAAAGCGATATCCAACAATTTAACACTTTCCACTCACAATTCCCTCTGGGAAGCTCTTATAAGATAAGTGATTATCTCTATCATAATCAACGGTCTAAATTTCACGAGGTGGGGTCAAATGAGTGCACTAGTTTATTTTTTTTTTATTTTTTTTTTTTAGGACGAAAAAGCATGATATTGTATTATATGAGGAATATAAAGAGACATATTTATACATTCGATTTCTGTAGATGACCCATAGCTCTGGATCATACTAATAAAAAAAACATGGAACATTATCCAAAAAAACACCTGCCAGGAGAATGACAGATTAAAGACAAGTATCCAGCTTCACAATTATCTTAGATCATAGGGTTCACAGATCATAGACAAATACATACAGCTACAAGATTTCTTTGATCGAAATAGTTGACATAGGTGGAGACTTCCGCGGAGATCAGGACAGAAGTAGCATCATATAAAACAAAATGCGAAGAGAAAAAACCTGCGAGACTGCTTGCATAAACTTAGAAATTAGGAAAAGAAAATTCTTGGATAGGAAAAATTTTCCCTTCAAATGATACCTGCAGAAACCACGAACCCGGAGCTGAATGAAGACCTATTTTTGAGAGCGAATCTGTCTGCTGATTTTGAGCCCTGCTGATATAATGAATAGATCCACCTTCCAAGCATCCCCAGAAAAAATTGATCTCGTCCATCCATCCTACAAGGTGTGGCATGAGAATATAATTTTTTCTTGAGACGAAATCCACCATTACTTTTGAAGCTCCAAAAACTGAGACATCCTGAATATTTAGAAAGAGGCAAAATTTTAGAAGGCCAGCGAGGGCCATCGCCTCAGCTTTACTGTTGGTGCCTTTCCCCCCGTTCCAATGAATGTAGAATTGATTGTTTTCATTTACCATAATAATAACTCCACAGCCACAGGAACCTCTCTGTTCAGCTCCATCGAAGTACGCCCTTGGATAAATTGTGTGTTCCTTTGAGAGTTCACTATAGGCACCCTCTTTTTGCTTGAGGGTCTTTTGCGGGAGTGCTTCAAATTGAGAAACAATATTGAAAAAGATTTCCAAGAAAGGGGATTTGCTGTTATTGAAAATAGAGTTGTTTCGCCACTTCCAAATACTCCACAGAGTGATAATAAAAATTGTTCTCCATGATTCCTTTTGCTCACTGCACTAGAGAAACGCTTCAATGATTGAAGCGTGGAAATTGTGTTGAATTCCATAGCAGCTCTCCAAAGCATGCCATAATTGCTGAGTTCTTTTGCATTCTAAAAATAAATGATCGTTGTTTTCCTCCTCTGACCTGCATATAGGACATAAACCGGGACCGTGCCATCCCCTCTTCTTTAAATTTTCCCAGGATAAATTCTTGTTGTGGAATGATAGCCAAGCGAAGAAAATCATTTTGGGCGGGCAACCCGCCTTCCAAAAAATGTGAGGGAAAATAGGATTGAGAGAGGCCTGCTTTAGACCAATTAAATTCTGGTATACATCTTTGACACAAACAGTATTCATCCCTTTCGAATTTTTCCAGGTGAGACATTCAGATTCCACTGAGCGAAAAATGCCACAGTTTCTTAAGCACATCCTGATGTGTTCCCATTGAAGGGCTATTGCATCTGGCATTTCCAGAATTCCTGCATCTTTCCAAAGTGGAATAGATCCCTGCCAGCCCGCAATCAAACTGTCCGAAAAGAAAAGACCCCTTCTATGAAAGAAATTTAACAAAGATTCAGGCACATAGATCTCCTCGGCGCCGCACAGGAACTGGTCTTTCCCGATAAGGATCTTATTGCCAGTTTGGAAACGCCAAATTAAGTTCTTCAAAAAATAATTTTCTATCTTACGAAAGCTAAGCCAAATTGAAGAACCATATGAGGCGCCGATCCTTCCCTCCCGGAACCAAAATGTTAAGTCCTTCTTGCCCAAATATTTCTTCTGAATAATGGAACTCCATGATCCTTCTCCATGAATCGCTCTCCATAAAGACTTGCATAAAAGAGCCTTTCCGAAAGTGCGCATATCGAGCAAACCCCATCCTCCCATACTCTTTGGCAACGAGATATTGGATAATTTTGAGAGATGATATTTCCTTCTTTCCGCTTGGCCACCCCAAATAAAATTCGTTGTTAGTTTATTCATATTTTGAATTATACTCGCAGGAAAAAAATATAAGTGTGCCCAGTAAACCGCGAGTTGATTTAATACTGATTGCGCCAAGGTCACTCTTCCCTCCAGAGAAAGGCATCTATATTCCCAAACTGAAATCTTCCTGTAGTATCTGTCTGAAATCCAATTCCAATCTGTCTTTGAGTATCCATTTACTTTTATCTGAAAACCCAAATATTTAATACCATGACTGATGGATTGCGCCTTAATTCCAAAAAGGTCAGCTAACCATTCAACATCAACCAGATTGATATCATTGTGGTAAATTGTTGACTTCGCATTGTTTATTTGCAATCCTGTAGCCTTTTTAAAAAAAATTAGGATTTCATAGAAGCATATCCAGGTGAATCTGCAAATCATTCCGAATAAAATAATATCATCAACAAATAAGTTGTGTGATATTGAAATATTTCTGCAAATTTTTAGAGGACGACACTTGTTTTCCTTGACAGCCTTGTTGATATGAAGGCTAAGCGAGTTCATAGCCAGGATAAACAAAAGCGGCGCTATAGGACATCCTTGGCGAAGACCCCTGGCCGCGTGGAAGAAAGGAGATGGGATCCCGTTTATGAGGATCGCATAGTCTACCTTTTCAACGCAAGCCATGATCCAGTTGATCATGCTGGCTCTTAAACCGATCTTTGCGAGCAGACACCTGGTGAAGCCCCAATCAAGGCAGTCGTATGCCTTACAGAGATCGATCTTGACAATGACCGCATCACTTTTTTTAGAATGTATGGCAAACAGACCTTCCTGTGTGCTTGCGACTGCATCTAAAATGTTTCTTCCCTTTAGAAAGGCGTGCTGGTCCTTTGATAGGAATTTTGAAAAAGTTTCTTTGATTCTTTCAGCTATGATCTTCGATATAATTTTGAAGGAAATGTTACAAAGTGAAATTGGTCTGAAATCCTTGAAGGATTCTGCATCTCCCTTTTTAGGAATGAGTGTTATATTAGTGGAAGAAATTTTTTTGATTGATACTACCTGAAATCCTAGATCCTTCCACCATCCTTAACAGATCTGATTTTATAAGATCAAAAAAGTGAATGAAAAATTCTATCGTCCAGCCGTCTGGACCCAGGCACTTGTCCCTTTTAAAAGATTTCATTGTTCTTAACAGCTCCTCCTCAGATACTGGCTGGAAGATTTGATCATTTAGTTCATCATCAAACATTCGAGGAAACACTTCAATGCCCCACAAAATATCCTGAAACTTGCATTCTTCAGACCTCTTGTACTGATTTTCAAAAAATTCCACCGCCCCATTTGTAATGTCCTGTTGGGAATATAGGAAACCACCTCTTCCATCATTGATTTTCCATATAGAATTCTTATTGTGTCTGGAGCTGGCGAAATTATGAAAGAATTTTGAATTCATGTTCCCTTCCTTCATCCATATTGCTCTGCTCTTTAACCTCCAGAAAGATTCTTCATGTTCTAAAATTTTCGATTTTTTCTTTTGGAGCTCCTTTATCCGACATCTCATTTTAAAAGGTAACATATGTGTAGCCATGGATTCCGCAGCGCTATCTAATTCCATTTGAATTTCCCTGAGATCATTTCTGTTCGCTAGCCTTTTTTTGAATTACCACTCTTTTACCACCTTTCGAATGGACTCCATTTTGTCCCTGAAAGTCATTAAACATGGAAGAGCTTTGGGAGATGACATCTCAGTCCAGGATTTTAATATGGTATCATTAAACTCTGGATCTTCTAAACATGTTCTGTTGAATTTGAAGGAGTAGCCTCTTCTAAACCCCTTTCCCCTCCATCCTAGCATAATCGGTCTATGATCTGAAATGAAGACATTCTCAATTGATGAAAAAGGCATGCCTAGTTTGTCAATTAGACTAGCATGAAGAATAAATCTGTCAATTCTCTTGGCAATATAAGCTTTCTCGGCTCTTCCATTTTCCCACGTCGGGTGCAATTTGGGAGGAAGGATGTCAACAAAGTTCCTGCTAAGAAACTCATTCTTAATTCTGTCAGCAATGGGATCCTTTTTCTTATTGATGCCCCATATTTCGTCCATATTTAAGGTGATATTAAGGTCTGCTGCAATCAATAAAAATTCAACATCAAAAATTTCTGAAGCAAAAAGACTTTCCCAAAATGACAGTCTATTCTTATAGGGAGCATATATATTCAGAATATTTATTGGACATTTATGCCCCCTCATTTGAGCCGAGATGAGGATGCCCGCGAGACAGCTATATGTTTTTGCAGTGATCCAATTAGGATCCCATAACACTGCCAAACCGCCTGAAAGGCCGTTTGCGTCCAAAGCAGAAATGTGCCAATAGGGGAACATCTCCCTGAAATAAGAAACTGTTACAGAAGAGGCATGCATGGTCTCTTGTATTAAAATGATTTTGGGGCTTGCTGACAGGAAAAAATTCTTTAAGGCCGCATATTTTAGGTCTGCCCCCAGACCTCTAATGTTCACTGATATGATGAAATTCATTGAGAAGGCTTTCCGGCCATGCTTGCTCTAACGGGCTGTTCTTCAGTCATATCAATGATGGGTATATCGATGAGGGATAGATTACTGATTCCTCTACCTGCTCCTTCACCCCTCCCCCTGTAATGTTTACTGCCCCTATTGTTTTTCCTCCTGACCGTAATATTACTTGCAGAATTGGGGCTTATCTAGGGAGTTCTTCGATTTCCGGGCTTATGAATGGTGAGGGGCCTGAGCTCCAATGATTTCTTGCTTAAAAGGTAGTCCAGATCACTACCAATCGAGTTTTAGGGTGATGAGATAGGAGAATTAACAGGGGTGGGCGTAATCAGAGGCTCTTTCGCTTTTCCAAGAGGAGATTTATTCTTAATCGGGGACGGGGATGAGGATTGAATTAAATGGACCTCCTTTCTAATGTTTATGAAAGGTTGAGGAATCGGGGGAGGATTTGGGACTTCATGATCAGAGGATGGCTCTAATGGAGGGTTCGGAGGACAAGGAAATTCATGGTCAGAGGCTGTCTCCAGAGGGGGCATTAAGGGAGAAATTCTATACAAAGGGTTAGAATTTTTGAGCGACGGTGGAGTTTGCAGGTGATCATCAAAAGACGCCTTTAGCTATGCATCAGGTCTAGAAGAAGATTGGCTTTTTGGAGATGCTAATTTCTCCGAATCTGAGGAAGAGGCTTTTATTCTACAAGACTTTGCCACGAAATGGTGGGAGCCATGATGCTTTCGGCTTCTTATAGGGCGCCGCAAGCAATTCTTGATAAGATGACCCGTGTGATGGCAAGCTGAGCATCTAAAGGGGACTCCCCAGAAGTCCAGCCTCTGTCTAATTTTTAACTCCCTCAAGAAGATATCTATGTGGTCCGGAAAACCACCTCTGAAAGCTTCGTCTATCAGAATCCAAGCCACTCTTTTGTCTTTCTCACCTAAGCACCACGGGTCAACGTAAACACACCTCCCTATGGCATTCCCTATCTCTGCCAAAGTTTCCTTTGACCATAATTCTAGGGGCAGACCGGGAAGTTTAACCCATATCAAGTTATTGGAAGGGGTATTCATTAGTGGGTTATAACCCAAATACCATCTATGTAATGCCAGAAAGCTTCTTCCATAAACCCACTGTTGCTTCAAAATGGTTTCCAGGTCGCCCGCACTAAGGAAATGAAAGCAATACCACTCCTTTAATAATCTAGCCGCGATGGGAATATATCCTATTAATGGTTTCCATTGCGACTCGAGCCAACTTCTCATCTTTTGGTCATCCATCTCCGGGAAATTCCACCGGCTTACCAGGGCATTTTCCTGAAGGCTTCCTATGCGATCCGCCAGATGAGCGCTATCAATCTTTATGGCTGCAGGAGGGGGAGTAATCTTTACAGGCTTTTGACTTTTCCTTGAGTGATCTTTATCATATGCCCTTCCTTTTGGTTCTAACACGGTTTTACTGTTTCCTCGCGGCGGCCTTACTCTATCGTTACCACCCAAGTCATCTTGTGTGCCCGAAGGGCGAATCACCATGTCATCCAGGGTGGACTGCCAATCGGTTGACAGCTTGGCATTGTCGTGGAGGGATTCCGCCTAGATGGCCGCATGTATCATTGCCTCTATGGCAGATGTGTCCAACGGATAATCCATTCATAAATAGCTCACCTAAACCTTATCTCATGGGTACAGGAGGAAATCCAAAAAGGATATATGTCGGACATTGCAAGCTGATAGGACGGGTGAAATCTGAATAAATACCTGGAGAAAGAAAGTTCAAATAACTCGCATCTGTCTGGAGTACTGGCGCAAGGAAGCCTCTAGAACTAAAAACATTTTCCCAAAAAGGAGAGGTTTCAAATATGAGACCAGTTGTCCCCCTATTAAAAGGCGTATGACAATACCATGAGCTGGATTATGGCAGGGTAGAAGGAATATTTGAAATATGACGGCTCTATTTATTTCAGGAGTACAGCTCACATCCCGATGAGGATTAAATATCCTGAAAAGCAACAGATATGGATCTAAAGGACTCTGCTCGAGAAAGTCCTGATAAAGGAATGAGAATTAAAACATGTACCACAAACCGGAATCCGGCGTCCCCGGAAAAGATCCGGTCCTGAGAGACCAGGGAGGATAGTGTGGAGTGAAACGAGAGCAAAAAAAAAAATCTACTACAGTTCGAAGATCTTCCTATCTTGAAACAAAGCTTTAATCCAGATTCAGAGCAACTCATGCCTTCCCATAACAGAGATCTTCACGATGTTTCTTCAGGACAAACTATACAGCAACACAAAACCTCACAGACACACCACCAGGGTCCTAGCGGAAATCTGTGCATGGCTTGGTAATGACACAATATTTTTGACCCTTTGAGACCGGAAACCATGACCAGCATGAGGATGGTTTTCCAGACATGTGAAATGCAACATATACCAGAGAATGGAAAGAGAACGTAGCTTCTAAAACGACCAGCCTTTTTAGAATGTAATTGAAGTTCAACTTCAGCAACAGTATTCACATCCAAAATTTTGCTAATTCAGAGAAAAGTGCGACTTTCCTTTAACCAAAAATCCTTTAAACAGGAAAAACGTTACAAGAGGATCAGAAAAAAACTAACCTGGAGCCGCAGACGCACCGAGGATGAGGTGCATTTGGTAAACGAAGAAATACATCCCGGCCAAAGAGAAACGAAACCATAACAAGCGATAATTTAGAGAGGAAAACAGGCTCACCACTGCATTTTGAGAACGCAGGGAGAAGGGGAAAGGAATTCCACTAGCTTCAGCCAGAAAGGCAGTCGGAAGAAAGGGAAAGGAAAAAAGCCTGCGACACAGAGCTCTTTTCCGGAACTAGGTTAAGACATGCAGAGCTCTATTCTGACAAATGTCATCTGATGAATATAGAGAGGAAAACATGCGGATAGTCTTCATGGAAAAATTGGCAATAAGAAGACGAGGTTGTGAAAAAATCACATGCATGGGATCACTGCTACACACCTGTGCTTAGTTCATAGGCTGGCAGACCACTAAACCGACCTGTGCTTAGTTCATAGGCTGGCAGACCACTAAACCGATCTCTGGTTGGATGTCATTACCTCCACACCTTCGCTTGGCCGCCGCGCTCCATTGTTCCATTTATCGAAATTTTGATAGAACTTTGAGTTCCAATGGACTGATTCAACGTGTCGTTGTCCGATTAAGATCACCATAGTTCAAGTATGATTGAATGCACACCGGTATTTTATTTATTTATTCAACTTAAACATTTTTTTTTACATTTACCATGGATTATATTTATACAATACGCCCACTACAAACCATTCCTTGGTTCCAACTGCCATCCACGTGACACGCATAATACATAACATATACGTGTCAGGAAATGCTTTGCTTGAACTGATGGTCACTATTTATTTATTTTTAACTCAGCAGTTGAGTGAATGTAGGAAGTAAATTCACACAAGTGAAGACCACAGGAAACAGTAATTTCTACATTAGGGAATGCTCAGGCAAGGTAGACTATAAGCGACGCTCCACACGTTACAAGCTTCGAATCAGTGACATATTCTACGAGACGGTTATACCTATGCTTCTCTTTTGCAGATTTACTTCAATATTAAATTCTTTACAACATACAAGCTAGTCCATGCCCATATCCTTCTAGCGAATCTTTTGAGTTAGGGTTTGGTCTAACAATAATAATTTTTTGGTCAAGTGTTGGTGGATATTTGAGAGTGCTCTTGGAAATTTAAGCAAGCTTGCTGGCCCGAAGATACAAACAGAAACCCAACTTTCACAGTTCAACACAGGCAGTGAAGTTTAATAATTGCAAAAGGGAGTACGACATACTTAGACTTGTCGTAGATGTTATTAAAATTCATTCATTTCAATTCAATTTATGAAATGCATTCATCATTTTCGTATGCCCGCGCTAGTACCCCACTTCCAAATCTTGGGAACCTTTATTTAGCATATTAGTATAATAAACATCATCAATGTTGCAGGTTTGAACTCCAAAATTTGGTTCCAAATATGGTTTCTATTTTTAATTTTTTTTTTGGACTCATTTCCATCTTTGGGAAAGTTCTTCTATCATTCAAGCTATGAGCTATGAATCGCTGAGTCCGACAAGTTTTTTTCTTGAAAGTGGCAGTGATTTTAGCATCAGGCCTCTGTTCCTCGTAGCAAATGAAAGGGCCAGTTTTGTTGCTCGCCTTGAAGGAAAATCCTAACAAGGTGCCAATATCACTCTTATTGGAAAATTTGGTGAGGTTCACCCAACAAGTACCCTATGGAAAACGAAGGAGATGGTTCGCAGCATCTACATACCTCAACGCTTCTAAAATCATCTCACTCCCAATACTTCGAGGAACAAACAAGTGATTGGAGAAGCATCTTGGAAGGAGTGCAACCACAGAAGTAAGGCATAAGTAGTCACAAAGAACTGAATCCCTTTACCAATATGTTCCACTTATGTCATTCTCATCGCAAGACTAGTAACAGAGGATGAAAGAAATCCTCCATGTTCCCTCTTCCTTTAACAGGATATTCAACGAGGTCGAGAGAAATGCTCAAGTAATTATTATTGTGATGGGTAGGTGAAATTGAGTAATTATTATTGTGATGGGTGGGTGAAATGGAGATGAAAAGTAAATAGGTGTACTCCAAACTCGTAATGAGATTTAAACTTGGCACCAAACAAATCTGGGAGAGAGCAGTACTTGCAAAACTCACAACATATGGCTAGTTGTGAGTGATGTCATATGGCTAGTTATGAGTGATGTTTGGAAGGTACAAGGAGGAATTAAGTGTGATAATTTCAATGGCCTCTACCTTGCAATGTCAGACACACCATCCATTGTCATCGACATTTTGTCTATATAGAATGTTATAAAAGGGTATGAGACAGAAATGAACAACACATGCAAACTAGCCTTTACGGAAGACTATTTGTTGCAACTGGCCAAACTTAGTGCAAAGAAAGATATGACAAAGTATTTGCATCGTATTGTGTTAGAAGGAAGAATCATATGAAAGTATTTGCAGCATATTGTCCTAGAAGAAAGAATCCTATGGCAAAGAACCAGGGTAAAATGATTCACTCAGAGGGAGTTTAGATTTATCGTTGTCTATAATGACTTTTCGAGGGATAACACTGTAATGACAAGCATTTTTGCAAAACACAAAAGAGAAATACCCTCAAAATAGTCATTGTAGAGAGCATAGGTCTTTCCATGTCTCACCGTCTTGAGATGCACTATCTACAAAAGTACAAGAAGAGTTTTGGTGGGCTTAGGGTCCAGATTTTGAAGCTAGGCTCTAATACCACATGTGAGGATCCATCCTAGGGTCCTCTAACTAAAACTAAATTTATTTAATTTAAACACAATAAGAAGGGAAATAACTTATTTATAACTCAACATTTATTTGATGAAAATATACAATAAAATTTTATTTACAACATATTAAACTAGTAAGGATTTCATTGCAAAAATTTACATAAGTAATCAATAAATGGAAGAATACATGTTCCAATAGCTTGGTTGAGATGCTCCTAACTCTGTTGGGATTCTCCTCTCGGCTACCCAACTGAATTTACCTCCCAGCCAACTAGGAATGATTTCCTAGCCCAGGGAACCTCCACAGGTTCCCTAGCCCTCCGAGCCCAAGTCCAACTAGCTGTAGTGTGTCCAAGTTAAACCAACACTCTCCAAATCCAAGTTTGAATTCTCTCATTATCTCTCCATTCTCTCCCTTTTCTTTCTCCACATTCCTCCCCCAAAACAAAATCCTCCAAAACCAAAACCAAGACCAATGATCTCTCCCCCTCTCCTCTCATCCTCCTTCCCCTTTTATGTCTCTTCCTCCCATCCACCTCAACCACCTATCATTAATGTCATGACTACCCCCTCATCCTTTCATTTTAGTATCCTTGACTTTTCTTACCATATCTTATTCAAAGTAGATTTGAGAAGACACTTTGGGAATAAAATATGGATATTTAATTTAGAATTAAATTGAAGACCATATCTTCTCAAAAGTAGATTTGAGAAGACACCTAGGGATATGGATATTTAATTTGGAAATAAATTGGAGGAGACCATATCCTATCCAAAATTAAATTTGAGAAGACAACTTGGGAATTGAATAATAACAATAATAAAAGTCATATCAATAAAATAAAATTACAGTTTCACAAATGTAGGTATATACCAATATTTCTTAATAATTATAAGTCAATATTTTTAGGTTAATTAAACACTAATAAAAATTAGCATGATAGGATTAAGTAGGGCATTACACTGCTGATCACCCTACCACACTGGTGAAGTTTCCCACATCATCAACGAACCACTAAAACCCAATGGAATATTGGGATGACTTTCCCTTGTAGAAACCATCTCATCGTTACGGGAAGCTGAACTATTAAGCCCTGCTATGCTAGAATCTCAAGCTAGTCCGAAAGGGGTGCCACCATGTTGTCGATGTGCCACTCTGATCATGATGGTTTGCCCGTCACTCGCAAGTTGTATCCTCCTCTCCTAGGACCTGATGGAAAAATATCTATGGAGTCCCAATGCATCTGACCCAAGCATCCCCACGATGTCATGAGTTACCCAACCAATACTCACTCTGATTCGTAGCAGCAATAAGGAAAACCGACCTTACCATGCGAAAAAGGACTCAATGCTCCCCTGCATGTCAAACCAAGTTGGAGTTGGGTCATCCTTTGTCCTTCTCTCGCTCATCATGAAACGAAGTGTCAAATCAACCAACCAAATCCCTAAATCCCATAGCCAGAATGGTTGCGGCATAGTCCTGACATCTGTTGGTGCCAACCCATACCACGTCTCAAGCCCCTGCATGCAATCGATATATGGACTCCATACATCACGAACCAATCTGGTGCGTACAAAATTGCCCTACGCCGACCATACCACGTAGTGGGATCTGTCATCCTGCCTCCTGAAAGCGCTCCCCAATACCGCCTGGAGTCTAAACATCCGCCTGCATGTAAGGTCCACAAAATACTATAGATGCTCCTGAGACACCTCAAAATGTCTCGCCCAAAGGGGGTCATGCCTCTCCCTGAGTGTGGGCTCAAGGGTGGTGCAAGTGTTACCTCTACAGAAGATTGGACTACCCCCAAGCCTGCATCCACCAACCCGCACCTTAACCATATGCCACAGTTGGAAAGCCTCTCTCCTGATGCATCGTGTCCCGTCCAACTGTCTCAGATGAACCTCCTAGGTTTTGTTGCTCGCAATGAGAGCATCAAGGGATGATATCAAAGTTCCCAGCGTCAATGTGCAATGTTGGTGAGTGATAAAGGGAAGCTCATGATCGACCCTATGATCAACTCGCTCTCCAAATTTGAGTGTGCCAAACCTAATGGATTTCCTGATGCCCTCATCAGGAGATCTCTCTGGTGGAAACACCTCAACAACCTATTGTGCATCATCATGCTTTGCTGCACACAAATACACACCCCTGCACTCCGCTGCATAGCCCTGAACTCTGTGGCACAACTCCATGCACCACTGGACATCAACGCTCAATGCCATGCCACCATGTACCATAGGGCATCCCATATGTGCCCATGCATCCACCACTCTGCTAGTACACCCACCACGATGTGATCTACACCTCCTCATCTGCCTAGGTACACCTATGTGGCCCAACTCCTCACATGCAATTGGGAATAACGCTACCATGTCGAACCTCAATAAATCTAGTGCCCAATACATCAATGAGAGAGCATTGTCTCCATATGATGCCTTATCTGATGGCCTTACGATGCCACCTCCTCCTACCAACTCCTCCCAAAGTAGTCTAATTATCCTACAATCCCATGTCAACCCAACATGCCATGACAACTCATGAGATCTTCTTGCTCCCCTGTTAATCCATCCTATCACTAGTGTTGTCATGAACTCTGAAGGGGATATGAAAAGGTGTGTGCGCCCAACTATCAAGTCCATTACGTACCTACTACCATCAGCTACCGGCTCCACGATGTGATGGAGAATCCCACCTGGATCCCAACAACAGTCTGGCCCTCGAGCCCCTCTAGTAATCCATAGCCTCTGCTAAACTATGGCCATGGATGCATCTAACCTCCTAGCCAGCTTCACCAAATACAAACTCAATATCTCTCGCCATCCAACCCTGAGAGAGGGATCAAATGCATGAACAACAATACACAGAACATGTCCTTCATTGTGCGAATTCTACACCCTGCGCAACTCTTGTTGCCCCATCTCACTAGTCTGGCCAATCCATGTAATTTGCCTAGGTAACGCAATCTCTCTCTCACTAACATGCGAAGGTGGCCCAATAATGCTACAAGCCTCATCGATGTATGCCTGAAGGGGATTGTCATCTGAAAGTATGACATCTCTATTGGTTGCCGATGCATCTAACTGCTCCTCATCGATGGCTGACTCTAAGGATGGTTGCTCATCCTCCTCCACCATGGGCTCAACATGAGCCACTAACTTTCCCTCCAAAGATAGCTCATCATGCATAACATCCTCAAAAATCAGCGATAGGTAGCTACCGTCTCGAAACTCTGTCACAGATGCTTCTATACCTATCAACTCCTCATCAACGGTGGATATGCCTCCTGGCACCTCATCAACCTCTTGTGTGCTGCTATCACCTGGAAACTCGGACATGACCCTGGGCAACTCATCAATGGACCCCTCAACAATGGACGACATCTCATCCATGGGTGGCTCCTCATCAACAAATGGCCCTCTGAGTGTATTCTCTACTCTCTCCACTAGGGTGTCAGCCAGAGCTACCAAGGGGATCTCCAACAAGAGTGACTCCTCTGTCACATTGGACACATCGACACACTCATCACACTCCTATGTGCCCACAATCTCATGCTCAACCTCCTCCTCAGGCTCCTGATATCTAAAGTCAGGTATCCACCAACAAAAGTGCCTCTCGGTCTCATCCTCTAATTGTCCTCCTCTACGCTCCTCAAATGAGAAAGCCCTCCTGATCCAAGGTCCAATGACTCACACTCTTCAATCCTATCCATGGAGGGCCTCGTCAAATTTGCAAAGATGTCTGGTTCGCTCTCCTTCTCTGGTTCACCTAGAAAATGAGGCATGGTAGGTCGGCTGGGCTGGCCATTGGTATTGTGCTGTTGAACTGAGTGTGCATGTGTGTGGCTTCTCTAGTGGTTATGTCTCAACGTCCCCATCATTTGTTGCATCCTCTCTAGGACTTGTTGGTTTTTCCTCCTCAACAGTGTGTTCTCCCTCATCAACTCCTCCATGTTCCCTTGTGTACTTTTCCCTTTCAGTGTCATTGGAGTGCCCATAAATTCACCAGTCACTATGAATGCATGGCCAAATCCTCCATGATCTTGCTATCTCTCCCACAGTTGGCCAAGATCATGCTCTGATACCACTGTAATATTCCTAATGGAAATTTTACAATGATAACAAAGTCATGCAAATATAATAACACAAAAATTTTCAGAAATGCATACACATAAACTAGAAATTTCTCCAAATCAACAAACTGGCCAAGATTTTATTAATAATAGTGTTGTTGTACAAATGAGTTGGAGAAAATGCACTTGTGCTTGCATAAGGAAAGCTACAAGCACCAGGTGATGAATGCAAGAAAGCTCAACAACTATAATAGCAAACTCCTCTAGAAAACTGTGTCGTTGCTCCAAAACTACATTGCTGCTTGACTTCGCCCCCTGGATTTCCCACTCTAGAGTGCCCAAAAAATTCTATAAAATTAGGAGAGTGCTCCTTGCTGAAAACCCAAAAAAACCCAAAAAGAGTTTCTCTTAGTTCCAACTTTCAAAATTTGACCCTTCACAGCTTGGCCCTCCACCAAATTCGAATTATGTTACTGTGGCTGCTCCTGTCAATCTCTGCTCTCCAAACTCTAGCAATCCTCCTCAAATGGCCCTCCCAATGATTTCCCAACACCCCAGCTCCAAACTCCCCTGGATGATGCTGTCCCAAAAGAGTCTCACTCTAATGACTGCACAGTCATGGAGGAGATGATGCAGTCCTGTGTATGATAAAGTGAGAGCTGTGTGTAGGTTGGTCCTCTTGGTTGTAGCTGCCCTCCACACTCATGAAAATGATCAAAGAACACCCTTGTAGCTTCTTCAGTCAATTCCCCAACAACCCAGCTCCACAAACAACTAGTGAATCCTCCCTCTGCGCAGTGGTATCTGATTTATTGAACGACATGCAAATCATGCAGTGCCACTTGCGATGATATTTCATTGTGTGAAGTTTTTTCTGCACTTCACACAACATTCAATCAATTAATTCACTGTGCGAAGAGCTTTCACTATGCAAAAAAATTCATTGTGCAGAAAGTTTTGTGCGAAGAGATTTCATTGTGCCAAACACAACCTTTAATCAATTAACTAGTGGTAAAGTTTTGTGTGGAAAGCTTTCATTGTGCAGAGAGATTCCATAAACAATAAACGCAAATTTTGCCGCATAATTGCTTTTCACACTTCCCTTTACCAATACTACACAGAGTGCGAAAGCTATGCAAAATTAGTTCTTCTTCGCATCCGCATTGCCATTTCACAACAAGGAAGAGAAACGATGAAAAACACCTTTTGTCAAAGTTATGTGCAACGAGAGAGCATCCACTCCATCAAGTCTTTGTGTTCATTGTTCCGCTAGAGTTGAACTGCTAGACTTGTGCAGAGCTTTGCTTCTGCGGAGTGGAAACTTGCCAACAAGAACCGTGCCCACACTTGCTATTCCGATTATAGCAATGCTGCATTCAACATTTATGAAACACTCCTAAATCACCGATGTTGTCCTACTATTTTATATTAAGTTACAAAGTCTAGTGTCATGATTGAGATGGTACAAATACATAAATTTGTTAGAGCAATGGACAATTATTGTTTAGCAAATTGTGCGTATGATATTGTAGATGGCCACAATATGATAATTGAATCATTACTGAAAATTTGTTAAACATGATGCACAATTGGCTCTCATGCGCAAGCTCTCGTTCGCATTCAAATTTACACTCGAGAGCAATGGGTAACTATCATTTAGCAAATTCAACGTGGAATATTGTGGATGGATGCAACTTTAGCTAAGGACATAAAATTGATTGTTGAAATTGCTTCACGTATCACTCACTGTGCAAAGAACCTTTTGTGGAGAACTTTCATTACGCAGAAAGTTTTCTACGGAGAAATTTCACTATGCGAAGAGCTTACACTATGTAAGGAGTTTTCATTGTGTGGAGAGTTTCAACCGAAGAGATTTCATTGTGCGGAGTACACAACCTTTAATCTATTAATTAGCATTAGAACTTTGTGAAGAGAACTTTCATTATGCAGAGAGTTCTATGCGAAGTGATTTCATTGTGCGAAACTTTGTGTGAAGAATTATGTGCGGAAAAATTTCATTGTGCGAAACTTTGTGTGAAAAATTATGTGCGAAAAAATTTCATTGTGCAAAAAGTTCTGTGCGAAGAGTTTTTTTGTACGGAGTTTTTTCGACGCTCTTTAATCAATTAATTAGTGATAGAAACAAAACTATACTGCATTGCAACTATTTATCTTATTTACTTATCATTTAATAATTTATTTTTTATTAATTTAACACTGCAAAATTCCTTAAAACAATTACATGAACAGATTAAATAACATAAATAGCGAACCTAATGAAGTACTGGGTAATTCTCTTTCTATTTAAAGAAAAAGAAAGAAAATATGAAAATGACAAAGCGAAAGAAGTATCAATATTATAAGGTTTCGATTTTTTTCATATTAATCATCATTTAAATTTGGCAAATTAATATCTTTTTAATTATCGAAATTATATTTGTAATAAATAAATATATTATTTTTTCATAAAATCATGCTTTTATTTCAAATTACATCATCTAATTTATTAATAATCAATATTTACGGCGGCCTGGAGTATGCCGTAAAACTGCTTCTGCTTGGCTAAGAGCTCGTCTTCCTCGGACGTAAGGAAACAGGTTAACGGCCCAAGACCCAGAGGCATTTCGCAGGAGTGATGAGCCTGCGCCCTTACGGACCACCAGCGGGTTATTTCAGGTGGCGTGGTTTTCCTATCTAACTGTGATGAGTCAAGCTGACATTCGCGGATAACAGCCAGATATGGCTGTCCTCACTGTTGGTTTTGACCTCTGAGTTGATAGGGTTTTCCACCTAAGTGAAAAAATAATCAATATTTACGATTTTAACCATTCTTATAAATTTTTAATCTAAGTTTAAAACTGACTGCAAGATATATAAACTGGAAAAGTCCCTGTTTAAAATATGCTTGAAACAAGACATACTTTTTTACATGCAGAGACTTATATGTGGGGCTCTCGGAAGGCCACCCATCATTGTTGGAAAACTCCCACACTGCATTGAGCGGACAATTCTCCTTTCTGCATTTAATTTGCATTTTAACCATTACTTCTCTTCCAGCGAGTTCACATCATTTTACCTTTAGACGTGGCAAAATGCTGTTTTCTCGGTGCTTAAATGGCTGTTTATCAGTGGAACAACGGACGCTTTCAGATCTGCCATGTGTAATATAACTGTCAATACAAAAAACGTCGGCTACGTGCACAGTCCACAGCTCAATTTGTGGGTTCTCCAATAAATTTTTGACAACTTTCAATCCCGTTCAGAGTGGCACGCCCATGGCAGCAAACAGCAGGGTTGGCAAGCACTAAACGGAACAAATCGACAGCGAGGAACGGGTTCCTAAGACATTGAGGCATCATCAATCTCGGACGGTTTTAGGTCGCTCCACCTACCTGAAATCCAGGTTCCTGCTTCGATCCCGGGCAGGCTCATTTTATTTTTTAATTTGCTCTGGCCAAAGCCAGGTGTGGGACTGGGCACGCGTTCCCTGTACACGCACGGAGAAGGCCAGGGTGCCCTTCCTGACACTTCCCGTGCAAGAACAAGCGGGAACTGCATGTCTGCCTGCTCGGGTTGTCGAATTATCACACGAGTCTTCCTCGTATTTGAGGTCAAGAGTTCGAGCTCAGAGGGTTTGAACCTTCGTTTTTACAATTTTGGGTAACTGGTTGGCCTTCACATATATAAAATTCTGTCATGGCTAACATCAGCAAGAGGCGCGACATGGACGTGATGAAGCTGTAAGCTAAATTAAATATTCATTTATCCTTCATAAATTCTTCTTGTTTAAATTTGACACTATGGCTTGAAGCTGTCGTGATGTCTTGCTGGTCAGAATGATGCGTGACCATAAAGTGGAGACGGTAAAGGATGGCCTGAACGAATTTTATGTCGAGTTTAAAGGACCTCGAGACAGTACGTCGCATTTTATTTATTTATTTTTCCAAATTTGTTACTACTGTTAAATTTTCGGTATAATCTATCTATTTATGCCCTTATTTTTTGACCATTCCTTTTATTTCTTTAGTGTTTTCTGTTATTACAACTTAATATTTGTATACTCTTTCTATTCAGTCACAAATTCATTTAAATTTATTTTCGTCTGTTATTACTGCTAAATTTTCAGTATTATTGACAAAAGCCTTTTGGATTATTTACAATTTTAGTTCGTGAGTGGTAGATGAGTCTCAGGGACTCTGTTAAATTCCCCAATTATTTGTTTGACTCGACTACAGACATAATTCTGAACTATTTATATGTGCTTTTCAATATCCTAAATTGCACACTTTGAATCCGTGTAATCTTTTCCTTAAAATCGTTTTAGTGGAAAGAGCAGGTGATTATTTTAGTAGTAATACCGTCTATTTGGCTCCTTGTCTGGATTTTCTAGCACAGTTTTGAGTTTCATTTTACTTCCGTTTCTCTGAGTTTTATTTATTTACTTTAAATTCAATACAAGGTCTGAAAGCATTATATATACAATTCGCTTCTAGGTGTCTTAATGCTTCAGTCAGAAGATTCTCAACCTTATTTTCTATAATTGCAGCCTAAAGTCTACAACTCATATATTTTCTACGGTCTGATTCATTTTAGTTGGCAATAATGAATTGTAGCCTGAGAAACTTTATCTAAAGCTCATGGTTTCATATCTTGTTTCTGCTTCTCTGATAGAATAAAGGCCATCTTACACGGCATGGTACATCGAAGTAGATATGGGTGATCAAAATTCAGAGAGTTAGTGTCTCTTATGATAGCTTGCGAGCACCAAAAGGGAATATGTTTTACTTCAACATGCTCTTGTTTCCTCTTTTTGGAACTATTCTCAAAATACTTTAATTGTAAAGCCCTGGTCTGCAAGGTGTTATGTTGAGTGATCTGAAACTTTTCTACTTAAATATGTTTTCGAGTTCCTTTCCGAATGACACTGAATTCGACCAATAATTCTTTGAATTGAAGTACTTGTATCTGGACTTGACAATTGTAGCTTTACCAATCTAAACACATTATCTATACATGTTCTTATAATCTACATTTCTTGTTTTATTTGATAGATTTCCCTTTCTCCGATGATTTATACCTTTGAGAGTTGTATTGGCTATGGTCTGAGTATCTACCAGGGTTTTTGGAGCTGAAGATCCCTTCCTCATTTATCGATTCTTGATTGCATGACTTTTGTAATAACTAACCTTGCAGTTCTCTTAGTCTAACATAAGGCATGTAGGGGACCTTCATAATTACGTCCCTGAGGACATAGACAACTGTCCAGTGTCCATGCTATTTTGCAAGTAGTGCTTGCGCAAGGAGAAAGCGTTGCTATTCATGGTTTTGTCAAAGGCTTTGTGGAGGTTCATCGAAGGTGGTACATGAGGTAATGAAATCCCTTTGAAGGAAATACCCATTGATATAGATATTAAGGAATACTTTGCTGGTTTGTGAAATTTTGATTAATTTCTTTTGTAAGCAAAATCCTACCAGAATATGTGATTAAGACTAAGATTAAGGATGCCTGAGAAACTCATGGTTGGTACATGAGGTAATGAAATCCCTTTGAAGGAAATACCCATTGATATAGATATTAAGGAATACTCTGCTGGTTTGTGAAATTTTGAGTAATTTCTTTTTTAAGCAATACCCTACCAGAATATGTGATTAAGACTAAGATTAAGGATGCCCGAGAAACTCATGGTTGGAAATGCTCAACAATGCATAGCCTAACTAAAGGCTTTTTTCAATCCAGTTTTAAGGAAGAAGGTCACTGCCATATAATAGTTTCTTGTGGTCATTGATTTTCTGAAATACCTTAGTTTTCTTGTATGATTGGTATGGGTTGTTTTATGTGGATAAAGCCACTAAGTGATTTACCCACCTTGGGTTGAAATGTCGAGGTTACCATTACAATTTTTAGGCTTCCTTGAATGCATCCTTGCACTAATAGGGAATTTTATATGTTATGAAGTTGCAAGGTTTTCCAACCCATGACCATAGAAAAGGGGTAATAGTTAGACTTCCTTGAATGCATCCTTGCACCAATCAACAATTTTATATGTCATGAAGTTGCAAGGTTTTCAAACCCATGACCATAGAAAACTTAAAACGGGTTGGCTCAAAGTCGATCTTTCCAAGGACCTTAAAGAATTGTGTTAATTTGGGGTGAGAGGGTGTAAAGTTTTATGTCAGCTTCATTTATCAAACCTCTCGAATACTTGTCAAAGTCTGAACCACGGGATATAGGGCTAATCCTTAAGTTAAACTTGAAATTATAGAAGTTAAAGTTCTTGAGAATTCCCAAGGGTAGGCTCAACAAGCTCATCTCTATATAGGGCTAATGTTTAAGTTAAACTTGAAATTACAGGAGTTCAAGTTGTTGAGAATGCCCAAGGGTAGGCCCATCAAGCTCATCTCTATAAAGAATATGAAGGATGCGTAAAAGTTGTTAGAAGGAAAAAGCTCCCAATCTTAAATGGCCCAACCAACATTGGTGGCCAGGCTTGACTTAGCTCCACTTTGAAGAAGATTGTTAAATTGGCCATGAGAAAAGAGCTTGTTGGGGTCTTCATAAGACACATCCTTGTAGACAGGATTTGGGTCATAAAGCTCAATCTTTACCCATGTGCTTGAACTCTTAGCAAGCTCCAAGTGTAGAAGACTCTTAAATGAATATTTATGGCTCCAGATGTACTCTATTGATTTCTCTAAACACTTTTGGCTTATTGGAGAGCCAAGAGGATGGGGAGACAATGGAACCCATGGTTCATTAAGTTCATGATATTGTTCTTGACTAGAAGTTTTGTGCTCACAGGAAGTTAAAATATTTCATATGATGATGAAAACAACTCTTTGGGGTTTTGGTTGAATTTGTTGCTCTTTATATGAACGATATAGAAGGTGAAGGTGTCACTACAACATTGGTTTCATTGCTATTATTGGCCATGGGTACTATTACAACAAAATATAGCACTTAGTGTAAAGCCTCACTAGTTAACCTAAACAATGTGCAACAGATAGGAGTGTTACCACTATTACCTCAGTGACTACTCCCCTCTCTTTAGTGAAGGACATGATCCAATACAAGGGAGGCTTCTTTGGTAGGGCTTAGAGATCAAGTAACCCAAGGATATTAAGCTAAATGCTCCCTAAGGATTCTACAACAGAAATCTATTGGATAATGATATGCAAAAGTAGGGTTTGTAGTGGATGAAGGAATAAGTTCAAGACTCAGGTTTAAAGGATGTATGGGTCAATCTAAAGGCTAGGGCTAGCCTAAGGAGTCTCAAATAGGTTTCTTGAACACACCAAATTAAGAAAAACTTAAGGCTGCTATAAACTAGGATTTTAAGCCAAGAAATCGCAGCAAAACACAAGTTTATAGCAACAACAAATTTCGCTGTTAAAATGTTGATTTGGGGTAGCATCGGATGTGCTCTAGCCACGAAAATTGGTGGAGAGGCTAAGGCATATGAGATCTCCAATACCCAGAAAGGGTTTGGGTAGATTCTAAACAGTTTGGGAGATATTAAAATAATTAATATTTTTAATGGAGTCCCTAAGTCTAAACTTAGGGAAAATAAAATATTAATGTGTATTAATATAAAACTGTGTTAGAATGGTCCAAAAGTCATGGATCAAGCCAGATCTAATCTCGGCCGTTGATTTGTCAATGAGAAAAGTATAAGAGGAGGCTTGAGGGTCACTTGGAAGACACACTGAGGGAGACCAGTCAGTTCAATTTCTGGAGCAGGGTTAGCTAAGAAATTGAACCAGTGGTCTGGTGAGCAGTACAGAGCAGAGAGATGTGAGATTAGTGCAGAGGCAGAAAAGGCAGACGTAGGGCTAGAGGGAGCCACGCAGAGGCAACATAGATTGCATAGAGCCAATAGGGCCTGCGTCATCCACGTCGAGGCTGTAGGAGTGACACAGAAGGCCAGAGAGGCTGCGCAAAGCCTCAACAGGCTGACGCAGAGGGTTTCAGGCCACGCAGAGGTCAGCAAGGTTGACGCTGGGTTCAGAAGAAGTGCTAGAGAATTTGTCTATCTGTGGGTAAGCTAGTTTGGCACCCTGTTGTACTAGAAAATTGTTGAATAATAAAATCCTCCCTTGCTGCACCAGTTTTCCCACATTGGGTTTTTCCGGGGACATTAGTCCAAAATATCTGTGTCAATGTGTTGATTCTTGTGCATATGTTTGTTTCTGTATTACGGTGTGATATCTGCAGCAATATTTATTTTAATGTTTATTGAAGTGATTTCATGAATAACTTATGGTGGAATAAGTAGGAAAAGTAAATCAGTTACTGCAGTGATAGAATTTTCACATGGTATCAGAGCAAGTAATTAGAGACAGAAAGGGAAAATCAGTTATGGGTCGAGACCACGATGCAGAGGCATCCACCTCAGGGGACTCACGCAGATTTTTAGAAGATTGCACAAGAGAAAGAGATTTCGATTTCTCTATGTTGGCTTCTAGGTTGGAAGAAGAAGTGGCGTGCATGACTAGTGCTGCATCATCAAAAGTATGGTATATAGACAGTGGAGCCTTGTGGCATATGATGGGGAATCAGGGAGTGTTTCTCAGAATATCGAGAAGAGAAGATGAACTTTCAGATCACCATGGGGAACAAGGCAAAGTGTACTCCAGTAGGGAAGGGTACCATAGTTTTTTAGACAGAATCGGGAGAGCAGTTCCATGCCACAAATGTGCCACATGTGCCAAGATTGGGGATGAATTTACTTTCTGTGTCACAACTACAAGGCAAGGGCTATGACGTCTACTTCATCAAGGAAAAGGTATACGTCAAACACCCGAGCTGGAAAAAGAAAGTGCAGATCGGGATCAAAAGTAATCGGTTGTATAGATTACAACTAGAATCACCAATGGCACTAATAGGCAGTCATGGGGACAAGGACTTGAACGAACTATGGCACAGAAGGATGGGTCACTTGCACCATGGAGCTCTGAGAATTCTCAGGAGCACTGTAACAGGAGTTTCGGATCTGAGTACGGAACGAGATGATGTATGCAAGGGATGCACTCTAGGAAAGTATGCCAAGGTGACATTTCCTAGGAGCAAACACAAGGCCAAGAGTGTACTAGGATTGATACACTCAGATATCTGCGGACCTATGTCCATCAAAGCTCTCAGTGGTGCCGAGTATTTCCTTACCTTCATTGATGACCATTCGAGGAAAACTTGGATTTATTTTCTGAAAACCAAGGATGAGGTTTTTTGTTGATTTAAGGAGTTCAAGGCTTTGGTGGAGAATCTGATTGGGAAGAAACTAAAAATTTGCGCTCAGATAATGGTGGAGAGTATGTTGATAAGGACTTCATTGATTATTGCACTAAGGAGGGCATCAGAAGAGAGTGGACAACTCCCTACAATCTGGAGCAGAATGGGGTAGCAGAAAGAAAGAACAAGACTATTGTAGAAGCAACTAGGGCCATGCTGTATGATCAGGATATGCCAAAATTCCTGTGGGCAGAAGCATGCAACACAACTGTTTATGTTCAGAACAGGACTCCTCATCGGGCATTGGGCAAGATTACTCCAGAGAAAGTCTTCATTGGGAAGACACCTAAAGTCAGTCGTTTCAGGATATTTGGGAGTTTAGCATATTACTGCATACCCGAAGAAAAGACGAAGAAGCTAGATCAGACTGCAGAAAAGGGATATCTGGTGGGATATAGTGAGAATGCTAAGGCATACAGAATCTATCTTCAAGGGAGCAGGAAGGTAGTAGTATGACGAGATGTAAAGTTCATGGAGGACAGAGCTTTCAGAAGATCTCGCGAAATGCCTTCTGAAGAGCAGTCGAAAGAGGATCCGTTGGTCATGCCTCTTCAACCAACAGAAGTGAAGAATTCTTCCTCAGGTCAGGAAGATTCTCAGGATGAGGAGAAGCGGACAGAAGCACTTGCTAGCAGCGGAAGAACTAGCAAGGAACTTCGTCAGATTTTGCGTGATGCAGAAAACTTCATCGGTGAGCCAAGGAACAATAAGAGGGAGCAAAAACAGGCAGACAGATATCATGCATTAGTAGCTCAGGATGGAGAGCCTACCAGCTTCAAGGAGGTAGCTCAGCATCAGGTCTGGCTAGATGCGATGGTAGAGGAGTATAACGCCGTAATGGTGAACGATGTCTAGGATGTGGTGTCAAGACCTCAAGATAGATCTGTGGTAGGTTCGAGATGGATCTACAAGATCAAACATGCTGCAGACAACAGTGTTGAGAAATACAAGGCCAGGTTTGTGGCTAAGGGGTATGCTCAAAAGGAAGGGATTGACTATGAGGAAACCTTCGCCTCGGTAGCCAAGTATACATCTATTGGGATTGTGATATCTCTTGCAGCCCAAATGGGATGGGAGATCCATCAAATGGATGTCAAGACGACATTTCTGAACAGGGTAATAGAAGAAGTGGGCTTTGAAACTCATGAGAAGAAGTCTCATGTATGCAGACTGAAGAAAGCCTTGTATGGGCCGAAGCAGGCATCGAGAGCATGGTATGGTCGAATAGATGGCTACGTGCAGAAGATGGGGTTTGTCAAGAGTGACGCGGATCCGAATCTCTACTATTTGATCGTAGAGAACGAGCCGCTTATCTTAGTATTATATGTGGATGATCTCTTTCTGACAGGATCATCTAGACTCATTGAGGACTGCAAGAAGAATCTGGCCACAGAGTTCGATATGAAGGATCTGGGATGAATGCACTACTTCCTAGGGTTGGAAGTTTGGTAGCAGAAAGGAGAAATCTTCCTTGGGCAAGGGAGGTATGCTACAAAAATCTTGAAAAGATTCGGGATGGGAGACTGTAGACCTATGGCTACGTCAATGATCACCAACTGGAAGAAGATTGATGCATCAGAAGACAAGGATGTCGATCCCACCCTATACTGACAGCTCATAGTGTCCCTAATGTATCTGGTCAATTACCAGGCTAGATATTTGCTACGCTGTCAACACCCTCAGGCAGTTCATGGTGGAACCAAAGAGGGCACACTGGGCAGCAATCAAACATGTTCTCAGGCATTTACATGGAACAGTTGATTATGGGCTCTTATACACCAAGGGGAAGGATATCAGGTTGAGTGGATTTACTGATGCAGATTGGGCAGGAAGTTCAGTGGATCGGAAAAGTACCTCTGGGTATTGTTTCAACATTGGATCAAGAATGACCTCCTGGTGCAGTAGGAAACAGAAGTTCGTGGCTCTGAGCTCATCTGAGGCAGAATATATGGCAGCAAGCACAGCTTCGTGTGAGGCCATATGGCTTAGAAAACTGTTGGTGAACCTATTCAGAAGAAATATGGAGGCGACCAAGATCATGTGCGATAATCAGAGTTGCATCAAACTCTCTGAGAATCCAGTGTTTCATGATAGGTCGAAGCATATTGATATCCGGTGTCACTTTGTCAGAGACTGTGTCCAACAAGGAGCTGTACAGTTGAGCTACACTCCTACAAGAGAACAGGTGGCAGATATCCTCACCAAGGCCCTTGGAAAGTCAAAATTTGACTACTTCATGGAAAAGATCGGGATGGTAAAGAATCCCTTTTAGTAGCAAAAATGGGAGTGATAATTGCAAGGATGCAGAGGGAGTTGTCATACAGATGCAACAGTGGCAGTAGTAGAGCCATGGGCAGCAGTACAGGATGCAACAGTGCAGAGAATGTTGGGCAGGGAGGCTTAGCATCAGCACAGGGATCGATGCCAGATGATTAGGGTGATACTCAGTGAGGAGTATTACTAGGGCACAATCCTCGCTAAGAGGGAGTGTTGATTTGGGGTAGCATAGGATGTGCTCTAGTCACGAAAATTGGTGGAGAGGCTAAGGCACATGAGATCTCCAATACCCAGAAAGGGTTTGGGCAGATTCTAAACAGTTTGGTAGATATTAAAATAATTAATATTTTTAATGGAGTCCCTAAGTCTAAACTTAGGGAAAATAAAATATTAATGTGTATTAATATAAAACTGTGTTAGAATGGTCCAAAAGTCATGGATCAAGCTAGATCTAATCTTAGCCGTTGATTAGGGACTTAATCTTGGCTGTTGATTTGTCAACGAGAGAAGTATAAGAGGAGGCTTGAGGGTCACTTGGAGGACACACTGAGGGAGACCAGTCAGTTCAATTTCTAGAGTGGGGTTAGCTGAGAAATTGAACCAGTGCTCTGGTGAGTAGTCAGGAGGCAGCAAATACGGAGCAGAGAGATGTGAGATCAGTGCAGAGGCAGAAAAGGCAGACGTAGGGCCAGAGGCAGCCACGCAGAGGCAACAAAGACTGCGCAGAGCCGACAGGGCCTGCGTCATCCACGCAAAGGCAACAGAGACTGTGCAGAGCTAGCAGGGCTTGCGTCATCCATGCAGAGGCTGCAGGAGTGACGCAGAAGGCTAGAGAGGCTGCGCAGAGTCTCAATAGGCTGATGCTGAGGGTTTCAGGCCATGCAAAGGTCAGTAGGGATGACACCGGGTTCAGAAGAAGTGCTAGAGAATTTGTCTATCTGTGGGTAAGCCAGTTTGGCACCTTGTTGTACTAGAAAATTGTTGAATAATAAAATCCTCCTTTGCTGCACCGGTTTTCCCACATTGGGTTTTTCCGATGACATTAGTCCAAAATATTTGTGTGAATGTGTTGATTCTTGTGCATATGTTTGTTTCTGTATTACGGCGTGATATCTGCAATAGTATTTATTTTAATGTTTATTGAAGTGATTGCATGAATAACTTATCGTGGAATAAGTAGGAAAAGTAAATTAGTTACTGCAGTGATAGAATTTTCACATAAAATTGTATAAAAGTTATATGAGATGAGGTTAAATTTGATAGTAAACTAAAGACAAAATTACAATAATTTTTTAAGCATATAACAACAAGTAAGGTATGACATCAGTACTAGAAAATGAATGAAAAAAGTATGAAAAACTTTGAATTAGCTTCTCTAATGCACTTATAAACAAAACCTAACTCAAGGGCATACATCAACAAGACATTAAATGCTAAAAACACAAGATTTCATTGTCATTTAACCTTAATTTACCATAAATCAAAAATAAAAATGATTTTAGGGTTTTAAAAAAATCCCATAAATAAGAAAGAGACGTGCTTTCTCTATATATGGCAAATATAGTCTTGGATACAAACTACTCTAGGGCTTCTTTTGAAGTGATTCTAAATCCAAACAAAACTAGGGAAAATAAACTAACTTACCCAAAGGTTTGCAGTTTATTTAGGTTCTTATTTTTTCATATGATTAATAAAAAGAAAAACCTATCTCTACTCTTCAGATGCTTGGAGGAAGGGTTTAGCTCAACAAGGGACAATGAAGCAAATACCAAATAAACTAGCTTAGCACAAGAACATACATCCCATGTAACATGAAACCAAGATAAAACAAGTAAACTCACTTACTTCACCATGCAATATGCAAGATATCCACTATGAGCATCCATGAAAAGAGATCACACCACATCATAAGATCCATCCAATAAAGTCACTCAACTAGGCCTCTATTTCACACTAGGGAGAAAGATCACTAACGAAGAGTTGTAATAATCCATGTGTGACAATGATCCAAAGGAAATTGACTCCCCTTATTTATAAGAGTGTAGCCAATTCAATTTTCCTCAAATTAGACCTAAATCCTCTAAAAATAATTAAAATCCATGATACAAGATGGATAGGTCACAAGACCATCCCCAAAGATGAGTGTAATATCCTCCAAAGGGCATGTCTCTCCATGAAAACGTGCAAAGAATAGCTTAAGGGATGTATCATATCCCATAAATCATGGATTTCCATCAAAATGAGGTACATCACCAAAGTGATCCTCCATAGCCCACATCATCCTCTAAAAGTCTCACATTGTCATCAAATGGGGAACTAGGATGATGTCATCAAGGTAGGACATGATGTCATTGTAAGATTTTAAAGTTTAAACACAATCCGAAGATCTTTGTGAAAAAAATACTAGACTAGCTACTATAAAACAAGGGAGAAGAGAGAAAAATTGCTTAGAAAATTTACCAAAGGGGCAACTCAAATTACACAAGCGACATGATATGAAAATTTGATGTATAATTGTCACTAAATATGAATGTAATATATAGTATATACTCTCCAAGAGGAAGAACCAATTTGAATTAGGTTAGAATTCCCTTGTGCATGCACTCAAATGACCGTAGTAGTTTCATAGAATAAACTAGAAAGCCAAAATTTGATGGGGACCATTACATTAGAAAAATAGATAATAAAAGAGTTAACTGAAAGGAAGTCGAATTAGAAATCAGTTAGAATTGATGTAATAACTCTCGCATGCAATGAATACCCAATAAAACTCTAGAAATAGAACTAAAAGTTGACAGAAAAGCTGATAGGTGAGTGGATAAGATATTTTCCCAAAATAAGAGATCTGTCAAAGTTGTAACCTCTGCTGAGTGAAACTCTTGGTGAAGATGTTTGCATTCTACTTAGAAGAGGAACGATATTGCAGATCAATGACTGTTGTATGGATATGCTTTTAGATGTAGTGCACGCAAACCTCAATGTACTTAGTCCACTATCTCTAAATTGGGTCTCTACAAAACTTGAGTGTACTCTAGTTATCATTACCATATTACTGTAAGAAGTTGAATTTGTACACCAATCTATACTAGAAATTACTGTAATGATATATCCCGAGTAAACATTCATTGCACTACTGTGCTCTGCCTTGTTGATGAAAGAGTAATAATTCCCTACTTCTTGCTCAACCAACATATAGTGTTGAATTTGGGTAGCATCAAATGTGCTTTAGCTCCAAAATTTTGTGGAGGGGCTAGAAGAC
Source organism: Pinus tabuliformis (assembly GCA_031772625.1). Taxonomy (NCBI): domain Eukaryota; kingdom Viridiplantae; phylum Streptophyta; class Pinopsida; order Pinales; family Pinaceae; genus Pinus; species Pinus tabuliformis. Next base: position 275,670,897 of record CM062805.1, on the reverse strand, counting down.
ATGAGATCTCCAGAACTTAGAAATCGTTTGGAGAAATTCCACCCAGATGAGGAGTTATTAAAATAATTAATATTTTTAATGGGTTCCTAAGTCTAAACTTAGGAAAATAAAAATATTAATGTGTATTAATAAAAATATGGGTGAGAAGGTTCTAAGTGACGAGGATCAAGCTTGTTTTAATCTTAGCTGTTGATTAGAGATTAGATCACGGCCGTTGATTCATCAACAGGAAAAGTATAAGAGGAGGCTTGAGGGTCAGTTGGAGATACACTGAATTGATCAAAGAGTTCGATTTTTCTGGGGCGAGGTTTGCTGAGAAAATCGAGCTAGTGATCTGAGTTGCAGTGAGGGGCAATTCGGCAAGGGAACTTCAGTCCGAGGTCGAAGAATACATAGCAGAGAGGCAAAGCAGCACCGGGAGAGACAACGCAGTCCTAGAGAGGCTGATGTAAAGGCCGCAGGGGCTGACATAGGTGACACCGAAGCTGTAGGGGCTGACGCAGGCCCTTAGAGGTAGTGCTGGGGAGATTCTGTGGGGCAGAGAAGGAGCAGTTCAACAAATCGACTTTCTGAGCAAGGGAGGCTCATTGTGGGGGTGATGCAGCTCCTAGAGGAGGTGATGCAGTTCCAACGCAGAGCTTGGAGCAGCGATCACTGCCCAGGACTGGGAACAGCCGGGTCATCGATGGGGTTTGATCATCTAGTTGCTGAATTTGCCGGAATATTTATCTCTGGATAGAGGTACTTCTGCCAAGATTTTTCTCTGTTGGGTGAGCCATATCTAGCACCCTAGTTGTATTCAAGAATTTGCTTAATAATACAAACCCTCTATATGCTGCACCGGTTTTCCCGAATTGGGTTTTTCCGGGGACGATTGTCCAAAAATAACGGTGTCCCTTGTGTGATTGTCTCAGTGTATTTCAGTTCATGATCTGTATGTATGTGTAGGCTGCAATAGTGTTTTACATCGATATTTATGTAATTAAATAACTTGTTAATGCAAAGAACAAGTAGGAGATGTTAAACCAGTAATTGCAGTAGGGGTTTTTGATGCGTAGATTCAAAATTTTTCACATGGTATTGGAGCGATTGCAAATCATAGGCGACTGTAGACACTAGCCAAGAAATCCGAAGAATTTGCAGCGGAAAAGCAGCTGTCCCGAGTGACAGTGCTGTTCCAGAGCCAGAGATGTAGAAGGAGGAGTGATGTAGTGCAGAGAAAGTGACGTAGAGGCTCACGCAGTGCCTGCGTCAGCACTTTGAGCCAGGTGGAGGTGACGCAGTAGCTAGGAGGAGCCCACGCAGTAGCTGCGTCAGCTGTCAAGGCTAGCGCAGAGGTAGAGGGGGGTAGATTAGGCTCACGTAGAGCCACATCATCTTTCTGAGCCAGGAAGGATTGACGCAGTTGGCCAGGAGGAGCTGATCCAGCCCACACAGTGGTTGCGCAGAGCCTGAAGGGCTCAGATTCTTCAAGTTGCCGGGGCTAAGGAAGCTGAGCAAATTTTCAGTTTGAGGAGCTAGTGGGACGCTGTTTCTGTTGGTGTAGAACAATGTCTAAGGAGACTGAACCAAGGTAGAGGGAATCACTGCCTTGACAGATTTCTAGCCAAGAAATCTAGATCCGGGTTGCAGCAGCAAAGGAGGATTGGAGAGGAGCGATTCGACAGTTGGCTGGAGGATTTCCGAGAGGGAAATCAAGACTCAGAGGGAGTCTAGAGAGGAGCTGTTCCTTAGAGGGTTTCTTGCGCCCAAGGAATCTAGATCCAAGTCTTGCTAGATTGACAGCAAGAGAGGGAGAAGAGAACCAATGCTATTTTTGAGCAGAGATGGCAATGAATGGGTTGAGGGATCAGGATAGATTGGACGGAGCTTCCAATTTTGTCATCTGGAAGGCCAGGATCCTGGCAATCCTAGATAAACATCGCATCAAGGACTATGCCTTGAAGGTGGTTGCTGTTTCGGTTGATGCTGATGCGGCACAGAAGTACGAGGAGGCCCAAGCGAAGGCCAAGTGCATGATCCTAGACGGGGTCAAAGATCATGTAGTACCACACATTGCTGAGAAGGACACAACAAGAGAGATGTGGGAGACCTTGACCACCTTGTACCAGGGCTCTTCCATGCAACGGAAGATGCTATTAGAAAATCAGCTGAGACAATACCAGATGCAGAAAGGAGAGGAGATAGAGCCCTTCCTTCTCAGGTTGTAAGGGATTCGCGACTAGCTAACTTCTATGGGGTTTACACCAGATCCAAAGTTCATGGTCAGGACTGCCCTGAATGCAGTCACCGAGGACTGGGAGACATTTGTCCAAAGTATCTTGGGCAGAGCGACTCTCCCCAGTTGGGAGGAGATGTGGGCAGCTCTTCGACAAGAAGAGCTCAGGAGGTTGACCAAGGCAGGAAGTAGTGGCAAGGGAGCTTGAGTCAAGAAGGAGGAGGAGGAGGATGCAACTCTCGCATCAGTGGGACAACAGGGGCAACAAAAGAGGAAGAAGGACATCACCAAGGTCAGATGCTTCAACTGTGGGGAGCTGGGACATTATGCCACTCAGTGCCCCAGGAAGAAAGGCAAGGGGGAGGCTTCTGACTCAAAGGCTGCTCCAGCAAAGGCAAACAAGGATGTCGAGGATGACGATTGTGCCATGAGTGCTCATGCGCCTCTGGAGAAGAGGTGGGGTGACATGGAGTTGTAGTCGAGAGGACTACATGACTGGCAAGATCCTTGAGGTGCCCAAACTCTTGGATCACATACGACTACGGGAGCCCTTAACAACAGTAGCAAAATGATGGGTGTTAGTTGGAGTGAGGTGTGATGGAGTGACATTGGCATTGCTAGAGTGCCAAAGTCTGAGGCAGCGCAGTATATGTTGTAGCAGTGTGAGAGGCACAGTGCAGTTTGCAACAACGCAGTAGCAGCAGAGGGTCAACACAGATTAGCAACATATGTAGCTTCAACATCACAAGGCATCCAGACTGACCAACATGTTAGTGTTTGGGTGAGGTTTCAGTTACTTACTTGTCAGTAACTGAGTTGTAGTGCAACAGTTAGCAGTGGTAGTGCGATGGGCAGCATGATGCATCATTTTGAGAGGGAGCTGTAATATAGATGTAGCAATGGCAGTAGCAGAGTCATGGGCAGCAGTAGAGGAAGCAGCGGTGCTGTGGATGAAGGGCATCAGGTCGAGCATCAGCCGCACAAAGGACCGATGTAGTGGATCAGTGTAATGCTTCTATGGGGAAGTATTGCTAGAGCACATTCCTTGCTAAGAGGGAGTGTTGATTTTGGGTAGCATCAGATGTGCTCTAGCTCCGAAATTTTGTGGAGGGGCTAGAACACATGAGATCTCCAGAACCCAGAAATCGTTTGGAGAAATTCCACCCGGATGAGGAGTTATTAAAATAATTAATATTATTAATGGGTTCCTAAGTCCAAACTTACAAAAATAAAAATATTAATGTGTATTAATAAAAATATGGGTGAGAAGGTTCTAAGTGATGAGGATCAAGCCTGTTTTAATCTTAGTTGTTGATTAGAGATTAGATCACGACCGTTGATTCATCAACATGAAAAGTATAAGAGGAGGCTTGAGGGTTAGTTGGAGGTACACTGAATTGATCAAAGAGTTTGATTTTTCTGGGGCGAGGTTTGTTGAGAAAATCGAGCTAATAATCTGAGTTGCAATAAGGGTCAGTTCGATAAGGGAACTTCAGTCTGAGGTCGAGGAATACATAGCAGAGAGGCAGAGCAGCACCGGGAGAGACAATACAGTCCAAGAGAGGGTGACGCAGAGGCTGTAGGGGCTGACGCAGGTGACACAGAAGCCGTAGGGGTTGACGTAGGCCCTTAGAGGCAGCACTGGGGAGATTTTGTGGGGCAGAGAGGGAGTAGTTCAACAAATCGACTTTTTGAGCAAGGGAGGCTCACTGTGGGGGTGACGCAGCTCCTAGAGGAGGTGACGCAGTTCCAGCGCAGAGCTTGGAGCAGCCATCGCTGCCCAACACTGGGAACAGTCGGGTCATCTGTGGGGTTTGATCATCCAGTTGCTGAATTTGCCGGAATATCTATCTTCGGATAGAGTTACTTCTGCCAGGATTTTTCTCTTTCAGGTGAGCCATATCTGACACCCTAGTTGTATTCAAGAATCTACTTAATAATACAAACCCTCTATATGTTGCACTGGTTTTCCCGAATTGGGTTTTTTCGGGGATGATTGTCCTAAAATAATGATGTCCCTTGTGTGATTGTCTTAGTGTATTTCAGTTCATGGTCTGTATGTGTGTAGGCTGCAATAGTGTTTTACATCGATATTTATGTAATTAAATAACTTGTTAATGCAAAGAACAAGTAGGAGATGTTAAACTAGTAATTGCAGTAGGGGTTTTTGATGTGTAGATTAAGAAATTTTCACATATTGGACCAGAACTAAGGTAGAGAACATATCCTCAAGTGGACTTACAAGCTATGCTATCACCAACTCAATCTGAGTCTGGACTCTGTGTAACCAACAAGATCCAAGGAAGATCTTGTTGCATAGTGTAAGCCATAGCTAGTAGTTCTCTTGACATATCTGAGAATCCTCTTAGCTACTTTCTACTGTAGCTCATGTGGTTGTTGCATGTACCTAGAAAATGTTCCAATTGCATAGGAGATGGCAAGGTGTAAGGTATCAAAGACTCCCAATCAACTGTCGATATCTAGTAGAGTCTACCAATGTTGTAGCACTAATGTCCTTTAGCTTAACTCTTGAAAGTAAAGGAGTGGAAGCTGCCTTGCCCCTAGTCATCTGAAATCTGCCAAGAATGTCACTGGCATAACTGGACTGAGTCATCTTGATCCCATTAGTTGATCTCAAGACCAAGAAAGTATGACAACAATCTTATATTAGTCACGGAGAACATGTCATGTAGATTGGATTTCACTATTGAAATAGAAGCCACTGAACTCCCTGTAAGCACTATAAGCAAAATAGAGTTTCTTTTTAACATGTACATATTAGGATCATATTTTTGTCTTTGAAAACCTTTGGAGAGAATATATGAATCCATCTTGGCATAGCAAGCTCAAGGTGCCTCATTAAGACCATATAGTGATTTATTCAATTTGCAAATTATGGATCTTGCACATACCCTTGTGGCTGCTCCATGTAAGAATGCATTCTTTATGTCCATGTGGCGTGCCTCCCATTTACCAACAATTGCAATAGTTAGAGCCAACCTGATAGTGTCCATATTAACTATTAGTGCAAAGGTCTTGTCATAGTCAATCCCCTTAATCTGAGAGAAACCATAGCTACCAAGCGAGCCTTGTACTTTTAAATCATCCCATTAACTACTCTTTTAGTTCGATAAACCCACTTGCATCTAAAAAGTTTCTTGTTGGAAGGAAAAGGCATGAATTCCCAAGTGCTGTTCTCCATCAGGGAATTGTACTCCTCTCTCATAGCCCCTTCCCAAGAGGGGTTCCCTTCATCTCTTGCATAGCTTTGAGTATCTAATCCAAGCATCAAATAACAATGAATATCATATCAAGGCTCCATGACAATTAGAGCTTATAGAGGCTCCATAGATGGTAACTTGGTTCTCTGTGGATCAACATGATCACCCACTTGATCACTTGTTGCCTGAAGTGTTTGTTGTACCTATTGAGGACTTTGCTATGGACTTGCAAATGGTTCTTGCTACCATTTTGAAATATCAGAATCTGAATTCTGATATGAAGAAGTATCACTAGGATTTATGAAGTATCTAACACTCCTCTGGATGAATGAAGTATCTAATACAAGTTATCCTTAACTCCCTCTGGATATTTCACAAATATGCATTCCCTACTCTTAGGTTCCATATCCTTCCTCCAATCAAAGGGAATCCTAGAGTAACACACCTACCTAGTCCCTTAATGCCTTATTAAGGGTATAGGGTATCAAAATTTCACTTTTTTGATTCAATTGAAAACTCTTTTATGATATTGTCATTGCCTACTACTCGTTGAGAGCTTTATGACAATATAAACTTCATTAAAAATGAAGTCTTGATTATCATGACATGATCATTAGAATAATTTCACCCTTGGTGCCATGTCAACATTACTATGCAACTGCCATGTGGCAAATGATGTGGCACCCTAGGTCCATGTTTCATCATGGGGATGGTGCCATGTCAACACCAGGGCCACTTGGCCCTCCTATGTCATCCACTAGCCCAATGATTAATTATATTATGTTTAAATTAAGTAAATATTTAATTAATGAATTAATGTATTTAAGTTCATATAATTTTAGTAATATAATACTGCTCTTCAATCGCTGCCCTTTCAACAATGATCTGATACCATGTTGATTTTTCTACAAGATGCACAATAGAATACTATTTTTTGCCAGATAATTACTTCCTAATGATTTTCACACAATATTCTTATGCCACTGATATCATTGAGAAATTACACTTCAGAAAATATCAATAGTAAATGCAGCGGAAACAATAAAGATCATAGAAAAACAACCATGCACAATGGAGACAGTGTTTTTACGCTGGGAAACCCAACAAGTTTTCTTTAGGAGAAATTATTCTTTAGCAAGGTTCACAAATCAATAATACAAATCAATAATTTGTCTAGAAATTTGTGCCAATAATCCAAGTCAAATACTAGTCAAATCTGGTCAAAAACTCCAACAAGTCAATGCTGGTAAAACTAGCCAAAAGTTAAATGTATGGTCAAACTTTAGCCTAGTCAAACTCGCCCTTGTGGTTAACTTGGACTTATGGTCAACACTTGTTGTCAAACCTGTGGTCAACTCTGCCCTATTATGTGGTCAACACCCAGTCAAATAGCTGGGTCAAATAGTTGATAAACTCAATCAACTTGCTGCGGTCAAACTTAGGCAATGTCTCACATGTGCGGCCTCAAGAAGCTAGTCAAATTCGTCCTCCTCACATGTGCGGCCTCCAAGAAGGATAGAAAAAATCGATGAAGAGAAAGAAGACTTGCTCTTGCTTGAGTTAGAAAATGAGATGTCACATCATCTATATATACTTGTCAAATGGGGATAAAATAACCCAAGGGGGACACCCTTTCACCCCCCTGAGTCGACTTGACTTCTTGGGCTGACATGGAGACCTCAAAAATAAATTTATTAAAATTTTCTAGGTCGTACATGAATACCTTTTGATGCTACAAAAAATCAACAATTATGTGTAGATAAGGTCTAAAATCATTAAAATGAGTTTTTGTCCAAGGCTTTGTAGGGCTGCAACAATACGTTTCAACCACCTAGTACAAGGTAAGAGAAGCCCTCTTCAAGGTGATTTGGCATCGGAAGGTATATCTATTTGAACCTCTTCAATTTTCTTACAAGGTATATCTATTGGAACCTCTTCAATTTTCTTACTTTTGGGAGCTATTTGAATATTATTTGAAGTATAAAATCTATCCCATGCTTGTCGGAATAAAAAATATGCAAGATTAAAAATCTAGTTTTTCATCATAGTGGGGATTTGACCCCAAAAGTTAAAACATAGTAGTATTTTTTCATATTTGCATATCTGTTGAAAATTGAAATACTCAGTGTTTTGAAGTGCTATGAGGCTCATTAGAAAGCTATTTCAAATTATTAACACTTCCAAACCATAGCTATACTTCATTTGCACATTTTGAGGCTTGTGGGTGGCCCTGAATTGGGCCCTAGTTTGTTTGTTTCTGTTTTTTTCACAAAATTACAGATATGTAGGTTCAAAACAACAAACAAGAAAGTTATTTTTGGTCACCTATTGAGGGAATAATCAATGGTAATCATATCCAAGTTGGTATGGGCTATCTTACACTCAATCTTGTTTTCTTTCAAGGGTTTATCTTTCAATTTATTGAGTCTTTTGATTGTTGGCCTACATTTTCTTCAATAGAATATTATTTTACATATTTGTAATCATCTAAGCTAACTCCTAGACCCCATCACCCAATATAGATTTATAGGTACTGGTCTTTTAGTATTGTGGTGGAGTGTTTGTTTGTGTATGGAAGCCTCGTGTGGCATTTTAGGAGTTAGCCTAAAGCGTGGGGACTTGTCTTGTGTGGTGTTGCTATGGTGACTCGTTTTGAGGTGACAGTGGGCACTTGTCTTGTGTGGTGCTGCTCTAGCATCTTATTGGAACTTTGCAAGGTTGCTAATCCATGTGGTAACATTTTTTTTGGCATCGTTGACGAGGGGAAGGTTAAATAATTTAGCATTTCAAATGACATACAATTTAGTGAGTTTATTTTATTGTACCTTGGCGAGACAATTTTGTTAACACTAACTTGTAGGATCTCATCTGGTGACTATTCGATCAAAACATGACAAAAAGGTACAACACAAGCTCTCAAGGTGAGATTGTCTTTATTGTTGGGCCCGAATTATACTATCAAGGAAGACTACATATAGTAATGATTCATGTAGCTAATGTTCAAGCTTATTTTGATACATTACTTTGATCTAAAGGATTTATTTGTTGAGCCTAACGTAGACCCAATGGTTACCCCGTGATTTATACCATTTAAATCTCTCGAATATTGCAAGAAAACCACATGATCTCCCATATTCCTTCAAAGATATACCAACATTTAGTGGTGACCATTTAATAGATGCCAAAGTCTTCAGGGATGATTTTTGTCATAGCATAAGAATGACACAAATAGTTCATCTTGATGTTTTATTTAAATGTTTTTGCTATTTCTATGACTAGAGATGCTTCAAGATGGTTTAAAAGTTTGCTTGATGCTAGTATTAATTCATTTCAAGGCTTGCATGATGTATTCATGAATAGATGGACAACTAAAGAATATGTTCACTTTTTACTAAATGCTTTGATTGATATTAGAAAGAGAGGTAATAAAACTGTTGAGGAGTTTAATGAAAGATTTAACAAGGTTGTGGTGGAAATCTTGTAGACACATAAACTGACACATCAAGCAATATTAACATATTACACGAATGCTTTTTAAGGATGTTCACTTACTTCTTGAACCAGTCCAAGCCAAATACTATAGCTAAGGCCCAATCAAATGCTAAAGAAATGGATGGCAATTGGACATTGTCTGACAAGACAAGCATACTAGACATACCTAGAGTAGTGCCCAAACCAAAGGCATGAGCATCCTATTCAACAAAAGAAATTGATATAATGACAAGTATGACTGAAGAACTCAAGAAATTACAACTTATACTCACACAAAGCCAAATAGCTATGCAAAACTGCCTAGTGATGTTAGAAAAGGGTCATCAGTGGCAATTGAATGAACTTGAAAGGGGTATGTACAAAGCACCAAATCAGGCTCAAAAACCTCCAAACAACCTTGAAGTAGCTATAATATATTAATCAGCCATACCTTTGATGGTGTCGACCTCGTCAAACTCTCCATGCAGAAGAAATGTGCGCAATAACAGAAAGCATTGATGGGAAGAACCTAGATATAACTAGTTCCACAAAAACATGTAATATGATGCTTGAGGATGGTATTAATATCACAGAACAAGTAAATGCTCCACCAATTGATCATATTATAGAGTTATATGGGGAAGTAGCATCACCAAAAGAAATATAGAGCATGCTTGTAGCCAGATTCAAAGGTATGACTTATAGCAGGAGGAATAAAGATGCATCCAACTCATGTTAGGAAGAATCATCCCCTCCTCCTAAGGAAAATCAAAGTGAAATTCCTTAGAAATTTCAAAATGTTCCAAAAACATCGATCTTAGAAAAATCAAAATTTGATATTTCAAGTTGGTCAATGAAAATAAAGGTTCCAATGCCTTTGGTCAAAATTATTAAGTTTCCAACATTCAAGAAGCAAATTCAAAATTATTACGTTTCCAACATTCAAGATCAATGAAAATAAAGGTTCCAATGCCCTTGGTCAAAATTATTTAAGTTTCCAACATTCAAGAAGCAAATTCGAAATTATTAAGTTTCCAACGTTCAAGAAGCAAATTGGGATTCAAAGTCACAGTGTTTCAAGAAATAACATCTAAAAAAGAGGATGACGCTCTTATCATCCTCTCTTCAACGTATGGAAGATCAATCACAAACCCTCTGCATGAGCCTTTTTTCATTTCATTAGTGATCATTAATTGGATTTTACACATCTGCATGTTAGATTCTAGGGTTGCCATGAATGTAATGTCATTTGAAGTAGCTAACAAAATGGGTTTAAGAACATTGAGGCCGTATCACAATGTATGTGCTTTCGATTCTCGAGAGATTCCTTCAGTTGGCTTAATCAAGGATCTCTAGGTTCATTTAGTAGCTCATTTAGATGTTTTCATGAATATGGATATAGTGGTGTTAGACATTCCTGCAGTGTGGGGAATCTTGTTGTCAAGAAAATGGGCTTCAAATATCAAAGGACATGTAACCCACCAAAAGTGGGGACCCCAAGGAGAGATTTTCTCCTCTTCATCTTCTTCTAGAGTACAACCAATAGCCCCTGAGAGCCACCTTGTAGCCAATGTGATGTGCCACTTCATCTCTACTCCTTGCATTAGTTGTGTGTTTTCTCGCCCATCTGTTGAGAACATATGTTAGAAGGTGGGCAATTCGACCCAAAAGCTATGTATTTCATTGTGCAGTGGAGTGCTTATGCTTATTTTTTCATTTGGGCATGGATTGTTGCGTGACTTGGAAGAAGGAAGGGTCTTGACCATTGCTTTGTTCCCTCACCTTAAATGGGGGGTTAATCTCCAATCCTAGTCTTGTGGGATCTCCCCTGTTGGCCTATGGATTTAAGAAGGGCACTACTTGGGAAACCCTGATTTTGGTAGCATGGTCCCATTTTCCCGTTCCACATTTTTCACTCCCCTTCGCACATTACAAGCCCTATTCCACCATTTTCCTTCTCTAGGTCCACATGACCACTGGGTCCACAATATTAGAAAATCGGAAAGGCAACAAGATTTTCTTATATAGATAATTACTTGTGATTATTTTATCTTTATGTTCTTCTTTATCTTTTAGTTCATCAAGTAATTACCAAAACAATAACACAAGGACAACAGATGTAGGCAGACAGCTAGGGCAAAACCCCTATCTAGGGGAAAACCCAGTCAACAATTCTTCCTTCAATAGTTTCTCAAGATAATCGAAGACTCTAGACACAAACAGAGTTTCCCTCCACACCAAGTCAGCCCTCAATCCTTCTTGCAAATGACAACTCTTCTAAATCAACTTCGACCTAGCAGTCGACCCAGTAGCAACTTCGACCCAACAATAGTAGTAGCAACAACTTCGACCAAACTTGGAGAACTTCAATCTCCCTTGATACACCTCAGAATGGAGTGAGAATTGTCCCAAAATTTTGATCTTGAGACCTTCTATCTTTCTCCAGAAACTCGCACTTCCTTTTAGCTCCTTTTCCAACCCTTAACCAACTTCGCACTTTTTCAGCTTCCAACTTCGAAGATTGAACTATGAGAGAGAGAATGAGATGCTCCAAATGAATTCGAGCTCCTTGTATTTATAGCCTTCTGAGGAGGTCGAATTACTTGTCTTGAGGCCAACTTGGTGTGGAGGAGAACAAATTCATTTTTTACTCTAAAACATTTCTTTTTACATGATCCGAAAGCCCAAGAAGGGTCTCTTTAAATGCACAATGACTTTAATGACTTAGAATAAATCCTAGAAGTCCTCAATGGGGACTTTGACCTAAAACATGATGACCCAAGCATGAAACCCATGCTTTAATAACTCATAATAATAATAAAAAAAATATTTTCTTCATTCTTTTGATAAGTACATCTCAAATACATTAATGAAGGCCGAACCTAGTTACAAATCTTAACTAGGGAGGTTATCAGTACAAGTACAAGGAAGATCTTAGAACACATGAACCATGAAGAACTATAGGCACCGCAATGCCATGGACTAGATTTCTAACTAGGGCAATCTATCCAAGGTCCTCTAACAATTTAGGCACCGCAATGCCATGGACTAGATTCCTGACCAGGGAAATCTATCCAAGGTCCTCTAACAGTTTAGGCACCGCAATGCCATGGACTAGATTCCTGACTAGAGCAATCTATCAAAGTGGGACTAAGATGGACTAAAGCTTCCAGCCTCTCTAGATACCATCAGGCTTACTTACTAACCATCAACCCTTAGATCTAGGTGCGTATCCGAGGTCAGAGGTCCATGACCAACGCCACCTTCCCTACTTCGTGAACTAGACATCAACACAAAGTGCTGACCATATGTCCTCCCAGGAAATGTCTTCCTCACAAAGCCTCAACTGCTCGATCGGTAATAAATCCTTCCCGATCGAACAAATTGACAACAAATCTCTCCCAAAAAGATTGACAACACTTGAGCATGTGAAAACATTCTACCAATCTTTCGAGAGATTTACATGTACAACCACAACCCCAATTAGTAACAAACTTTCAAATGTACATGTTATGCTCTTGACCTGCGAGAAATTCCAGAATACCAAATATGCGAAGAAATACTACCCAGAACACAGAATAAAATGAGAAAAACAGCAAGTATTTTATTATTCATAGATAAATGCAATGTTCACTTGCCTCTTCGAGGGGGCAACCTCCAGTAGAGCAGAGCTTGATTACAAAATAAGACTCAATGCTCTTTCCCTTCTAACTACAACTATTTATAGCTAAATGACCTTTAACAACCTAACGACTGGTGGTCCTTTGCATAACATGGGTTAACCACTTTATTTATTAATTATGGCCCGTTTGCAACTAACTGTGGTCCCTTTCTTAAATTCGGGTCAACCACTTACAATTATTAATACGGACTTTATTGACTCTTTAACTAACTATGACTATAAATTGGCCCTGTTGGGTTTATTACATAAATAAAGGGGTTAGGGTTGGACCCTAACATGCCCTCGCCCATCAAAAGCAACCTTGTCCTCAAGGCTGAAGCTGCGGAAACCGCTGAAGAATAGTGGTTGGTTCCCAGGTCGCATATTCTGGAGTGGTGTCTTTCCACTTGACTAGGACTTCCTTGATCGTGCGGCCGCGCAGATGTCTTTCACGAGTATCGAGGCCCTGTTCTGGTTGGAGCCAGAGTGAACCTTCCTCATCCAATTCGGGTAGATTGGTTTGAATTTTGCAATTGTTCCCCACCACTTTCTTGAGGCATGATACATGGAAGACTAGATGGATTTTTGAAGTTGGTGGCAAGGCCAGCTTGTAGGCTACTGCTCCAATGCGTTGAAGTATTTGATAAGGTCTGTAGAATTTTGGAGCTAGTTTCTGGCAACCCTTTTCTTTGAGCGATGTTTGCTTATATGGTTGCAGCCGCAGGAATACCTAATCCCCTTCTTGAAATGTGCGCTCTGAACGATGCTGGTCTGCCTGTTGCTTCATTCGATTCTGAGCTTGATGGAGATTATCTTTGAGACGAGCTAGCATGGCGGCACAGTTCTATAGGAGTTGATCAACTACTTGCACCTTAGAGCATCCAGGGATATAAGAAATAGGTGAAGGTGGGAGTTGGCCATACACTGCTTCATATGGAGTCATCTTGGTGGCTTCATGATAGTTAGTATTATACCACCATTCAGCTAAAGGTAGCCACTGTACCCATTGATGTTGCTTTTCTGAAGTGAAGCACCTTAGATATGTCTCCAAACATTTGTTGACTGCTTCAGTTTGACCATCGGTTTGGGGATGATAGGCAGTACTTAGTTGGAGTTGGGTGCCTTGTAACTTGAAAAGTTCTTGCCAAAATTTGCTGGTGAAAGTTGGGTCACGATCAGACACAATGGAAGTTGGCATGCCATGCAGTTTGAAGATCTGGTCCATGAAAGCTTGAGCCACCAAAGTGGGGGTAAATGGGTGGGGTAGAGCGCAAAAATGAGCATATTTAGAAAGTCTGTCCACAACCACCATGATGACGGATTTGTTGCTCGACTTTGGGAGACCAGTGATGAAATCCATGGAAACATCCGTCCAGATGGAGGCAGAGAGTGGCAATGGCTGTAAGGTTACTGGTAACCTAACTGTTTCTCCTTTGTGGTGTTGACACACATCGCTTTCAGCTACAAAAGTAAGAATGTCATTTTTCATGCCAGTTCAAAAGAAAGAATGACGAGCGCGAGCATAAGTATTCCGATAGCCTGCATGCCCTGCAGTGGGAGATGAATGCAACTCTTCCAAAATGCGGGTTTTGAGGGTGGATGTCGGCAATATAACTACTCGATCCTTGTAGCGAAGAATCTCATCCTTCCAAGAGTAGTCGACTGAGGAATTAGGATCTGCTCTCAAGTTATTAATAATTTGGGAGAGAGAGGGGTGTGAAAACCATTCCTTGCGGGCTTCTTCAATCCAATCTGGTATGGGAAGAGAGATTGATAGCAGGGTGCTTTCATCCTCAAATTGGCGCGATAAAGCATTCGCTACTACATTGTCACGCCCTTTCTTGTAAATTATCTCATAATCATATCCCAACATTTTGGCCAGCCATTTATTTTTTTGTGGCGAGGATAGACGTTGCTCCAAAAAATATTTGAGGCTTTGATGGTCTGTGTGGATTTGGAAACGCCGCCCCAATAAGTATGGTCGCCAGGTATCTACTGCATGTAAGATGGCCATCATCTCTTTCTCATAGGTAGATTGACCCAGATGTTTCCCACTTAGTTGTTGGCTAGTGAAAGCCAAGGGTCAACCTTCCTGCATTAAGACAACACCAATACCAGTACCGGAAGCATCACATTCAATCACAAAAGATTTGGTGAAGTCCGGTAGTGCCAATACTGGAGTGGAACACATGGCTTGTTTGAGAGCCACAAACACCTGTTGTGCTGCATCAGTCCAGAGGAATGAATTTTTCTTGAGAAGGTTAGTGAGGGGTCTAGCAATGCGACCATAATTGCGGACAAATTTGCAATAGTAGCTAGTGAGACCCAAGAATCCCCTCAAACTCTTCAAGGTTTTTGGTTGGGGCTAATCTTGCATTGCCTGTATCTTTTTGGGATCAACCCTGACACCTTCACGACCCATAATGTGTCCCAAATACTCGACTTCTTCCACGCCAAAAGAGCACTTGGACAATTTGACAAATAATTTGTGATTTCGGAGCAGTTGCAAGATCAGGTCTACATGCTGAAGATGTTTTTCCCAGGTTAGGCTGTAGATGAGAATGTCATAAAAGAAAACGAGGACAAATTTTCAAAGATATGGTTTCAGCAGGTGATTCATGAGGCTTTGAAAAGTAGATGGAGCATTACAGAGACCAAATGGCATGACTCAGAATTCATAATGGCCTTCATGAGTTCGGAAAGCAGTCTTGGAAATGTCTACTTATTTCATGCGTATTTGGTTATAGCTAGAGCGAAGATCTAGCTTGGTAAAGAATTGAGCACCATGTAGTTCATCAAGCAGATCATCAACAACCAGAATAGGGAATTTGTCTTTGACAGTGAGCTTGTTGAGGGCTCGAAAGTCCGGACACATGCGCCATTCTCCATCTTTCTTTAGCACCATGACCACTGGTGATGAATAAGGACTGATGCTAGGACGAATAACACCTACTTCAAGGAGTTCCTTGATGATTTTTTCAATTTCATTCTTTTGGGCGAAAGGATATCAATATGGGCACACATTAGGTGGTTGGGCCCCCGGGACCAAAGGGATGCTATGATCATGTTCACCTCTAGAGGGTGGAAGCTCTTTAGGTTTGTCAAATACCTACTGGTGGTGGTCTAAGACCTGTTGCATCTCAGGATGAATATGAAGAGTAGTGGATTCAATGGCCTGGATGGCATTAAACTGGGCGATGACTCCATGATGACCCTTTTTCAACAACTTTTCCATTCAATGCGAGCTGATGATAGTAGGAGCACTTGCCTGGAGTCCACGTAGTGTATGAATGTGGTCATTTTACTCAAAGCTCATATATAACTCTTGGAAATCCATTGTGACTGGGCTTAGTGTGCAAAGCCATTCAACACCCAAGACAATGTCACAACCACCCATATTAATCGCAAACATGTGGGCCTTTAGGTGGTAGTCTCCCATATGAAGTTTAATATTTTCGCAATGGCCTTCACATTTCATTGTCCCCCATCAGCAATAAGGACTTGGAAATTAGAGACTGCCCTTACAAAACAATGAACAACTTCGACGACTCGCTTATGGATAAAGTTATGAGTGCTGCCACTATCAATCAATACCACTACAAGGCGATGTTTAAGAAAGCCTCTGATTTTGAGAGTTTGGGGCGCAGAAATGCCCGCCAAAGCATGTAGCGAGATAACTGGTTCATCTGGCATAGCTGTGAGATCATTGTCATGCTGGGTTTCCTCAACTTCGTCCTCTGGCCCCCCAAGGGGTGGGGCTTCCTCAGATGAGCTGTGATCAGTAACATCAATTTGAAAGAATTTTGGTTCCTTGCATTTATGCCCTGGGAGTATTTGTCATCACAGTAGTAGCACAATCCTTGTTTTCTTCGTTCAGCCATTTCTGCTGGAGACACCTTTTGAACCTTAAGTGTTTGGGTAGGGCCTTGAGCTTGGGTGGGACGCCCCTTGGCTACAAAATTTGGACGAGTAGACTGGGCAGCTAAGGCAAGTTCCACCTCGACAGCCTTTTTGCAAGCATCTATCCATGTAGGTGGGTGGTGCATCCGGACATGTGCTTGGATGGCTTCTTTGAGACCACTGATGAAACACTCCAAGTAGAATTCATCTCCTAGACCTTCCGTTTTGATGGCCAATGTATCAAAGGTTGCAATGTAGTCTTTTACTGTGCCTGTCTGTCGGAGCTTAGTGAGACAACCCAAAAAATTAGATTCTCTATCAAAGCGGTCACAAAGGGCTTTTGAGAACACGTGCCAAGTTATGTTCCCAGGATAACATTTCAGATGCCACTGCCACCATTGCCATCTCTCTTGGTCCAAGTAAAGGGCTCCCACACGTAGTTTAGTTTGATCATCGCAGATATCATTCAGGGTGAAATATTGTTCCATTTGTGCTACCCATACTGTCGGATTAGAGCCATCAAATTTATACATGTCCAACTTGGGTGGTCGAGGGTGGGAATGTTGGTGATTTCCATGGAAGTGAATATGATGGCTAGATTCTCCTTCGAGCTGTTCATCAATACTATGCGCCTCTTGATGAGACCCCATCATGCGCTTGGTGAATTGTTCAAGCGAGTTTGTAATGGTGTCCAGTTGGTCCTTAAACGCATCCAACCTTGTTTCAAGGCGCACGATCTTCTCATTGGCCATGACTTGAGCTCTGGTTTCTACCATACACAGATCTCGGTCACTTGAAGTCACTTCGATTTTTTTTTGGGACCGCCAGAAAATTGAGGCTGACAAGTGAATGTACCACTGCGATAAGCTCGTCGTCCTGAATCTTATGGCTAAGTCTCTTGTAAGCATCCCGGGGATGACTCGGACTTTTTTTTTTGTTACTTCGAACAGAGTTTTACTTGTTGATCAATACTATAGTGGCCGAATAAAATTCTGCAAAAATTGGAGGTACAACCGGCCTTGGAAAGTGCTCTGATACCACTTGTTATGCTCTTGACTTGCGAGAAATTCCAGAATACCAAATATGCGAAGAAATACAACCCAGAACACAGAATAAAATGAGAAATTCCAGAATACCAAATATGCGAAGAAATACAACCTAGAACACAGAATAAAATGAGAAAAATAGCAACTATTTTATTATTCAGTGATAAATGCAATGTTCATTTGCCTCTTTGAGGGGGGCAACCTCCAGCAGAGCAGAGCTCGATTACAAAATAAGACTCGATGATCTTTCCCTTCTAACTACGACTATTTATAGCTAAATGACCTCCAACAACTTAACGACTAGTGGTCCTTTGCATAACATGGGTTAACCACTTTATTTATTAATTATGGCCCGTTTGCAACTAACTGTGGTCCCTTTCTTAAATGCGGGTCAACCACTTATAATTATTAATACGAGCTTTATTGACTCTTTAACTAACTATGACTATGGCTCGGCCCTATTGGGTTTATTACATAAATAAAGGGGTTAGGGTTGGACCCTAACAATACATAAGCATATACAAACCTCCGGGGTCTTCTAGACAACTTGATGTTGCTTCTCAACTTTCCACAATAGGACTTTGAGCTTTTCCAATGAATCTTGACAAAATATTCCTCAACCATGGAACTTCCTTTCCTACTTCTCATGTAGCAACATGTTTCACAAATCGCTCCGGCTTTTCTTATCTTAGTAGCCCTTCAAAAATACATGCTCCAACTTCTTCTATCAAGGTGTCCATCGTGACTATGATATGACCTCCCTCTCAACTAGGGACATTCGAGCTCCCTCTCAATCTAGGGAGATTTCTTTCAACAAGCTCCCTCTTATACTAGGGAGATTTCGTCCAGGCTCCCTCTTAACTTAGGGAGTTATACTTCTTCTTTACGACATCGGATAATCTTTCAAGGCTTCCATCCTTCTTATTAGAGTTATTCACATCATGCTTGTCACAACAACTTTTCTTTACGAACATCTTCACTATCTTGAAGATCACATACCTGCACAACTTACATAGCAAGTACAACCAAATCTATAGAAGCATGAAGTTAATCATATCAAAATCACAGAAGCATTCAACTTTATATATCAGATGCCCAAACTTAATTACAAACAAGAGACACATACTCTTCAACATCTTGCTAGGGACTTTGTCATAAACCCTAGACTACTTCATCAAGGCTTCAAGTATTTCATAACAACTTTCATTACATCTGGGGTTTCAATGTTTCTTCCAAAGGTATGACATACCCTACTATAACATATAACAAACCCTAGAAACAATTCAAACAAATATAGATCTACAAAGTATCTAACAAATTTCAGAATTCATATGTTAGACTTCCCACTAGGGTTTCATACAAACCCTGGATTTTATACATGAGATCAAAACCAATCACAACTCAACTCAAAGTAATAACATGACTAGCTTCAATTAGCATTTGTTGCAAACCTTGAATTTTCTCAAACAATCAAACATCCATCACAACTAAAACTCAAATTTCAACAATCTTACACAAATCTCAAATTATCATATTGTCATCCTATATCAAAGATTTTTACTTCTACTAAGGTTTAACTCCAAAACCCTAGAATTCACAAGCACTATCATCCTAGAGAAACAAACTTCGATTAGGGCTTAGGTCCAAACCCTAGGACTCATGACCATCAACAATTAGGCAACTCATATATCTAGGATTCCATCATCATGCACAAGCATATCATAATATGTGTTAGTCAATCCCAACTACACAAATATCAATAAGAGTTGTTAAAATTGGCAACAAGGACCAAACTCCATGTGGGTCACCTTATTTATGGCAGGTGATATTTTTCTTGGATTCCTCTCTTCGAGAGGTGTAGGATTGATCTAGAGATATCCGATTCTGACATGTATTTATGGAGATATGAATTTATTTATATTATTCAAGGTCGGCCAACAACCAAATAACCCCCAACTCAACCTCAATGTTGCATTTAAATAGAGGAGGCCTCAAGTCATTTGACACACACATAACTCTTGGTCTCTCCTCTCCACTCGTTTGGGTTTGTCCTCTCTCAAGGAGGATGTAGTGGAAAGGGTAATCTAAGAGAGCCCTAGACGCAGTGATCTAAGGTCACCTAGCTGCAGTCATGAAGAAATCCCTAGCCGTAGGTGAAGAGGAGACTTAGTCGCAGTTGAAGGGAGAAGCCCTAGCCGCAGTCTTGAAGGAGATCTGGCTGCAGATCTAAGGAGCTCTTATACGTAGCAAGAGGAGGCTCTAATTCGCAACAAGAGGGAGGCCCTAAGCCGCAACAAGAGGAGCCTTATCCACAACAAAAGAGGATCCCTATCCGCAACAAGATGAGCCCTAGCCACAATCAAGAGGGAGCCTTAACACAAGCGCTAAGAAGCCTAAATGGACAACGTGAAAATCCCTGTGTGCTGTAGGTGACAATGTGGCAATGAGGCAGTTCTAAAGCATGTGTCAAGGACTGTTAGCAAGGCTCTAAATCTGTTGTCATAAGAAGAAGCAAGGCTCTAAATCTGCTGTCATAAGGAGAAGCTGTACGTCCTCAAGTCTTAGATCAGATCTATGTAGGGCTAGTCACATATGTGGATTGGGTGCTAACATTAAGCCGAGTTCTTGTAGTCCCATACTGCTGCGTTGATGATGTTTGTATAACTGTTTTGAGGACATTTGCTTCAGGAGTTGCTATGTGCTAGGCCACAGGCCATAGCACCATAGCAAGGGCTACTTAGGGCTGTCTAGACATGCCACTGTTTCATAGCAAAAGGAAGACTTACTCTAGCATATGCCGCAACTCTCTTAGGACTATTTGGAGATTGTGAAAGAAGTTTAGGACTACTTCAAGTGCCCTTATCAAATCAACAATTCATCACTATCAAGGGAGTTTAGGGTTGCATATTGTGCCCTAACTAGAATTGCAGGAGCAACAAGCAAACAGAGGAATGTTGCCAACATTAGTTTGATGATCTCCTCAAAGGATATGCTACAACACTCTTAGTGATTGGTTGAAGATTGTCATGAGAATTCAGGGCTGCATCTTTGAACAGTCATCATTAGCAGAATGATGGACTTTCTACTGCTGTCATAAATATTAGTTTTGTATATTTGTACTAACTCTCTCTCTGTTGAACTATTGAAGAATATAAGAAGAATTGATGAAGGGTTTCCCCACATTGGGGTTTGTCCCTGGCTGGTGCCACATCTTGTGTCCTCTTGTCTTGGCTTGTTTTCTATTGTTTATGTTTATGTTCTATCTGCATTTTACTATCATGCTAATGTGATTGCTAAACTAGACATTGATATTGGGCTAATTAAGAAATTGAAGGAAATTGCTCTTAAGCATAGAACATAGCAAAAATTAACATGGTATCAGAGCTGAGGTGAAGACAAAGCCCAAGCAAGAGTGAAAGAGCAATCACGGAAGACAATTGGACAAGGACAATGGCTCAATGGGTTCCTCATCTCACTTCCCAACTGAAGACAAGTTCTGTGAAAAGTCTGACTATGACGGATGGAAGATGTCTCTTGATCTCACATTGGAAGAACAAGAAGTGCTGGATTATGTCAAGGGTAAAATACCCGAGCCTCCATCAAATGCACCAGCTGCTACAAAGAACCAAGTACACCAAGGGTGAAGTCAAAGCGAAGAAGATTATTAGAGATTCCATTGACAAGCATTTGGTGGCCTACATCTCCGATTTGAACACCTCCAAGGAGATCTACGACAGATTGGTAAGCATGTTCAAGGTTAGTGATGCAAATCAAATTTTATTTCTCAAAAATAAGTTGAAGGATATTAAGAAGGGCAAAGACGAGGATATTCAATCCTTCTTCTTAAGGATCACTGAGATCAAGAATGATCTTCTATTGATTGGAGAAATCATATCTGACAGGGAACTCACTATCACTACTCTAGGAGGGCTCCCAACCTAGTGGTATATATTTAGAACCACTATTCTCAATAATGATCGAATTATTGAAGTCTGGCAAAAGCTGGGATTTGAAGAATTGATGTCAAGATGCATTAAGGAAGAAACAAGAATGGTGGAGCAAGAAATGCATTCTAATAGAGGCAACCCCACTGTTTTCTCAGCTCATGCCAAAATGAGAAATAATGCAGGGTCTAAAGGTCACTTCAATGGAAAGCCCGAATCTAAGGGTGGAAGGAAGGGCATATGTTTTGCTTGCAATAAGTTTGCCCACTATGCAAGGGAGTGTCCAAATAGAAGGGACGCATCACATGATGATGATCACAATCACTCCAGGGGCAACTTCAACAACAATGATCGAAGGAATGACAGGTACAATGGAAAAGGAAAAAGGAATGCAGGACATCAAGGAAATGGTCCACCCTCCAAGAAAGCAAGGAACTCCAGGTATGAAGAATCAAATGTTGTTAACAATAAGCAAAAGGAGTATTATCTTATATTGGCCCTCTCCACTACATGTCCTCCAGACACTTTGGGGAATTGGCTTATTGATAGTGGCGCTTCAAGGCACTTCACCGGATTCAAGGAAGCTCTCTCTAATCTGATAGAGAAGGAAACAAACTTGGAGATTATTCTTGGAGACGATGCCACCTATCCCGTAAAGGGTATAGGGAATGTTACCCTTCAATTGAATCAAGGTAACAAAAATCATTTACAAGAAGTTCTATATGTACCTGATCTCAAAAAGAACCTGGTGTCCATTTCGGCAATGGAAGACAAAGGTTACAAGGAGGCATTCATCGATGAAAAGGTATGTGTTTGGAAAATGAATTTTAAAGATGCTTTTACTCTTGGGTTCAGGGTTGGCACTTTGTATCAAGTTGCAGGAAGTCCATTGGGGACCATGTCTTGTGACACATCTCTACATTCTGAACTATGGCATCGGAGGTTTGCCCGTCTTCATTACAAGGCCCTACTCGATATGAGTCAGATGGTGACAGGGATGGCCGATTTCAAAGAAGAGCATGAAGGTATATGTCCGGGATGTACTGAGGGAAAGCATACAAGGGGACCATTCCCCTCAAGTAATAGCAATACCACAAATGTGGAACAACCTGAGGGGTTTGAGGTTCATGACTAGGAATCTCATATATGCAGGTTGAAGAAAACTCTCTATGGTTCGAAGCCAGCACCTCGGGCTTGGTATGAGAGGATTGATAACTATCTGATGAAGCTGAGATTCATTAGGAGTGAAGCCGATCCAAACCTTTACTTTAAGGTTGAGGATGATAAACCTCTCATACTTTATGTGGACGACCTCTTTCTGACAGGTGCAAACTCTCTCATTCACAAACGTAAGAGGGAGTTGGATTTTGAATTTGAGATGAAGGACCTAGGACTGATGCACTACTTCCTAGGGTTGGAGGTCTGGCAAAAGCCAGGAGAAATTTTCCTATCTCAAGGAAAATATGTTGTGAAGATATCGAAAAGATTTGGGATGGTGGATTGCAAGCCTGTGACTACCCCGATGGAGCTTAACCTTAAGAGGTTATGTGATAGTGCTGCCAGACTTGAATTGGGAAATGCCTCTGAGTATCGTCAACTCATAAGAGCACTGATGTTCTTGGTGAACTCCCGTTCGATTATATGTTTTGCAGTTACACATTGGATTAGTGCCAAGAATCTTCTGAGATATCTTCGGGGCACAATCACTTATGGACTGAGATACACTGCCGAAGATGAGAGACTGCATGGTTATTCTGATGCTGATTGGGTAGGTAGTGTGATGGATCGCAAGAGCACTTCTAGGTGCTGTTTCTCTTTGGGTTCTGCTTCGATATCCTTGATGAGTAGGAAGCATAAGTCGGTTGCTTTGAGCACCGCTGAGACCGAATACATAGCCGCGAGTATGGGCTCTTGTGAAGCTATTTGGTTGAGGAAGCTCTTCAGTGAGTTGTTTGGACATGTGCTAGATACCATCATGATCCTCTGCGACAACTAGAGTGGGATCCGATTATTAGAGAATTCCGTATTTTATGATCGCTCCAAGCATATAGATATCGGGTACCACTTTATCCGGGATATGGTACAACAAGGAGCAATAAGGCTCCATCACATTGGGACTGATGGGCAGGTCGCCGACATACTGACAAAGCCCCTGGGAAAGCTCAAATTTTTGACTTTCCGAGAACAACTAGGAGTCGTGGAGAGACCCTCTCTTGAGGGTCCTGTATGAGATGGACTTTGAGCTCTGGGAGCTCCGAGGGGCTTCGGGTAGTTCTTGGAGCGATGCGCAACCATAGGGTGAGTGGTTCAGCCTTCCCCTAGTGGTTCGCTATATAGGTTGGATGAGTGGTTCATCCTTCTCCTATTGAGACACAATCATAGGGTGAGTGGTCTAGCCTTCCCCTAGTGATTTGTTGTGTACAGGGTGAGTGGTTCAGCCTTCCCCTGGGATACCCCATGGCGACATGTAGGTAGGACGAGTGGTTCATCCTTCTCCTGCTGAGACATCCTACCCATGCAGTCTGGGACTCATGGGAAGTACCTCTCATCTGGCCAATGAGTAGGGAAATGAGGATAGGGACCATAGTACTACCGATGGATGCATCGTGTACTACCGTACTCCCTATGCTAGGATGATATTGATTTGGGATCAATTGGAATTGACTTCGGGTCAGTAAGAGTGGTATGAGACATTCTCTTTATTTGGAACTGATTTCAGATCAGTAAGAGTGGTATGAGACACTCTTTTTTATCTGGGACCGACTTCGGGTCAGTAGAGAATGGTATGATACACTCTCGATCACTTCTTCTTCTTCATAGTTCAGAAGAGCAGAGCAGAGCAATGCAGAGCAGTGCATTGATGGCAGAGATAGTACCGACTGACAGATGGATTAGCAGATGGAGTTCTCCCTAGTTGAGAGGGAGTGTTAAAATTGGCAACTAGGGCCAAACTCCATGTGGGTCACCTTATTTATGGCAGCTGATATTTTTCTTGGATTCCTCTCTTCGAGAGGTGTAGGATTGATCTAAAGATCATCCGATTCCGACATGTATTTATGGAGATATGAATTTATTTATATTATTTGACAATTTGTCAAGGTCGGCCAGCAACCAAATAACCCCCAGCTCAACCTCAACGTTGCATTTAAATAGAGGAGGCCTCAAGTCATTTGACACACACATCACTCTTGATCTCTCCTCTCCACTCGTTTGGGTTTGTCCTCTCACAAGGAGGATGTAGTGGAAAGGGTCATCTAAGAGAGTCCTAGACGCAGTCATCTAAGGTCACCTAGTCGCAGTCATGAAAAAAGCCCTAGCCGTAGGTGAAGAGGAGACTTAGCTACAGTTGAAGGGAGAAGCCCTAGCCACAGTCTTGAAGGAGATCTGGCCGCAGATCTAAGGAGCTCTTATATGCAACAAGAGGAGGCTCTAATTCGCAACAAAGAGGGAGGCCCTAAGCCGTAGCAAGAGGAGCCTTATCTGCAGTAAAAGAGGAGCCCTATCCGCAACAAGATGAGCCCTAGTCGCAGTCAAGAGGGAGCCTTAACACAAGCGTGAAGAAGCCTAAATGGACAGCGTGAAAATCCCTATGTGCTGTAGGTGACAACGTGGCAATGAGACAGTTCTAAAGCATGTGTCAAGGACTGTTAGCAAGGCTCTGAATCTGCTGTCATAAGGAGAAGCTGTACGCCCTCAAGACTTAGATCAGATCTATGTAGGGCTAGTCACATATGCAGATTGGGTGCTAACATTAAGCCGAGTTCTTGTAGTCCCATACTGCTGCGTTGATGATGTTTGTATAACTGTTTTGAGGACATTTGCTACAGGAGTTGCTATGTGCTAGGCCACAGGCCATAGCACCATAGGAAGTGCTACTTAGGGCTGTCTAGATGTGTGACTGTTTCATAGCAAAAGGAGGACTTACTCTAGCATATGCCGCAACTCTCTTAGGACTATTTGGAGATTGTGAAGGAAGTTTAGGAATACTTCAAGTGCCCTTATCAGATGAACAATTCATCACTGTCAAGGTAGTTTAGGGTTGCATATTGTGCCCTAACCAGAATTGCAGGGGCAACAAGCAAACAGAGGAATGTTGCAACAGTGTTATGTGGAGGGCCATTAGTTTGATGATCTCCTCAAAGGATATGCTACAACACTCTTAGTGATTGGTTGAAGACTATCATGAGAATTCAGGGTTGCATCTTTGAACAATCATCATTAGCAGAATGATGAATCTTCTATTGCTGACATAATATCAGTTTTGTATATTTGTACTATCTCTCTCTCTACTGAACTATTGAACAATATAAGAAGAATTGATAAAGGGTTGTTTCCCCACATTGGGGTTTGTCCCTGGCTGGTGCCACATCTTGTGTCCTCTTGTCTTGGCTTGTCTTCTACTGTTTATGTTTATGTTCTATCTGCATTTTACTATCATGCTAATGTGATTGCTAAATTGGACATTGATACTGGGCTAAATAAGAAATTGAAGTAAGCTACTCTTAAGCATATAACATACCAAAAATTAACAGAGTTAGACATATAAAAAACTTGATTAGACTAGGGTTTGATCGGACAAACACACACATCCCAAGGAAATCATTTCTAGGACATTATAATTGTCTTGCTTACATACCTTACCAAACCCCAATGATCTAGGGTTTTAATACAAGAACATAACAAACCCGAAATTACCAATACTTAAAAGGTTTGGGATCTTAGACATTACCTTTCAATCCTAACAAGTTAGGGTTTCCATAATCATATCAAAACACCAAGCAAGACATCATCAAAGCATCAACCAGTTACTTTAGAATTCATTGAAACATCCAACATTTTCTTTCATCAATAACCCTAAGTAGAGTAGGTTTCTCACACAATCATTGACATACCCTTAAGTTAGGGTTTTTCACAATGAACCTTTTTAGGATTCCACAAGAGCAATCAGAGATATAAGGAGGGTAGATTTATCTAATGATGAGTCACCCAATAAAGAATCTTTTAAGATTCAGGAAAGCTAGACACAAAGATGTTAGTAATAACTTATCAAGAATGAATATGGAGAAAGCAAAGCTTGTAATTCAAAACATACCTCTTGTTTCTTAACAACCTTGTAATTCCAATGCTTTGTTTTGTGAGGCCTTCTTCCTCGAGCCTTCAACAAGTTTTCCTAAACAAGGAAAATAAGAGGAGAAATGTGATTAGTATTTTATGCAAACAAAAACTAATAAGTAAGGAAAACTAAAAATGGTAATAAGATACTTATCTTTGGAGGTTGATGAGGGCTCCCTCCAAGCTTGAGGGATACCTATAACCTTAAGAACAAATAAAAATGTTTTTCCAAAATGTTAAACCTACAAAAACTAGAAATAAAAAAGAAATAACAAAAGCTTAGATCAAAAGACTTTAGTAGTGTAAGTCTCTTAAATCCAATTCTTCGGGCTTAGTCTTCTTTGGAGATCCTTCTTCAGCTACATTGGCTTGATCCCTGCTTCTCTTCTTGTTCTTCGGATTGTCGGGGCAGTCACTTCTATAGTGACCCATCTTGTGGCATTGGTAGCATTCTATCTTGGACATATCAACCTTCTTCCTTGGCCCTCTTGACTTCTTGGAGTGTCCTTTCTTGTGAGAGGCAGAGTAAGCATTTGACACAATTCCTTCTCCGTTGTTGGATACTAATGAAATCCTCATTTCTTCTTGGGTGCAGGCATTCCACAATTGTTCAAAGGTGGGAGCTTCTTTCCAACTATTGAGACCTGAAGGAAAATAGCTCCAAGTAGGTGGTAGTCCCAACAATGCAATGATTACTAGCTCCTTTTTTGGCACTATTTCATATATGGCTTGAAGTTCATCTTTGGTCCTTGATATCCTTACAAAGAAGGAAGCCACAGTATCATCCTTTGTCATCTTTGTAGACTTCAACTCATTCTTCAAGCTTGCTACTTGACCTATGTCCTTGATAGTGAATAATTTTGTCAATAATTCATACATTTTTTGAGCATGGTCTATATTGGAAATGTATGGGACAAGATTGTACTTAATGCTTTCTACCATTAGAGTCATGGCCAACATCTCCAATTCCCTATACTTCACCTTGTCTACATCACTGGATTCTTCGGTAGGTTTCTTTATCTTCCCTTTGATCACATCCAAGACCTTGTTCTTTTCAAGAATGAGATCAATCCTCTTCTTCCAAGATCTGTAGTTTGATGCTCCTTCCAACTTGTTCTCACTCTTTAATGTGTTAGACATTGTCCTTGAAGATAGAGAGCCTCTTCTCTTATAAGAGCTCCTTATATGATCCCTAGATCAATCCTATAGATTCCTTCTAGTAGATACTTAAGACTACCTTTTTCCTCCTTTACCTTAGCTCTGATACCATGTTAGAAAATCGGAATGGCAGAGAGATTTTCTTATATAAATAATTACTTATGATTCTTTTATCTTTATGTTCTTATTTATCTTTTAGTTCATCGAGCAATTACCAAAACAATAACACAAGGACAATAGATGTAGGTGGATATCCAGGGCAAAACCCCTATCTAGGGGAAAACCTAGTCAACAATTCTTCCTTCAATAGTTTCTTGAGATAATCCAAGACTCTAGACACAAACAAAGTTTCCCTCCACACCACGTCAACTCTCAATCCTTCTTGCAGATGACAACTCTTCCAAATCAACTTTGACCTAGTAGCATCAGCACCAACTTCGACCCAACAACAATTGCAGCAACAACTTTGACCAAACTTGGAGAACTTCGATCTCCCTTGATGCACCTCGAAATGGAGTGAGACTTGTCCCAAAATTTTGATCTTGAAACCTTCTTTCTTTCTCCAGAAACTCACCCTTCCTTTTAGCTCCTTTTCGAACCCTTAACCAACTTCGCACTTTTCCAGCTTCTAGCTTCAAAGATCGAACTATGAGAGAGAGAAGGAGATGCTCCAAATGAATTCAAGCTCCTTGTATTTATAGCCTTCTGAGGAGGAGGTCGAATTACTTGTCTTGAGGTCGACTTGGCGTGGAGGAGAACAAATTCATTTTTTGACTAAAAAAAGTTGTTTTTACATGATTCGAAAGCCCAAGAAGGGTCTCTTTAAATGTACAATGACTCTAATGACAAAATAAATCCTAGAAGCATTCAATGGGGGTTTCGACCTAAAACATGATGACCCAAGCATGAAACCCATGCTTTAATAAGTCATAATAATAATAATAAAACTATTTTTTTTCATTATTTTGATAAGTACATCTCAAATACATTAATGAAGACTGAACCTAGTTACAAATTTCAACACACAAGGCACTGACACACCCTCTCTCCTTGCCCACATCATACATGTCTAGGTTGGGCCTAGAAATGTTGCCTTGGAGGTTGATGCAACTAAAAGAAAGTTAAAAGCATATCATGGCCATAAGCAATAAACAAAAGAAAAAGAAAAACATAAAATGCAAAAGATGGCTGGGGCAATTAATATAACACGTGGGCAAAAGCCGAGCATGAGCTCTACCCTTTATCATTAGGGTCATCACCTTGGTTCCTAGGGCCAATGAGTGCCCCTCACATCATTAAAGGAACCCATGCACATCCCAACCCCTAGTGGGCGATGAACTGCTCCACCTTTAAGGGGGTGATAACTGCTTTACATCATACACAACATGCTCTCATGTCCTAAAGCTTCAAGTAGTGATACAAAGAAAAATCAATAAACAACAAAAGGCAAATAAAGAAGGGTGGAAAAACAAAGGCTGGGGTAACTCATGTGACCACGATTTCTCCCTCCTCACATCTGTACACCCAATATGTGGACTTCCTCACTATTGCCATCCTTGTACCCATGGCATTTGGCCTTGAGACCCCTTTTGCCCCCATCCATGTCATCATTATTCACATGCCACCTATTGATTGAAGGATGTACCAGAGACATTTATTTTCCCTTAGGGACTAGGAACACCTAATAGGGTCATTTATTATCTACTCCTATCTAGTGAGGTAACACTATTATGTGATCAAAACCTCAAATTTGGAAGAGAAGCCCCATATGAAGTCCCAATTTCTCTTGAGTAACAAACTTGGTTCACTTAGATGCACTAATGATTAATTGCACTTGATGGTGAAGATGTAGCACTTGACATTATATGTGATTGGCAGGTGGTTTTCATCATGGGCTAGGCAACTTAACTAGGGCTGAAGTCCACTAGAGGAACATATGACACCCTGCAGGTGAAGCATTGAGAGCCATGGGACTTCTATTACTTGCAGAGCATCACTTCATTCCATGGGAACCTACAACACCCCAACAGTCTGCACTTTGCCCCACATCATTCATGAGTTGATGCACTTGGACCAGTATGCCCCCAACCAACCTAGTAGTGCACTTATGTTTTGGTAGCTGATCGGAGGCCCAAATAACATTGTCTCACCCCTTGAGACATGGAAGGGCTAGCACCGTACTCTGAGCCCTCAACGTTGGAGCAGAATCAAGCTATTTGATCACTAGGAGACCCATGAGACCCATTTTGTGCCCCAAACACAAAATTGGGGTCCACACAATGATTTGCATTGATATATAGGGGCCAGCGTCTATAGGATGATTTTTGGAGCCCTCTTGGCTCATTTTGGCACCAAGGGAGCCCAACGCATGCCTCCAAGGGACCCACACAATGATGACGTTAACATTTTGACCCTCTTGTAGGTTAATTCTTATGATTTCACATTGGCTATGTGGCTGGCTTGTAACCACAATTTGTTTTTGCCCATAATTTGACAACTAAGAGGGGTTTTAGGCTAAAATTAGACTTGGTTGGACATGTATAAATATGGGAGACTTCATTTAGTCTCTCATCATCATCACACTTGGAATTCGATTTCTTGAGAAGAACTTGCACTTGTTTCTTTTGGGCATTGGAGATCTTTGGAGCTATTTCGTGGATAATGGATGGATATATTGCATGTCATCTTGTAAGTGCTTTATGTCGATGGAATTTTTCTTTTGAAATTTATTTAATGTATGGAATTGCTACTTCTAGAATGTGCTAATTGTGCCCTAATTGTTGAAAATTAATTTTTGAAAAGGCTTTCTAGTTGAGTATTGCATATGTTATTCATTGTATGACATGTCATGAATGTTGCTAGTGGGGGAATCCTTTAACTCTCCATCAAACTCCATTATCTTTTGAAGTGGGTAAATGCTGGGAATTGGTGCCTAGGGCATCAATTTTTAGCCTCCTTACAATTTAGCTCATCTTGAACTTCCTAAAACTCCATATACCCAAAGGAAAAGTCACTAATCCAAGTTCTTGGTGGTCAAACTCATTCTTCTTCCATAAAATCTCCTCTTGAAAATTTCGGTCCTCTTAAGGTAGGACTACTAACTAGGGCTTAGAGCGAATTACTTGGGGAGAGCCTTTATGGGAATTTGAGAGACTAAACATCAAGCTTAGGGTCTAGGCTACCTATGCTTCAAGTTTGGTAGGCATCCACTCGGTTTTACTCAATAAAACTTCGTGCCCTAGGTGTTCCCTAAGAGGGAAACCCTAGCTAGTTTTCCTCAACTTGGGGACTTCTTTGAGGGTTGTATGAGCTTAGTACTTGGTGAAGTATATCATAAGAAGCCCTTTCTCCTATTTGCCTTGATCTTGGGAGTATCTCTATCCACGCAAAATCACAAAACCCTAGATCTTGTGCCTCTTTTTCCCAAGTCTCTTATAGGAAGCGAAGTGCCTTTTGAAGCCATATATCATAACTTTGAGCATTCCTTGCACCTTAAACCATGGAATACCTATCATAGGTGATCATATATCTTATCAGGACTCCTCCCATAGGTGAAAGTCCATAAAGAGCAGGGTACCTTGGCTGTGGTGACAGTGGACCATTTTCCATTGTTAGCACTTTGTCTAGCTGTTGCCTTGTAGGGTTTCCCTCTCTAAGGACTACTAGATTTTGTGGTAACATGACACATATAGATGGATTTCTCAATGCTACCATCCTGACTCCTTTTGGCAAGACGATTACATTGTACATAGTACCTTTTAAGAGGAATCATATTAAAGGTCTAAGGAAGCCTAAGAGCAACTTCCCCTGTTTGGAAGAGGGCATGGGATCATATACCATGCTTACATTAGAGTTAGTATGGAGAATAGATATTGATAAGATATGGAAGATGAACTTTGACGGTGCAAGTCCCAAATAAGGTAATGGAGTAGGTATAATGCTAACATCCCCCGACAATGAACTCATTTATTTATTATAGATAGAAATTGAAGCTACTAACAATGTTGCTGAATATGAGGCACTATTTCTTGACTTATATGCATTAGAGATCTAGGTATTAAGTTGGTAAAAGTAATTGGTGATTTTGACCTCGTTGTATGCCAAATGAAAGTGTTGTATGCTCGCAAAAATGAAAAGCTAATCATGTTCATAGCTTGAGCAGGGTGGCAAAATTGAAACTATTTATAGGCCTTAAATTCTAGACAACATTGAAAATTGGCATGTTTTTGAGGATGATGCGCAGATAGCTAGGTTCCTCAACAACACTGAAGAGTTTGAGAAAAACGAAATTGATTGGATGGGGAAGAAGATTCAATAAAGTAGTTGCCAAGCAACAAAATCCCCTTTTTGTTCCATTAGAAGCAAGTTTTAGTAGGGATGATGCTTTCAAGCTTATGACTGAGACCATAAGGCTAGATGATTATGAAGAGACCAACATTGGGACAGAAACTGATCCGAAATTGATCAATATTGGGAAAGGAATAACTTTGGAAGAAAGGGAAAAATTCAAGTCTTTAGTTAAAATATATAAGGATGTGTTTGCTTGGTCATACAATGATTTTAAGGCTTGCAAAGATGATATCATTCAACGCACCATTCCTTTGGTAGAAGGTGCCAAGCCATTTTGACAAGAACTAAGCAAAAGAAACCCAAGATGACACCTATAGTAAAACAAGAGCTAGAAAAGTTACCAAGTGTAGGCATCATTGCTCCCTCCAGCGACACATCATGGTTATCTAACCCTGTGATTGTTATAAAGAAAACAAGGCAAATAAGGATGCGTGTAGATTTTAGGAACCTTATTAAAGCTTTCATCAAGTACAATTATCCTTTGCCTAATATGGAAATGTTACCTCAAAGAATCACATGGGTTGAGATGATGTCATTCTTGGATGGCTTTTTAGGTTATAATCATATCTCGGTTAGGAAAGAGGACGTAGCAAGGACTGCATTCATTACACCTTGGTGCAGATTCAACTACTTTAGGATGCTGTTTGGTTTGTAGAATGCAGGAGCAACTTTTCAAAGGGCCATGGACTATACTTTTAGGGATATAGTAAGGAAAATGATTCAGGTCTACCAAGATGATATTACAACCTTCTCAAAGAATAGGAAGGACCATGTCAACCATTTACGACAAGTTTTTGATAGGTGAAAAAAATATTGAATATCTCCCAATTCTAAGAAGACAATCTTGGGAGTTATAGAAGTAAAATTCTCTTGGACACATAATTTCGAAGGAAGGAGTAATAGTTGACCCTGAAAGGATTCAGGGCGTTCAATAGATTCCTCGACCAAGAAATTTGAAGGAGTTGCAATCTTTTTTCGGCAAGGTAAATTTTGTCAGGAGGTTTATTCCAAATGTGGCAAAAATCACAAAGCCTCTTAACAATTTTTGTTAGGATATTCCGACACATAGGAAATAGTTAAGTATAACTTGGTCTAGTGTAGAGTTAGGTAAAGTATGTTTCTTTACTATGTACATTTGTAACTTACAATCCGACGGTCACGATATGTTCTAGACATGAAGTGATCCAACGGTTCATTCTCTCCTTGGTATTACCGACACTTAATCTGTGGCTTAACACCCGATTGGTCCATGATCTCTATTTAAATAGCATGGAGGGTCATTTGTAGGGTGACCGTTCATGAGAGAAGCTTATGTAAATTTTCTTTCTTTTATTAATAAATTACCTGAAGTGGCCGCGTTGGCTCAGGCTGTGGACTGTTTCCCTCTTTGAGGGTTTTAACCACGTCAAGAATACTGGTGTATTGATCTGTGATCTGTTTGTGAGTGGTGTCCTTTGGTGTTCTATGTAAGGAACTTACCCCGTAAATTCCTACATGGTATTGGAGCTATTTGAGGGCCGCATTTGTTGGTGATCCAAATCTGAAGTCGGAACAACTGCATCCGACTGTCGTTTCATAGATCTACTGTTTTTGATTGCTTTCGGGCTAAGAGGACTGCTCTATTGTGTTAGGAGCATTTGTTCCAGTGAGGAACCCCTTTTGTTTCACGCGAAAAGGTTTCCGGTAGCCCTAGTTATGTCATTTTTAAGATCTGGAGGTATACAATCTTTATTTGCAGTTCTAGCTATTCATCTCTCTGTTTATTTCGGTTTATTTAGCTCTCCGTTTTTTATTACCGGATCTAAACCTTTCATTTCTGCGTATGCTCTTTGCCTCGCGACTCTATGCGATCTGGGCAAATCAGAAACAGAAAGGAAGGATTTTTCTCACGCGTATGCTTTTTTCCGCCGTGCCTTAGTGTGATCCCGGAAAATCGAAAACATTGAGGAAAATATTTAGTTTCTGGCTAAAGCTAACTCGAAGCTCTGTGTTGGGTTTTGTAGTTCTTTTTTTAGGCAAAAAAGGAGCTTTTTCAAGTAAGCACACACCCCAAAGCTTCGGTGACAAAAAAAAAAACCCCTTCTTCTTTTCCAAAAATTACTAACTTTTTAAACTAGCTCACTTGGTCCAAAGTCACTTTATGAGAATAGAGGTCTTGAGTGGAAGTCTTTCTTTTTGTT
Source organism: Pinus tabuliformis (assembly GCA_031772625.1). NCBI lineage: Eukaryota > Viridiplantae > Streptophyta > Pinopsida > Pinales > Pinaceae > Pinus > Pinus tabuliformis. The sequence goes on along the minus strand of CM062805.1, from coordinate 275,636,636 downwards.
GAGTTACTTCTTCAAAAAGCACATGTAACTTATGTTTTAAAGTTACTTTATGTAAAAGTGTTCTCACCCATTATAAAAAGTGAGTCACTTATAATTCTAAAGTCTCTTTATCTTTTATTTAAGTTACAATTTAGTGGGTAGCTCATAAAGTACCTTTGTAAAAGTGACTTTTATTTATTTATAAAAGTGAGTCACATAAATTTTTTTTTTTTTTAAAGTGAGCTAATTAGATTAAGTTTGGAAATGGGGGATTTTTTATTTTATTTATTTATTTTTTAATTTAAATATAACATTATCATTCACTTCCGCACATTCACGCACTTCGTTGGCATCTTCAAGAACTTTTCTTCAAAAAGCCATAACTTCTTCATTCGGAAGCCGTTTTCAGAGCCGTTTTTTTTAAAATCAGCCTAATTTTTCGAGATCTTTCCATTGGAACACTTAGTTTTAGCATCTATAGCTTCAGTTTCTGTTAAAATGGAAAGTCCATGCCAAGTTATTCTTGACAGCACCAACTACTTCCAGTGGTGGTCCTACATTGTGGATTTACTTAGAAGTAAAGGTCTTTATAGAAGAGCCTCAGGCCAAGAAACCAAACCTAAAGATGAAGATAAGGCAGCCAAATGGGAAAATAGGCAAGATCACGACCATGGGTTGATAGGGATGTCTATTTCTCTAGAACTTAGATTCCATATTGCAGAACTTGATACCCCTAATGAAGCAATGAAACAACTCACTAAAGTTTTTGGAATTTAAAATGAAATTAGAGCCCATTGTTGAAATTTGGTACCGGAGGACAGGTGGTTCCCTTAGGCTTTGATCTTTGGCCTAGGGAAAAGTATCCAAAAGAATTTAATTTTTCTCCTAAAGTGACTTTATAATTTTATAAAGTTAAATCTAATTTAAAAGTGACTTTAATTGATAAAGTTGCTAAGTCTAATTTTAAAGTAACTTTTATAAAGTAAATGAAAAATTAGAAAGGAAAAGTGACTTTGGAAATAAATGACTAAGTGGGTCTTTATTAAAGTGGGGTGAATTAAAAAATAGAAAGTGAGATTTAAATGAGCATTTAATCTCAGCCATTGATCTAAATCTATTTCAGCCATTGGATTTAGAGATCACCCAAAAGTCACTTGGATCACCCAAAAGTCACTTGGAGTTATATTAAAGGAGGAAAAGGAGGAAAAGGTCATTCATTCTTTCATGAGCAGATTGGGAGAAGGAGAGCAAGAGAGCAAGAGAGATTTCTGAGCAGGGAGGAGAAGGAGACAGCAGCTTGGCACACATTCCAAGGCAGCAGTTGAGCAGATTTGTACAGCTGATTCAGCACATAATGAAAGGCAGATTTTTGCACAAAAATCGAGGAGCAGTTTGCTGATTTTTCTGCACACAAAACGGAGGCCGTACAACATTTATTGCTGTCCTGTTTGCTGTAATTTCCAGATTGCTGTGAGGCACGGGAAATGAGATAAGTTGTAAATTTGTTTGCTGAATAATTCTCACTGTAAAAAGACAATTTTCAGAAATAAAGAAGAGCTCTCAAACTGGTTTTCCCCAAGAGTTGTAGGGGGTTTTTCCAGGGTCAAGTTGACCAAAAATATCAGTGTTTTAATGTGTTTTAATGGCTGTTTTTGATCGCTGATTTTTAATTCTGCAATTTCCAGCATTCTGAAAAATTTCCAGAATTTGTGTTTTCAGCAATATTTATTTTTTTCAGTCTGTTAAATGTATGGTTATGGGAATGGGCATTTAACTACATGGGAGAAATAAGGAGAAACTGAAAACCGGGGTGGGAAAACAGAAATTTCTACATGGTATCAGAGCTTGAGTGCTGAAGGGCAGTTTGGGACAGCAAAAGGAAAAATTACAGTTGCTGATTTTTCACTCAGAAAATTCCAGCAAGCTGATTTTTTCATAAACAGCAGTTTTATCTTTACTACAGCAGTGCTATTTTTCAGTTTTAGGACAACAGGATGTCATTGGGATTGAGGGTGGAGGATAGGTTGGATGGGCATACAAATTACTGTGTTTGGAAGGAGAGAATGCAAAGTATCTTTGAGGAGGCAGAAGTCTGGGATATCATGGTGCATACCGCACAGAACCCTGTTGTTGTGCCCACTGATGTTACTCAGTTGGCTGAGTATAAAAAGAAGAACAATAAGGGTAAGAGGCTGATTCTAGACGGAATCAAAAACCATTGCATTCCTCATGTGAGAGGAAAGAGCAATGCCCATGAGATGTGGACAGCATTGTCCAATCTCTACCAGAGTACCAATGAGAACCGGAAGATGGTCCTGAAGGAGAAGCTGAAGAACATTAAGATGGGTAATGATAGTGCAGCTGGATATCTCACAAAGATTACCAATGTGAGAGATGAGTTGGCAGCGATTGGAGAGGCCATTCCACCCACTGAGTTGGTGCGGATTGCAGTGAATGGCCTCCCCCGTTCATGGTTGAACTTTGCTGATGGGGTTTGTGCACGTGAGACCCTTCCCACATGGGAGAGGTTTTGAGATGATTGTATTCAGACAGAGATCAGGAAAGGACAGCTTGGGGTAGCAAGCCAGTTGAGCAGGATGAGGATGTAGCACTGGTGGCAGGAGGCAAGAAAGGCAAAGGGAAGAAGCAGGCTTCCACAAGCAGTGGTGGGGGCAAAGGCAAAGGTAAAGGTAAACAGGGGAACACACAGAAGGACTATTCCAAGGTGAAGTGTTGGAATTGTCAAAAGATGGGACACTATGCAGTTGTGTGTCCGGAGAAGAAGAAGAAGAAGGGGAAGAACCAGGACGTGGCAGCTTCAGCAGAGATTGAGGACTTTGCTGGTCGTTTTGACCGAGAGTTTGCGTTCACTACGTGTGAGTCCTCTAGTGCAGGATCACCTGCCACACAGGTTCAGAGGGAGCATGCTTTTCCCTCGATTAGCGGAGCATCTTCAGGTATCTGGTATGTGGACAGTGGGGCTTCACGTCACATGACAGGAGTTCGTGAGTACTTCTCAGAGCTTTCAAAGAGTGGCACTGATATTGAGGTAGTACTCGGTGATGACAGAGTTGTTAGAGCAGTCGGGGTGGGGACAGTGACATTTCAGAGGGAGTCCAAACTTCCCTTGAAGGTGTCAGAGGTTCTTTATGTGCCAGGGATGAGGAAGAACCTCATATCCGTCTCAACTTTGGAGGACAGAGGATATGAGGTACTGTTCAGGGGAGGACAGGTGTTGATGTATCCCAGGGACACTCCAGCTGATTCAGCTAGAGTGATAGGTGTACGTCATGCAAAGGTGTACAAGTTTGCATTTCAGCCCCTTTTGGCATTGAGCAGTAGTACCGACAGCAGAGCTAGCAGTTCTGAGCTGTGTGAGATTTGGCACCGCAGGATGGGACATATGTATCATGGAGCCTTGAGGACATTGCGGGAGATCACTACAGGTGTGCCAGATTTCAGTACTGATCACTTTGATACTTGCAGAGGTTGTGCGATGGGCAAGTTTGCCAAATCCCCTTTTCCCAGCAGTGACAGCAGAGCGACGGGGATACTTGATTTGATTCATTCCGATGTGAGCGGTCGGATGTCTCATGTTTCCTTGAGTGGATATGAGTACTATGTGTTATTCATTGATGATCACTCCAGGAGGACCTGGATTTATTTTTTGAAGACCAAGAGTGAGGTCTTCAGGCGGTTTCAGGAGTTCAGAGCTCTTGTGGAGACTCAGACAGGTCGAAAGATCAAGTCCTTGAGGTCGGACAATGGAGGAGAGTACACCCTCGGAGAGTTTGTTGACTATTGTGCGGAGGCAGGCATTAGGAGGGAGTTCACTGTTCCTTACAACCCCCAGCAGAACGGGGTTGCAGAGAGGAAGAACAGATCCATCATAGAGGCTGCCAAAGCCATGATACATGATCAGGGGTTGCCATTGTTCTTGTGGGCAGAGGCCTGCAACACAGCTGTTTACTTGCAGAACAGGAGTCCGCATCGTGCCTTGGGGCACATGACTCCGGAGGAGGCTTTCTCTGGGAAGAAGCCTGATATTGGTCATCTTCATATCTTTGGATGCATTACATACTCCTATATATCCAAGGAGAAGAGGACCAAACTAGAGCCCACCGCAGAGAAGGGTATCTTTGTGGGCTACAGTGAGACCTCAAAGGCCTTTCGGATTTACATTCCTGCACAGAGGAGAGTTGTTGTCAGACGGGATGTGAAGTTCGAGGAGGACAGGGCCTTTAGGAGGTCACGGGAGTTAGAGTATCTGGATTAGCCAGACTCTCAGCAGCAGTTGAGTCAGTCGCAGGGATCCAGTGGGCAGGGATCAGAAGGATCAGGAGGTACATCTATGAGGATGTCAGGTCCGTCAGTGAGCAGTGGCTCATCGAGCCAGAGGGGTGGTGCTCCGGGCAGCATGCAGAGCAGTTCACAGAGCAGTTCACTAGGGAGTCCACTGATGGACAGTTCACATGTTACCTCAGCTTCTAAAGGTTCAGGTGCAGGCAGGAGGACAGCAGACAGACAGTCAGGAGTTCAGGCTACTGATGATGATGAGGAGGAGGAGTTTCATTCTCCGGTGGGAGAAGTGCGCTCAGGGAAGAGGAAGCCCAAGTGGCTTCAGGACACCTTGAGAGATGCCACATCTGTTGCTGAGCCGAAGAGGCCAGTCAGAGAGAGTAGACCACCTGAGAGGTTTTGTAGCTATATGGCGATGGTTACCAGCATCCTTGACTCTGAGCCTTTTAGCTATGAGGAGGCAGCTAGCCAGCAGGTCTGGAGAGAGGCCATGCAGGAGGAGTATTCTTCTATCATGAAGAATGATGTTTGGGAGGTGGTGCCGAGGCCTAAGGGCAAATCCGTGGTTACTTCCAGATGGCTTTACAAGGTAAAGCATGCTGCAGATGGCAGCATTGAGAAATTCAAAGCGAGGTTTGTGGCTAGAGGGTTCTCCCAGGTAGAGGGAGTTGATTATGCTTTAATCTAAAGAACTTAGTCTTAATTTTTGGGCAAAAGCAATTAACTGTGCATATTACATAGTAAATCGCACTCCTATTAAGGTTTTAAATAATATCACTCCAGAAGAAGCATGGAGCTCAATTAAACCAGATGTAAGTCACTTTCGTGTTTTTGGAAGTGAAGCATGGGCCCATATTTCAGATGAGAAACATAAAGCTTTAGAACCTAAGAGTGAAAAATGTATTTTTGTTGGATATTTTGAAAAGGTCAAAGGATATAGACTTATTCCACTTAAGTCCAAAAATGTTATCATTAGAAGAGATGTAAAGTTTGTTGAAAATATATCGGCCTACGAGCCTAGTTCGGCGGATGTGCCACCTCTCTCTATCCCTTCTACTTCTGAAAATATTTCTTCTTCAGATGATGACAACGAGGATGACAATCCTCCCCCACCTTCTCAGGATCCTCCTTCAGCTCCTCAGCTTCCAAAATGGGTCTGTGCTACTCAGGATGCAGCAGGTGCTCTTGCCGATGATCCTACAGATCAGCGACGTACACATTCTCAGTTCGATAGAGCCTCTTCTTTACTGGCTCAAGCTTCAACGAATTATGATCCTGACACCTTTGCAGAAGCTTCAGGCCATCCAGATTGAAACACAGCTTTGAATGAAGAATATCGTTCATTATTGGCAAATGATACATGGGATCTTGTTCCTCTTCTAAAGGGGCGAAAACTTGTTAGATGCAAATGGGTTTATAGAACCAAGTATGGACCAGATGGAAAAGTTGATAAACATAAAGCTCGTCTTGTTGCTAATGGTTTTTCACAAGTTGAAGGCATTGACTATACTGAAACCTTCTCCCTTGTTGCCAAAATGAACTCTATCCGCCTTGTTCTTTCCCTTGCTGCCTCTTTCAAATGGGAAGTCCATCAGATGGATGTTAAATTTGCCTTCTTGCATGGGGACTTGCATGAAGAAATCCATATGGAACAACCTACTGGCTTTATACAAACAGACTCCAACCTTGTATGTCGGCTTAAGAAATCCCTTTATGGTCTCAAGCAAGCCCCTCGGGCTTGGTATGCCAAAATGGATAGATTTCTTTTAGATACTAGGTTTTCTAGGTGTCATTCTGACAATACTGTCTACACCAAGAAAGTGGGCAAGTCTCTTATCATTCTTGTTCTTTATGTTGATGATTTTATCCTTACTGGTAGTGATCCCAACCTTATAAACCATGTGAAGTCCAGCCTTAAAAAGAAGTTTGAAATGACAGACTTAGGACACTTGTATTATTTTCTTGGTCTTCAAGTCTTGCAATCCAAGGAAGGTATTTCCCTTTCCCAGTCTAAGTATGCCTGTGATCTTCTATGCCATTTTCACATGGAAGACTGTAAGCCAGCCGCTTCTCCCTTTCAGTCTGGAGCCAAACTTTCAATCACTTGTACTTCTCCTCAAGTTGATGCTACCTTATACCGTCAGCTTGTAGGAAAACTTTTGTATCCGACCCATACGCGTCCTGACCTTTCCTTTGTTGTTGGCCGTATTGCTTGGTTTATGCAAAACCCACATGAAAGTCATTGGAAAGAAGCTAAAAGAATACTTCGTTATGTTCGAGGTACAGTTCAGTTTGGGATTCATTACAATGTAGAAGCATCTCCTCTATTGGTTGGTTTCACTGATTTCGATTGGGCTGGTGACCCTGATGATCGGAAGTCTATTGCAGGTTATGTATTCACTCTTGGTTTTGGACTTATTACATGGGCTTGCAAGAAACAAAGTGCCATTTCTCTTTCTTCAGCAGAAGCAGAGTATCGTGGTGCCGTAGAAGCTAGTAAGGAAGCCTTGTGGCTTCGTCAGATCCTATCAGAGTTTGGCTTTTAGTAGCAGCATCCGACTACACTTTGGTGTGATAATCAAAGTGCCATTCAACTATGCAAAGATCCAGTCCAACATCAATGCAACAAACACATTGAACTACACATGCACTTCATCAGAAAGCTCATTCATGACCATGTTCTTGAAGTGCAATATTGTTCAACCGATGATCAAGTTGCAGACATCTTTACAAAGGCTCTCACGGAGGCGAAGTTTACAAAACTTCGATTTATGGTTGGAGTTCAGGAAGTTGTCACTAAGGGGGGATAGGCTCTAATGCCTCCTTCCTTCTCCTATTGTGTCATATTTGTACATCCTTCAATCCTATCCCAAGTTGTTCTTAAGGGGGGATGTTAGGATATTCCGACACATAGGAAATAGTTAAGTATAACTTGGTCTAGTGTAGAGTTAGGTAAAGTGTGTTTCTTTACTATGTACATTTGTAACTTACAATCCGATGGTCACGATATGTTCTAGACATGAAGTGATCCGACGGTTCATTCTCTCCTTGGTATTACCGACACTTGATCTGTGGCTTAACACCCGATTGGTCCATGATCTCTATTTAAAGAGCATGGAGGGTCATTTGTAGGGTGACCATTCATGAGAGAAGCTTATGTAAATTTTCTTTCTTTTATTAATAAATTGTCTAAAGTTGCCGCGTTGGCTCAGGGCGTGGACTGTTTCCCTCTTTGAGGGTTTTAAGTTTTAACCACATCAAGAATACTAGTGTATTGATCTGTGATCTGTTTGTGAGCGGTGTCCTTTGGTGTTCTACCTAAGGAACTTACCCTGTAAATTCCTACAATTTTCTCAAGAAAGATGCAATATTCAAATAGGATGATGCAAGTTGCACAATATTTTAGAGGTGATAAAGATGCTAAGTGTTATTGTCCAAACTAGCCAACTATACAGTAAGCACTATTAGGAATACACCCGCTGTCAGCTTAGTGTATTCCTTTAGTTTTAGGCCAACTTCTACAAAAGACCATAGGCAGTGTTCCTATTAACAACTAAACCAAAGAATAAGTGGATCAATGCCTAAGTGAAAGTATATAGAAGAGGTAGGAGTTAATATGATAAGAAAAAACTGATCTGGTTCATGATATAACAACAAACTGAGATTACAGTCCTGTAAAAGAAAATACACAATATATCAAGGAAATACACTTGAAAGTGCCACAAATTAAGTGCAAGAACTTCTTATCACAATAGAAACTGAATGTTATACTTGTTCTATATGCTTGTAAGGAAAAAATAAATTTGTTGTTCAGCCTATAGCTTTTGTAATTAAGAAGATTACACCAGGACAACTAGAAGAAGGCCACTTCAAAAGCCCAAAATTGTATTTTGGTTGACCTAAAACTCAAGGGACTTGATTGGAAATGTTAGCACTATAGAATACCCTTCGAATGAGCACAAGAAAACCAAATTTGGATAAGTACTTAGAAAGATATTCAATTTGCAAATCAACTACCCAAAAAATAGCCCACAATCATGAGGACTGAAAATTGACTTGGCCCAAATGAGTGATCAGACCTGCAAATCATTTTGGATAGCCAATATATGATCTAAAAGTAATGAATTATCAATGGAGAACCTCTTTATGTTTATTATAATGGATACAAGAGAATTTATCTTGGATTTCACGTATCCCAAGGCAAGAGTTTTCCTCTAATCACTTCTAGTTGCTATAGATGATTTCCAAAACCTGAAATCAGCCTTAAAACAATTGGAAACAATTTTAGCACAACAATATAGAGTAAAATAGAGGGGGCCATACAACCTCAGGGCTTTAGGGCTTTCACAAGATGTGATTTTGTGGTGATTTGTCCAATGAAATAGCCAATAAATGTGATTTAAACGATATGCTAGTGAAGAAATTCACTACTGAAATATTTATTTTGGATTTTTTTAAATATATAATTTTTTAGAGTTTTTATATTTAATGGCAAATACAAATTTATAAAAATAAGATAATTTTTTACAAATAATTTTATAGAGAAAGTGATTGTAAATTGTTGGAACAAGGATATGATTCCTTTTCCACAAGTGATGAGGACAGGGAACTATGTCCACTCTTTCATTTTGTATCTCAATGCTGGAGGTTTTGATTGCTAGGTGGAACACAAAGGGTAAAATACTAGCATCAAAACAAGACAAGAAATATAACCAAAATCCTACTAGGAGGACTTCTTAAGGAACAAATCCTCCAACAAAAAAATCAATAATTATGAAAGATAAGGTTATTTACCCTAGAGGGGAGAGTGAACCATGTCCCAAAAGAGAACAACAATACCTTGTATGAGTTAAGAGAAAATGTGAGATAAACCCTAGGCCTCTTCTTCCAAGCATTTTTGGATTGATTTGCTTAGTCTTGTAGTAACTTTTTGGCGCTTCAAAAATTGCCTTTGAAATAAATTTGATCAACCAAACAAGAGAAGATAATTCACGTGTAAAACCTTTTGTATCATGAAAAAATTCACATTGGATTAGAGATCTCAACAAGTTCACCATGATTTCACGAGGAGGAGAGGGCTTATATTTATAGATGGCTCTTCAAAATTTCCTCCTTGGTCTCCTACAAAATAAGTAACTTGCCATCCACAAAATGCTTATAGTCTAAGTTAAGAATATATTTTTTTCAAATTTACATTGAGTAAACCCCAAAAAGAGGCAACATGCGCTACATGAATAAGGTTTGTTGAAATTTGACCTACAATCTAGTTTTCTCTTGTAGAATTTTCGTCAAACTCTTAGCCAATTCTTTGATTTTTGTCTCCAATAAAAAAAACTTCACAAATAATGCATTTTAAATTAAACACATTCAATTTGATTTTTATGAGCATAGATACAAATGAGTAAGCCTAATCTTTAACAATTGAAAATTAACAGTAAACATCACATATTTGACACCGGATTTTGGGCAAAGTTCCTAGAAATACCCCAAAGGAAAACCAGTCCATAAGAGAGATTGTATTGAGTTCATAGAAAATTTATAGAGAAATATATAGGAAAATTTTCCAACAATTAATAGCCAACTTATCTCATTGATTCTACCCTCGATTTTTGCTAAAGGCCAAGGAAAATGTGCCAAAAATTCCTCCTCGATTTTTGTGCCAAATCATCCTAGTTTGACAACGTATGACCCCCTAGAAAATCGTGCCTAACTACTATACTAGTGCTGTATATACTGTACCAACATAATAGAAAATTGCTGCCTCAATATCTATTCCCTCTGCCTCGAAAAATGTGCCCATATTTTCACTATACAACCAACATTAGATGCATTGTATGGATTGCTCAATTCTACTGAAAGTACCTTGGGAACTGTGGTAATCTCTCCTAGATATGCGTGCCCAACTTTACTTTCATTGTTGCTCCTTCCAAAACATTCTTCAACTCTCCCTTTCTCTCTCACTCTTCATCAAATGAAGAAAAAAATGTGCCTCTTCACTTCTCTAGGTTCACTTTTATAACACATTAATGACCAAATACCCTAACCCTAGGATCTAATGGCCGGGATTAACTCTTTCCATGTCAAGATCAAGGGTCATGATTTAATCACTTAAGTTACTCAAACTTTATAAGGTCACTTTTTCACTTTTAGTCATTAAATAATAAAAGTCACTTTTCTAACTTTATAAAATCACTTTATAAAGTCAAATACCTAGAAGTGAAATTTGATTGGTCACCTCTGCATGCTAGGCATTTGCCAATGTAGAAGCACCTTCGAGCTACCTGTTACCGCTCAATTTAGCAGGGGTCCTAGGAGTAGGGACTACTACTAGACCAAGTGGCAACAACGAGACAAGGATCCACTGTCACCTCAGTCGATGTCCCCTGCTCTTTACGAACTTTCACCGATGGGGGAGTCCCGGTATGGTGGAAGTCACTAGAATGATGAGGTCAATAACGATGCACAATGGGATTTCCAAAGCCCATTCAAAGGAGAGGCTCAGATAATAGGTTGCTTGTTTTAGAGGTAAAAGAAGGGGGCTCTCCAAGAAAGGCTTCAAGGAAGGATGAGCTTTGGTTTAGGAATATTAAAAATGATGAATGCCTAAGATCAAAACTTCCAAAATCCCTCACTTGTGATTGATGTGTCCATACTAGGTTTCAAAGTGGGGCAAGGATGGTTCATTCAATGGAAAGACTCAATTAAAGTGTGAGCTTTGGGAGAAGCTACGGTGACTTTCCATGAAAAAGCCCTTGAGAGAGATACTATAAGAGACCAAAGGTTGAGAGATATACCGTGGTAAAAGCTCATCCAATGATCACCTATAGTTACGAGAAAAAGTTTTGAATGATGAACTATAAAGTGCAAATCTTCAAGAAATCCCCAAGTCAAAGCAGCTTTAAGGGTTCCCTCTTGGTGTGATAGCTAGGGCATTAGTTTATTTGAAATTCCACCGTCAGAATTCATTCAAAGTTGGAGGATACCTAGAGGAGACATAAATGAAGAAACTTGTCCGGATGGAATCCTAAAATTCTTCCTCCCTAAAATTCCACACCAAGCCCTAGAAAATTTCCTTATCCTTAGGGGACAAAGAAAAGAGGAAGAAAAGAGGTGAAAGAATGATATTTTGTTAAGTTAATGTGACCACCAAGGATCTAAGACTAGTGCCTAGCTATTGGGAAGATTGGAGTCAAAATGATTAAGATTTAGGAACTTCACTCTTCAAGGAGGCCTAAAGAAGCAGCTACGCTCTTTATGGATGCAACTTCACAACAACTTTAGAGGTTTATACTTCAATATGCAATATTTAATAGAGTTTCAAGGTAAAAGGTGCACAACCTACCCTTAGGAAAATTCTTTCTTCTTGCCAAGATGAATAACTTATGCAATGAGCCAAGATTACAAGTGTTTCATAGATTTGCATTTTTTTAAGGGCACAAGCAAAATCAAAGCATAACGTTCCATACATTAGACATAATTATCAATAAATTCGCATGAAAAGAGCACTTACACGACAAGAGAGTACATCCATCCATCACGTTTGCAAAATAGAAGCTCCAAGAGAGATAGTGAAAATTTTCCACACATCAAAATGCATTTAATCATCCAAATCATTCCACAAATTGTAGGCTCGAAATCTTTAGAAAGATATATCCCAAATCCAAGTGATGATCAATGAGAGAGAACACATGTCTTCTATTTATACAATTCTTTCAAGGGTTTCAATACCCTAATTTAGCCTAATGATGCCCCTATAATAAAATAATGTGCAAAATAACAATACTTTTGGTGACAAGCCCACCAAATAGCTCCATAATAAGAATAATTAGCCTCTCAAGAGGGTCGAAATGATAGAAAGATAGCTAGAAGGGTTGTTGGAAGGCCAAATGAAGTCCCTCATGTGCCAAAATGAGTAGGAGGGCTCCAATAACAGTGATGAAGGGGGTGGCCCCTTGATCTCCAAGCAAATGGCTCGTGGTGCTCTCAAGTGGCTGCGAGGGCACAAAGAACATCCTCATGGGTCTCCAATTGAATCGATCAAGCATGTGCTCCATCTGTAAGGGTTGGAATAATGATGCAAGCCCTCCTTTGTCTCCTTATGAGAGACAAAACCCCATTTGGGCCCTGGATCAACTGCCAAGTGTGTGGTGCAAGTGTGTAGTCGGCTGAGCTAGGTGGTTCAGGTGCATCATCATCATTGAACAAATGATACACGAGCAAACAATAAGTAGTGTTGAGGGATCCCATGGTGTGGCTATTTGCTCTCTGTTATAGTGGAGGCCCATGTCTCTCAACGCTCACCCAATAATTTCCATTAAGACCCTCTAGAGGGCTTGGATCGCATATAGGAAGACCGAAGCCCAAGATGAAGACCCATCTACAATGCTGTATAAGATCCAATGTGTTTTCTTGCCTTCCAGTACAACAATTCATTAGTGCAATTGAGCAAATGAGCTTACAAATCATGGAACCAAGTGGGCACTTCATAGTGGCATGCCCTTCCATAATGGGCTTTAGAATATACAAGTGTCCCTAGGTTCAAGAGGGAGGTTAATCAAGGACCCTATTAGGTGGTTTCAACCTCTAAGGGAATGACAGGTCCATGGTACGTCCGTTAGATGGCAGGTATCACATGAAATAATAATGGAATGGAGTGGGGCAACAGGGAAGGCTCCAAGCCACATACCATGGTACAAGGGTAGCTATAGCAAGGGAAGCCCGCACATGGGTGTGTAGATGTAGGAAGGAACAATCATGGTACATGAGTTACCTCGACCTTTGTTTTTCCACCCTTCTTCATATGCCTTTTGTATTTTATTGATTTTTCTTTTATAACTGCTCGGGGCTCCAGGGGATGAGAGCATGATGTGAATGATATAGTAGTGGATACTCACTTAAGGTTGGGAAGTTCGTCCCTCACTAGTGGTTGGGACAATCATGGGTTCCTTAATGATGTAAGGGGCTCACATAAGGGCTCTAGGAACCAAGGTGATGATCATGATAAAGGGTAGAGCTCATGTTTGGCTGTAATATCCCTTATCAGAGATATCCCTCAAACACAAGTAAACTCCAACCAGAGAAATAATAGTAATGCAACATACAATAATGTATACATGGAATATAAGCAGATACTCGAGAAATGCAGAGAGAAATGCTAAGCCATTTTATTATACTGAGTAATGGAAAGAGTACAAGAGGTGATCAGAAAGATAGCACCTCGACTTGCACAAGGCAAGTGAAGAAATACACTCAGAATGGCAAGGAAATGGCCTCTCTTTGAACTACGTCCAAACTGCCGAATAACTGCTGTGCTGCTGCTACTGCTAGAATCAAATGAGGATTTGGGGCTGTTCCCCTCAGAAAATGTTGAAACTCTGGAATCAGCCTCTGCTCAATAAACCCAAAAAAGCCCAGAAAGCTTTTCTAAAATCGCTGACCCCCGAAAATCACCCCCTTGGGGATCCACGCAATCCTTCAAGGCTCTGCGCTGCCCCTGAAGAGAATCCTCCAAAACTCCACCCGAAACTCTACCAAAATCCTCCAATATGCAAGGGCTTATCCCTTGCTCAATCTCCTAGCTCAAATCCTCCACACAAACCCAATCCGGAGCTCCTACCAAAAGAGATTGTGTTCTCCCCTCAGTCTTCAAAATGCTCAACTCCTCCTCAACTCCAGAAATCATTCCTCCTGCAAAATACTGATGAGACTACCTTGCCTGAGCAGGCACTCAAAGTCCCCCGGGGCTAAGGGTGAGATCTCCGAACGGAGACACTCGATGCACTAAACAATGCTGCAGACAGGCTAAACAGCCAGCGTGCTCTAAGTTGAAGTGACTAGCTCAAATGCAACATAATCGAATGATCAAAATGAGGAGGCTCCTCTCTCCTTTATAGCGTTGGCCTCTCTCAAAACCCTAAGGCCCACCTCCTCCAATGTAGCCTCTCTCTTGCCACGTGTTCCTTCTCCATCTGCACAGTCCCTCCAAGTGTCTACGTGGGCCCCTTCTCTACATGGTCCTTGGGCTCTCCTTTTAAGTTACAACGTTGTGCTACTAGGGTGTGACTTTATTCATAAAGTGAGTTATGTCCCCCTTTCCTCACCTTTTTATTTATATATAACTATAGAAGGCAAAATTGAGCAAAATCGAATATTCTAATTAGCCATGGCTAATTAGGAATATTACAGTCTCCCCGGCAAAATGTTGCTTGTCCTCAAACAACTGAAGTGATGGATGCTGCAAAATTTTCTCACTCTCCCAAGTGGCATCCTCATCCGGTAAATTCTTCCACCTCACCAAGAATTCCCGGACTGTCCTGCTCCGTAACTACCTCTCGCTGGTATCAATAATAGCCTCTGGTTCCAACACCAAATGCCCCTCATCATCCGTAGGTGGTAGCTCATCTGTCACTGTCACCTGCTGCCCCAATGCCTTCTTCAGGCATGATACATGAAAAACGTTATGAATCTTGCTGCCTTGGGGCAACTCCAATTCATACGCAACCTGTCCAATCCTGTGTATCACCTTGTATGGCCCATAAAAGCGGGGCTTGAGCTTATCAGCTCCCTTCTGCTTCAGTGACGACTATCGGTATGGCTGTAATCGTAGGTAGACCAAGTCCCCTACCTCAAACTGTCTCTCCACCCGACCCTTGTCAGCATACAGCTTCTACTGGTTCTACACTGTAGCCATAATATCCTTGAGAGCTCAGAGGATATCCTGACTCTCTTGGATCCAAATCTTGGCTCTCGGAGCCTTGCTAGCACCAAACATCACGTCAGCAAAGGATAAAGGATGATATCCATACAAAGCATAGAATGGTGACATAACAATGGACATGTGATGTGTAGTGTTGTAGCAGTACTCCCCCAGATGCAGCCACTTCAGCCATGCTCGTTGCTGCCCACTGACATAGTTACGCAGGTAGCCCTCCAGCCACTTGTTAACTATCTCCGTCTACCCGTCCGTCTGTGGGTGATAACTAGTACTCGGTGTCAACTCCGTCCCCACCAACCGGAAAAGCTCCTGCCAAAACCCGCCCATGAAACGGCTGTCCTTGTCACTGATGATGGTCTTAGGAAGACCATGTAGCCTAAAGACCTCTCTGAAGAATAGCTCGGCCACCTATGCTGCTGTGTAGTGTGTGGATATGGCGAAAAAATGTGCATACTTTGTCAGTTGATCAACGACGACAAAGATACAATCCTTGCCCTGCACCATGGGCAACCCTATGATGAAGTCCATCGAAATACTCTCCCATTTCCCCTCCGGAATGGGAAGAGGCTGCAATAATCCTGCGGGATGGCCCATCTCCCCCTTGTTCCTCTGGCAAATATCGCACTTTCGGATATGCTGGAGTACGTCCTCCTTGAGGCCCTTCCATGAGAACCTCTCTCTAATGGCCCTGTAGGTTTTGGTAAACCCCTGATGGCCGACCAATGGTGAATCATGTGATGCCTGAAGTATCTTCTTCTTGAGCTGAGATCCCTCAGTCAAGAAGATCCGGTCCCTATAGTAGATGATCTCATCGATTACCCTGTACCTGTCATCTGCCACCTGCCCATCCAGAACCTCACATGCAAATCTGTCCTTGGAGTACTCTACTAAGAGTTGAGCCCTCCAGTCTGTGTCCAAGCTCATGAGAGACAACGTGGTTGGTCTACGTGAAAGGGCATCTGCTACCACGTTGTTCTTACCCTTGACATACTCAATGTCAAAGTCATACGCTTGGATCTTACTGATCGATTTCTGCTGCCTCTCCTGTAGTTGTTTCTACTCCAAAAAGAACCTGACGCTGTTGTGATCAGTCCTCACCCTGAACCTGTTACCCACTAAATATTGCTGGAATTTGGCCAATGCATGCATAATGGCCAGCATCTCCTTGTCGTATATAGAATACAACCTCTCATGCGGAAGGAGCTTTCGGCTCTCAAAGGCTATAGGGTGACCTCCCTGCATCAACACTGCGCCGATCCCCTCTCTTGACGCATCACACTCCAAAACAAATGGCTGCGAAAAATCCGGCAACACAAGTACTGGGCAGCTGCTCATAACCTCCTTGAGCCTATCAAAGGCTCGTTGCGCTATATCTGACCAACTGAATGCCCCCTTCCTCGTCAGATCTTTCAGGGGTGCAGCAAGCTGTGAGAAACTCTTGACGAACTTCCGGTAGTAAGTACAAATGCCAATGAATCCCCGGAGTAATGTCACGTTCCTCGGCTCCGAACAATCTCTGATGGCCCTAATCTTCTCCTTGTGGACTCTCACTCCGTCCACCCCTATGATGTGTCCCAAGTACAACATCTCCGTCAACCCAAATTCACACTTGGAGAGCTTGGCATAGAACTGCTGCTCCTCCAAGATGCGCAACACTGTCTCAATGTGCTGGAGATGCTCCTCCCAAGTCCTGCTGTAAATGAGAATATCATCAAAGAACACCAACACAAACTTCCTCAAGTGACTGCAGAAGATGTGATTCATGCAGGACTGGAATGTAGCTGGGGCGTTGGTTAGCCCGAAAGGCATCACCAAAAACTCAAAGTGCCCATAGTGACACCTGAAGGCGGTCTTGGGAATGTCCGGCTCCCTCACGCGAATCTGATGGTACCCAGATCTCAAATCAATCTTTGAGAAGAACCGTGCTCCTCTCAACTCATCCATCAACTCATCGATCCTGGGTATGGGGTACCTGTTCTTCAGGGTCTTCTTGTTCAGGGCCCTGTAGTCAATGCACATCCTCAATGTGCCGTCTTTCTTCTTCACCAACACCACGGAAGAAGCAAAAGGACTCGTGCTCGGCCGAATGTGTCCAAGAGCCAACAACTCCTGAATGGCCCGCTCAATCTCATTCCGATAGGCCTTGGGATGCCTATAGGGGGTAGTAATCACTGCCTGTATGCCCTGCTCAAGCTCGATGGTGTGCTCAAACCCCCGGTCCGGTGGCTGTCCTGGCAGAATCTCCCCAAACACTGTGGCATACTGGTCAAGGATGGATTGTATCTCTGGGTGCACCGTCTGCCCTATGGTTCCTGCCTCTGACGCACGCAGCTCCATTGGCCTCTCTACGTCTCCCTTCCGGAAGACTGCGTCCATCCGATGAGCCGAAATAGTCTGAGGCGGATATGTGTGCTGTCCCCGTATCTTCTCATGCCTCCCTGTCTTCTCATCATCCCACTCCATCTCTAGGGCCTTCTAATCTGTTGTGACCTTCCCTAGAGTGATAAGCCACTGAACACCCAGTATCATGTTGGTGTCTGGAATATCGACCACGAAAAAGTGGTCAGTCAGTGTGTAGGTGCCCATCGTCACTGATAACTCTGGAACATAACGAGCACACACCATGGTCTGATCTCCTGGGACCAAAACTGAAAAGCCATCGAAGCTCTCTGTCTGTATACCTCTCCGCTCAACCATCTGTGCATTGATGAAGTTGTGGGTTGCCCCACTGTCAACCAAAACTGATACTTGCTGGCCACGTACTGTCCCCCGTACGCGCAACGTCAAATACTTGGGAACTCCTCGCAATGCTGCAAGGGCCCCTCTGGTAGGTGCAAAAGCTGCACCACCTGCTGGTGGTGGTGGAGGTGGCAAAGGATCCTGCGCGGCATGACTATCTCCTACCTCCACATCATCCTCCTCATCCTCTTCCCCGTTGCTCTCGGAGAAGACCTCAATAAAATGTGCTTTGCCAGCAGCACATCTATGTCCTGGTGCCCACGGCTCCTGACAGGTAAAGCACAACCGCTTCTTCTTCAGCTCCCTCCTGGCATCATCATCAATCTGTGCTCGTCCTGGATTCCCCTTTGGAGGCGGAATCCTCACATCCTTCCCCTTAGGCTGGAAAGCCTGTCTCTGGGGGTAAGGTGTCCGGGTCCTGGGTAAGGCATCCTGTAAGTCCCGGGTCCTGCTAATAGCATCCTAGAGTGTAGCTGGTTTAGTGGATTTGACTAGGCCCCGAAGTGGCTCTGCTAGCCCCTCAACAAACATGTAGATCCTCCGTGCGGCGGATAGATCTGGCACCATCACTGAAACCCTCAAGAAGTCTGCAATGTAGGTCTCTGGGTTCCCGATCTGTTTGAGCCTCGTCAACTCAACAAAGTGCTGTTCCAGATCCCTCTGGTCAAACCTCTCTATCTGTCTCCTTGTGAACTCGGCATATGTCGTGACTGTGGAGTGTCCGAGCTTAACCAACCCATGGAACCATTAGTCCTGGGCCTCACCATCCAAATGTAATGTCGCCACCTTGATGGCCTCTATCTCCGACATCTGGTTAAGCTGGAAATAGATGTCGAGATTCTCCACCCAAGACTTTGCCGAACTGTTTGATGAGCCATCAAACGTAGGCAAGTGGAATCTACCCGCTGTGCGGTGGGTGTCTCCATCATGATAATGTCGGTATCCTCTGTGATGGTCGCGGGGTCTATTGTCCCGCTGGAGCTGAACAAAGTCTCTAAATGAGAGAGCATCCCTGAACTCCTGCCCATAGGCCTGGTACTCTGCAAAATAATCGCCCATATGACCGGGCTCTGCCTCCTGCTGGGCTCCGGCCCCCGTGTCTGCTCCTAGTAAAGTGGGCATGGTAGAGCGTGTAGGGGCATGTGAGGCCATTTGCTAAGTAGTATCACGCTGAGTGGCACCCTGCTCTGGCAAATGGTGGGATGTACCTGATCCCTCTCCAACTTGGAAAACCCGTGGGTTCTCACACTGTCTAGCCTCCACCGCCGTGAATCTCTGCCACATCACCTTGATCTGCCTCGACAGATCCTGCACTGATTTGAGGATCATGTCCGCAAATCTCTTCCCGTCACATCTGCCATTGGATCCTCCTGATCCGTGTCCACCACAGGCTCCTCCTATTCTGTGTTCACCACAGGCTCCTCCTGTTCTGTGTCCACCACCCGAATACAGTCTCCCTCTCCGTAGGTGCTCTCCAACCTACGCTCAATATCTCTGTATTTCCTACCTCTGTAGCAGATGTAGGGCTTCTCCCTCAGTGTCATAGATTGCTAGCTCCATAGGCTGAGCCAGATCTATGCTCTAATACCACTGTAATATCCCTTATCAGAGATATCCCTCAAACACAAGTAAACTCCAACCGGAGAAATAATAGTAATGCAACATACAATAATGTATACATGGAATATAAGCAGATACTCGAGAAATGCAGAGAGAAATGCTAAGCCATTTTATTATACTGAGTAATGGAAAGAGTACAAGAGGTGATCAGAAAGATAGCATCTCGACTTGTACAAGGCAAGTGAAGAAATACACTCAGAATGGCAAGGAAATGGCCTCTCTCTGAATTGCGTCCAAACTGCTGGAGAACCGCTGTGCTGCTGCTACTGCTGGAATCAAATGAGGATTTGGGGCTGTTCCCCTCCTCAGAAAATGCTGAAACTCTGGAATCAGCGTCTGCTCAATAAACCCAGAAAAGCCCAGAAAGCTTTTCTAAAATCGCTGACCCCCGAAAATCACCCCCTTGGGGATCCACACAATCCCTGAAGGCTTTGTGCTGCCCCTGAAGAGAATCCTCCAAAACGCCACCCAAAACTCTGCCAAAATCCTTCAATATGCAAGGGCTGATCCCTTGCTCAATCTCCCAGCTCAAATCCTCCACACAAACCCAATCTGGAGCTCCTACCAAAAGAGACTGCGTCCTCCCCTCTCAAGACTGCGCAGTCATCAAAATGCTCAGCTCCTCCTCAACTCCAGAAATCGTTCCTCCTGCAAAATACTGATGAAACTACCTTGCCCGAGCAGGCACTGGAAGTCCCCCAAGGCTAAGGGTGAGATCTCCGAACGGAGACACTCGATGCACTAAATAGTGCTGCAGATAGGCTAAACAGCTAGCGTGCTCTAAGTCGAAGTGACTAGCTCAAATGCAACATAATCGAATGATCAAAATGAGGAGGCTCCTCTCTCCTTTATAGCGTTGGCCTCTCTCAAAACCTAAGGCCCACCTCCAACGTAGCCTCTCTCTTGCCACGTGTTTCTTCTCCATCTGCGCAGTGCCTCCAAGTGTCTACATGGGCCCCTTCTCTATGTGGTCCTTGGGCCCCCTTTTAAGTTACAACGTTGTGCTTCTAAGGTGTGACTTTATTCATAAAGTGAGTTGTGTCCCCCTTTCGTCACCTTTTTATTTATAAATAACTATAGAAGCCAAAATTGAGCAAAGTCGAATATTCCAATTAGCCATGGCTAATTAGGAATATTACATTGGCTTTTGCCCACATGCTAAATTTTTGTCCCAACCATCTTTTGCATTTTACGGTACATTTCCTATTGTAAGTGGCCAAATTATTATTTTAACTTTCTTTTTAGTTGCATCACCTTTCGGGGCAACAGTCCAGGCCTGACCCAAAGTGTGGACAAGGGTAGGGGGAGGCTAACTACCATGGAAAAATGTGGACCCGGATTGGAAATACGTGAAAAGGGGTTATAATGAGCAGAGGGTAGTGATGTATGTAATGTCGGGAAGTGGGACCACGCAACCAAAATCAGGGTTTCCCATGTAATGGCACTCCTAAAGCTAGTAGCCAATAGAGGAGATCTCATGGGATTAGGATACAAGGTTAACCACCAAGTTGGATGAGGGGACAAGAGTACAGAACAAGCCCATTCTTTTTGCCGAATCCCCCCACTAATCCATGCCCAGAAGTGTCCATGATAAGTAAGCAAAAATACCCAATTACATAATGAAAGCCATATCTTTGGGGTTGGAAGCTCACATTCAAACATATGATCATGACAGATGGGTGAGGGTGCATAATGGTTGGCTTAGGTGGCAAAGATGATGGCACATGGAGTTATCTAGTGGCTACAAGGGGCTACTGGCTGCCAGCTGAAGACAATGTAGGAGAAAAATTTGTCCTATGGGTGTCACCCACAGGTGGTGGGTAACATCTGGCTCCAAATGGGACATGATCTCTCAGTAGAGTGCACGAACATACTTGAACGGGGAGGTCATGAGAACACCAACAATCTCTTGGGATCGCAGACCTGTTCCCTACACATCAAAGACTAAGCACATAGAGCAACATGTTTTTGCGGCGTCTTCTGATCGCCCATGCTTTTGTGAGGCCATAAAAATCAACAAGAAATAAAATTTTATTCTAAATGCAATTCTAATCTAAATGCGCTTAATCTAGCATGAGAACATAATATGATGATGTTAGCTATGCAAAAATCAATATGCAATGCATCCTACTCTAACATGCATAGCTACATTGTGCAAATGCTAAGTATAGTCATACAACCAATGCAACCAACAAATGATTAAATCAATATAAAAGCACTCTCCCTTATGAACCATTATGAGGCAAGGGATCCAAAAATTACGTTTCCCATTACAAGATTTGCTTGATGAATGGTAAGGGTGGGCGGCGGCAACATTTGAGGACCATGCATCAAGGGTCATGGATGAGGAGGGAAAAAATGAATCCAACTTGTGCAAGCTTTCTTGCAACAAGAATATGGAGTATTCAATGACTAAGCTCATAAACTTTCTATGAATAGCAAGCCCGGGCATATCCTCCTCATGGCATTGTTACCCACCACCTGTGGGTAGTGTATATAAGAGAAATTTTTTCTCCTAGATGGTCCTCAACCGACAGCCAACAACCCCTTGCAACCACCAGATAGCTTAGTCACGTGGTCCCTCCCCCACTTGTTATGATTGTATGTTTGAAGGTGAGCCTCTCGACCCTGAAGGCTTGGATTTTCATTGGTATAGTTAAGTAATTTTCCTTACTTGTCATGGGCACTTTTGGGCATGGATTGGTGGGGGATTCAGTGGAAAGAGTGGGCTAGGTTTGTACTCTTGTCTCCACTATCTGATTTCGTGGTTAGCCTTGTATCCTAGTCCTGTGAGATCTCCTTTACTGGCCATTAACTTTAGGGTTAGCATTACATGAGAAATCCTGATTTTGGTTGTGTGGTCCCGCTTCTCGACATGATGTACATCACTCCCTTCTACTTATTTTAGCCCTATACATCTCTTTTCCCATCTGGGTCCATTGGGTCCACATAGGGTTAGAGTCCCCCTCCCCTTGTCAACACCTTGGGTCTGGCTTGGAACGATGCCCCGAAGGTTGATGCAGCTAAAACGAAAAGAAAAAGCATAATTTGGCCACTCTCAACAGGAAATGCACCACAAAATGCAAAAGATGGCCGAGACATACAAATTTAGCACTTGGGCAAAAGCCAAACATGAGCTCTACCCCTTATCCATGCCCATCACCCTGGTTCCTATGGGCCTTAGATGAGCCCCCTCCATCATTAAGGAACCCATGATTGTCCCAACCCCTGGTGGGCGATGAACCACCCCACTTTAAGAGGGGTATCCACTGCTATATATTACACATCATGCTCTCATCCCCTGGAGCCTCGAGCAGTTATAAAAAAACCATTCAAGGGCAAAAGGCATATGGAGAAGGGTGGAAAAAAAAAGGCTGGGGTAACTCATGTACCACGATTTGCTTCCTCCTACGGTCATATACCCAGGTGTGGGATTCCCTTTATTATAGCTACCCTTGCACCATAACATGTGGTCTCGATGATTCCCCTGATCCCCACTCCGTTCCATTACTTTATCATTTGCCACCTACCATGTGAGGGATGTACCATGGACATGTCACCCCCTTTAAGGGATAAAACCACCTAATAGGGTCCTTGGTTAACCCCTTATTTAGCTTGGAGACACTTGTAAATACCAAAGCCTGCTATGGAAGGGCATGCCACTATGAAATGCCCCATTGATTTTAGGACTTGTAAATTCTTTTACTTGATTATTCTAATGATTTTTTATATTGAAGGGCAAGGGGACGCCTTGGATCTTATGTAGGATTACAGATGGGTCTCCATTTAGGGCTTGGCCTCCCTATACGGGGTCCTAGCCCTCAAGAGGGCCACATTGGCACTTGTAGGGTGAGCATGGAGAACCATGGGCCTCCACCACTTCATGGATCTCCAACACTGCTCGTTGATTGCTTGTGTTGCACCTTTTGGATGAGGATGATGCACCCGGTCCACCATGCCCAATCAACTCCACACTTCCATCATACACTTGGCAAAAGATTTAGGGCCCAGATGAGCACCAAAGAGGGATTATGACATCATATTAGCCCTTACAAATGGTTTATAGGCAATTTCGATCCACTTGGAGACCCATGAGGATGTCCTTGTGCCCCCTACAACCACTTGGGAGCACCGCAGGGATTTGCTTGGAAACAAGGGGCCAACCCTTGTCCACTATGTTTGAGGTCCATTCTCGCATCATGGCACATTCTGGACTTCATTAGGCCTCTTCAAAGGCCCAACAACTCACTTTATTGATCATTCGACCCTCTTGAGAGGATTACTATTGTATTATTGAGCTATCTTGATGGGCTTGTCACCAAGGTATTGCTATTATGCACATTATTTTATTTTAGTGGCATTATTGGTCCAAATGAGGCCATTCAAACTCATTAGTGATTGTATAAATCATCACTTGGATTGGATTAGTATCTCTTGGGAGATTTTCACACTTTTTGCCGGGTAAACTTTTGGAGCTTTCTTGATACACTATGATGTTTGGATTTTCGCTATTGCCTTTGGAGCTTCTTTCTAATGCAAAGTTGATGAATGGATTTACTCTCTCTCTCATGTAAGTTGAATTTTGATGCTATTCTTGTTATTTTACTGGTTTACTACACGCTATGATTATCATTATTCTTGTATGGGTTAAAATAAATGCGAAATTGTTTTGGTAACCTTGAATAAGTGATTTAATGCATGTGTTTTACTTGAAGAGAGTGGGCGAATGTTCCTAGAGGCACCTCTTAGGTTGAAAGACCTCGAAACTTCATCTCTTTGACAAATTTGAAGTATAAATCCCTATTGACCTAGTTGTTGCCCTTGCAGTGGCGAGCAAAGATCAATTAGGGCTCCTTAGTATACGAAATTCTTGATCTATGTGTATCTTGACTCCATTAAGCCCAAGCAATAAGGCAATGTCTTCATATTCCTTTGTGGTCAAATTTCCCTCTCTTTTCTTCACTTTTCCCAATTCTAGGCCTAACCTTAGAAGGTCTCCTACGGCATCACACAAAATCTTTTTTAGCCATCCAAACACCTTGAAAATTGGTCCACAATTGCGCTGGAGCTTCTCAAGGGGTCCTCCAAATTTGAGCATAATCTGACGGTGGAATCCCTGTGAAAATTTCTAAAATAGAAATTCTACTGCAGTGATTAATATGATTTCTTCTACTTATTACTTCAGAAATAAGTTATCTATTGTATTCTTACGACAAATATCGAAACATATTCTACTGCAGCCTTCACAATTAAAACATTGCAGAAAGTAAATGTAAATAAAATGCTGGCACATATACAAACACAATGACAGTTATTTTTGGACAATTGTCCTGACCTGAGAGGGGTTCTTTCACCCTCTGCATCTCTCTGGCTTGCCCAACGTCACTTTCTCTGGCCTCTGGACTGGCCTGCGGAATGCTTGCGTCACTCAAGCCAGCGCTGCCTCTCCTAGCGTCAATTTGCCCAGCGCTTTCCCTTCTACTGCTCTGCGTCTTCGTCCTTGTCTCCTTGAACTCTTTGTCTCTCCTCCACCTGCAACTTTCCCTTTGAATCGATTTTCTCTTGCCAAACTTCGACCAGTGAGAAAATTGATTTTACTTGGGCAACTGAGTATCTACCTGGTGTGTTTTCCAAATGACCTTCAAGCCCCTTCTTATATCTTCCTGTTGGGCAACCAACGACCTAGATTAAATCATAATCAAAGGCTCAGATCGTTTTGGCTTGATCCGTGGCTTTTTCTAGAAGTTTCACCCCTTATATTAATACCCATTAATATTTTAATTTTCCTAAGTTTAGACTTAGGAACCCCATTAAAAATATTAATTATACTAATAAAATCACTTTTGGGTGGAATTTCCCAAATCGCTTTCTGGGTTCTTTGGAATACATGTGTTTAAGCCTCCCTTCAAAATTTGAGGCCTAGAGCACATCCGATGCTACCCCAAATCGACACTCCCTCTTAGCGAGGAATGTGCTATCGCAATATACTACTACTGCATACTGTTCTGACTCTGAAGCATCGTCCTCTGCGTTGCTAATATCTGACATGCTATCCACCAACTACTGCGCTGCTGCTGCAACTGTACTGCTGCCTTTGACACTGCCACCGCCAATGCTACATCTGTACTACAGCTCCCTCTGAATTGTTGTATTTGTGTTGCTGTTGGCATTGCCACTGCCAATCGTCCTTGCACTGCAACTGCTATTGCTACTGAAACGGATTTTCAACCATACCCAACTGCTCTCTAAACTGAGTAAACTTAGCTCTTCCGAGAGCCTTTGTGAGTATATCGGCCACTTGCTCTCCTGTGGGAACAAACTATAGCTGTACTGCCCCATGCTGAACACGGTCTCTGATACAGTGATAACAGATTTCCATATGTTTCGATTGATCATGAAATACTGAATGCTCAGAGAGTTTGATGCAACTCTGATTATCATAGTAAACCTTGGTTGTCTCCATCCTTTTTTTGAATAGGCTCACAAGCAATTTTCTTAGCCATATGGCTTCGCACGTAGTTGTGCTGACTGCCATATATTCAGCTTCTGCTGAACTCAATGCTACCAATTTTTGCTTCCTGCTGCACCAAGATATCATCCCTGATCCAATGCTGAAGCAGTACCCTGAGGTACTTTTTCAGTGCACTGAATTTCTGGCCCAATCTGCATCGGTGAACCCATTCAAGCTAATATCTTCCCCTCTAGAGTACTTCAACCCAAATCCGACTATTCCATGAACATACCTAAGTATGTGTCTTGCTGCTGCCCAATGCATCCTTTTTGGTTCCACTATGAACTGACTAAGAGTGTTGACAACAAAACAAATGTCTGGCCTAGTGTTGACAAGATACATAAGTGACCCAATGAGATGTTTGCACCAATGTTGCACGAAGCGGGGACGAAACAGGGACGTTTTTTGGAAGCAAGGACAAGATACATAAGTGACCCAATGAGATGTCTGCACTAATGTTGCACGAAGCGGGGACGAAACATGGACGTTTTTTGGAAGCAAGGACGCGGAAGCATCATTTTCCAAAAATCTAGGAAGTGAAGCGTCTCGGAAGCATCTACTATATATATATTTATATTTTTTTTGCATTTATATTCAAAAAAAACATCCCAAATACCAAATTAGTTGTAGAAGACATGAAAACATGCATATTTTTACTTAAATCAATATAGATATGGCATCCATGATTCCATTTTACATCAATGATTAATTATTCGAGCATCAACC
The DNA here is from genome assembly GCA_031772625.1 of Pinus tabuliformis. Lineage (NCBI taxonomy): Eukaryota > Viridiplantae > Streptophyta > Pinopsida > Pinales > Pinaceae > Pinus > Pinus tabuliformis. Next base: position 275,610,048 of record CM062805.1, on the reverse strand, counting down.
ATCTATATTCTAGCAATAACAAACATATATCAAATTTTTAAGCATATTATAAAACATAAAACATGTAAGCATATTATAAAACATAAAACATAGAGCACATTATCTAGCAAGTGAGCAACTGTCAACATTTGTCATGTCCAAAATTCAAATAATAATGTTTACAAAATAGGCCACTTGGTCATTGCCAAGACAAAAGGGTTCAAATCCACAACAAGCGTACAAGTCTAATGATTAATCTATGACAAAAGTAGTAAATTGTTAATATATCTATTTATCTCTCCTCCTTCCACCACGAAGAGAACGTGGCGGTGGGCCTCCACGTGGTCGTAATGAAGAAGGTGCCTGTGGAAGTTGTGGGAGTGGTATTGAAACCGATGAAGACGAAGCCATTACTGTTGGTGTTGAACCATGGAACCTGGGAACCAAGGGACTAGATGGGGGTGGCATCTCAACTCAATCATCATCATCCTGGAATCGCTCAAAAAATTCATACAAAAAAACCACTAGGTAACAAAAAAAATTAAAAACAAGAATTAGAGAAATGCTTTATAAGAAAAATTCATACCACAATAGACATACCTGGATAAGAGCATCCTCTAATTGCTCTAATCGCAATACTCCATCCTCCAAATTGGGCTCCTCTGGATTCCTGTCCCAAACCTTAAGGTCTTTATTAGTCTTTGCATCATCACAGTAATGGGACAACAATCGCAAGTTGTAATGAACATAAACCAAGCTCTCTGCTTGGTCTAAACTCAACCTATTCCTTTTAACACTATGGATGAAAGAATAAGAGCTCCAACACCTCTCTGCAAAAGAAGTGTTTACCACCTGTGATAGCACCTGCAATGCCAAAGTCTGTAGAAGTGGAGTAGCACCTCCATGCATGTGCCACCACTCAAGAGAAGAAAAGTCTCTCTATCTCTAATTGCATGCATGCTCCCAAATGGACCAGTGCTAAGCGTATAGTTGCTCAACTGTCTCCATACCATGACAACCTCCTCCTCATCAGGGACTAATTTACTCAGCAATCATATATTTTTTGTGAACCTCTTGATCTAAGTGTGGTTTTCCCCTACCCCCCAGGCGCTGGTGTTGAAAGCCATGATGGATGATAGTATTTAGGTGTCAAAACATATGCTAATGCATGCAATGGAACATTTAGCATTTCCCATCGGTTTTCCACCTCTGCACGAATATAATTGTACAAGGTGATATCTCTAGGCTCAACAATGTCTTTAATTTGCCCCAACATGCTATCCATTTGCTCATACACCTCCCCAATTATTGGTCGATCTAAATCTCCAAACTTGATCATCTAATAAATTGGTTTGGTGAATTGCAAAACATATTTAACTTGTGACCAAAAGTACATGTCAAGAATAGTGTCCTTGGCTACATTAGTACCATCTCTATCAGTGTTAATTTCCTCCCATGATTCAGTAGTCACCAAATTAGTTAAAGCTTGTCTCACCTTCACTAGCTACCTAAAGGTGAGGTAATAACTTGCAAATCTTGTTTTTTGCAAGTTTAAGCAACTGCAACTTGGAGTAAGTGCCATAGAAGTAGTTTACCCTTGTATGCCCTGTGATAAATTTGATGAGTTGCTTCCCTCTCCTATAAAGTTCATTAATCCACCCACATTCTTTATGCTTCACAATATCGTGCATCAAAAGGTTCAATGTGTGAACTAGGCACCCAAACCAAAAGATGTGTGGATGAGTACGCTCAATAACTTTTCCTGTTGCCTTACAATTTGCTGCATTATCTGTGATCACTTGAACCACATTATTCGGACCAACATCTTTGATTGATTGCAATAGGAGATCTGCAATGTTTTGGGAAGAGGCACTAATGGAGGAGGAGTCATGACATGTAATAAATACTGCACCACTAGCAGAAACACCAAGAACATTTATCAAATGTTAGCTTCTAATATTTGTCCACCCATCTGATACAATGGATACCCCAGAATCTACCATTCATTTGTAAAACGTGTCAAAGCTCTTTGAACCTTTGCTTTTTCTCTGTCTAATAACACTATTCTAGCTTTCTCGTAGTTGGGGGACTTGTATCCTTTTGGGGCTTCTTTGATGGCTTTTACTGTTTCATACCAATAGGGAGAGCGAAGCACATTGAATGGTACATCGCAAGCACAAAGAAATCAGACTATCTTTCCATCCACATCATCCCTCCCAACAACATTTAGGAAATCCCCTATTGTTCTTTTACCTCTAGAGCTTGTAGAAGTACCATGAGGGGATGAGCTACCAAATCTAGAGGTTGCACTTGATTCAGACTGAGTTTTTTGTTTCTTGCTTTTTTATTGTGCAACCTGTTGAAGTTTCTAAGTTTACTTAATTTAGAAACCCTTCATGCACTTTTTTTGATTTATTCCTACCTACTTGTTAATTTTTCTTTAACAAGTTATTTACAAATTAAATACTGAAAATAAACACCAGTGCATGCTTAACATATTACAGATCAGCAACTAAAAGAAACAAGAACAAACACACCACATGACACCATTATTTTTGGACCAATGTCTCTGGAAAAACCCAATGCAGGAAAACCGGTGCAACTATCTGAGGGTTTTCTTATTAAGCAATATCAGAGTACAATCTGGGTGTCGTAACTGGCCTACCCAACAGAGAATTTCCTTAGCAGTAATACCTCTTGGTTTCTGACAAATCTACTCGCTGAAACCCCGGATAATCCTTCCGGCAGCTACTCAGCACCAATCTGCCCCAGAAACCCCAGCGTCTGCCCAATCTGGATTGCGTCAGCCTCTCCTAGCCCAGCGCTGGCACTGCGTCAGCCTATCTTGGCCCGTGTCAACTCCAGGAGGCCCTGCGTCAGCTACGCTAGCCCCTCTGGTGCTCTGCATAGCACTTAGCTGCCTTTGCGTGGCCCTGCGTGAGCACTAGCTGTTCCTGCTTCTCTCTTTCTGGCTGCTCTGCTGCTATCCCGACACTATCTCTACCTCCCTGTACTCAATGCCCCTTAGCTACTCTCCCGATGAATGATTCTATCTCTCTTAGCAAACGCCGCTCTAGAGAATAGAATGACTGATCATCTGGTGTGTTCTCCAAGTGACCCTCAAGCCTTCTCTTATACTTTTCCTGTTGACATATCAACGGCCGAAATTAAGTCCCTAATAAACGGCTAAAGATTAGTTCTGACTTGATCCATGTCTTTTGGACCACTCTAACACAGATTCATATTAATACACATTAATATTTTATTTTCCCCAAGTTTAGACTTAGGGACTCCATTAAAAATATTAATTATTTTAATATTTCCTAATCTGTTTAGAATCTGCCCAAACCCTTTCTGGGTATTGGAGATCTCATGTGCCCCAACCTATCCACCAAATTTTGTGGCTAGAGCACATCCGATGCTACCCTAAATCAACACAACCTCCTCTATTTGGATGTATTTTCTTCTTTGCTCAACTGAAATGTTTGGGCAAATTTGTATCCCCACAACACCTTTTTTTATCATCGCTGTCCATCATCCCATAAAGATGCCTCCTCACACGAGTATATGAACCACTAAATGGTTTTTCTCCATGACAACCATGAGGGCACAAAAATTTGTAGTTTCCACCACCCTTTCCCCCTTCAAGTTTGGTCATATAGTTCCACAAGGGTGTTAATGTGGCTTTCCCCTCTAGTGTTTCAGTGTTCCCTTCAGGTTCATCCCATTCCTCTTCACACCCTTCCTCCTCATCATACATTGGCCACTCATATGGGGATCACTATCCTCTTGTTCTTCTTCCCTTCTATTCCTATTCCCCCTTGCCATCATTAAAACCAAAAGTGGAATGATACATAGAAGCCAAAAGAACACCATCTTGGAATATGGATATAGGTGGTGGACAACTTGCAATTAAATGAGCAACTAGAAAGAATGGGAAAGAGTAGGAGAGGGAGGAGAAAAATACCAAAAACAATGACAAAAAAATGGAGTTTGGGGTTTGCACTTACTTCTTTAGCTCTTGTAGATGGAAGCCCTTCTTTACTCCTCCAAGCTCCTCCTCCTTCACTCCTCCAAGCTCTCCTCTCTTTCTCCTCTCTTCTCCAAGCTCTAATAAAATAAAAGTGAGCTAATGAGAGATGAAAGGATCTTTAATCCCTTCACTCCTCACCCTAACCCAAGGTGGACCGTGGACCTACCCCCAACAAAGAAAAACAAAAAAAAATGAAAAAAAAAGCGCCACTTTGTGGCCCGCGCGACGGAAATAGCCACTTGCTCGGGGAAGCGGTTGCGATCCGTACGGATTCGACCTGGAAACGTCGTAGATCATAACATTGATTCACCATACGAAATGTGTTTTGGAAAAACCGAAATGCGGATCGGGCCGTACGGTTCCAAAATGGCAAGACCGTATTTTTCAGCCCAATCCGTGTTTCAGAGTGCAGATCACCAACGGATCCGTACGGATCGCGTTTCAGGATTTTGATTCGGGGGGGGGGGGGGTCCTACAACAATGGTCTGTACAAGGTGGGATCTACTTCTTTATCCTCTTATGCATCTATTTTCTTCTAGTTGGTGATCATGGGAGTAGCCATGGATCGACGATCCTGCATTCTGAATCTCTTTAGAATCTCTGTAGCATACCTTCCTTGTCCAAGGAAGATCACCACATTCTTCTGCTAAACTTCCAACCCCAAAAAATAATGCATCAATCCCAAGTCCTTCATGTCGAATTCGACTTCAAGATTCTTCTCGCAGTCTTGGATGAACCTAGATGATCCAGTTAGGAACAGGTCATCTACATATAGTACCAGAATAAGTGGCTCATTCTCTACCAATAAATAGTAGAGATTGGGATCAACATCACTCTTGACAAATCCCAACTGCTGCAAGTAACTATCAATTCGACCATACCATGCTCTAGGTGCCTGCTTTCGACATGGCTTTCTTTAACCTGCAAACATGAGACTTCTTTTCATGAGTTTCGAAGCCTTCAGGCTGTTCTATATACACCTCTTCTTCTATCACTCCATTCAAGAATGCTGTCTTGACATCCATCTGGTGAATCTCCCATCCCATTTGAGCTACCAGGTCATCTACATATAGTACTAGAATAAGTGGCTCATTCTCTACCAGTAAATAGTAGAGATTGGGATCAACATCACTCTTGACAAATCCCAACTGCTGCAAGTAACTATCAATTCGACCATACCTTGCTCTTTCGACATGACTTTCTTTAACCTGCAAACATGAGACTTCTTCTCGTGAGTTTCGAAGCCTTCAGGGTGTTATATATACACCTCTTCTTCTATCACTCTGTTCAAGAACGCTGTCTTAACATCCATCTGGTGAATCTCCCATCCCATTTGAGCTACTAGGCATATAACAGATCTAATAGAGGTGTAATGAGCAACTGGGGCAGGGGGTCTCTTCATAGTCTATCCCTTCTTTCTGAGCATACCCCTTTGCTACGAACCTTGCCTTGTACTTCTCTATGGCCGTCTGCAGCATACTTGATCTTGTATATCCATCGTGATCGTACAAATGATCTATTTTCTGGTCTAGGTACTATTTCTCAGACATCATTTGTCATGATGGAGTTGTACTCTTCCACCATGGCATCCACCCATACTTGGTGTTGAACAACTTCCTAAAAGCTAGAGGGTTCTCCAATGCTTGGTATCTACGAGCTACCAATGCTTGGTATCTATCTGGTTGTCTACGCTGCCTCTTCTCGGCTCTAGGAGCTCCAACAAACTCCTTTGCGTCCCTCAGTGTCTGTCGCACCTCTCTGCTCGTTCTACCACTGGTGGTGGGAGGATCAACCAACTCTTCCTCCTGATCCTGTTGTTTCGTTTGTTGAGAAGCATCTGCATTTCCTCCCTCTAAGGAAATACTGGTACTGGTCACTGTACTCGACCCAGGTGTATGCTTTCTTGTCTGTCCTTCTTGTTGCCTCTGCTGCTCTTGGACTAACGGAACATCTCCTCACTGATCTTCTACAGACATTTCACGAGATTTCCTGAAAGCTCTATCTTCCATGAACTTTGCATCCCGTCTTACTACAATCTTCTTGCTGCTTGGAATGTAGATTCTATATGCCTTTGAGGTCTCGCTGTATCCTATAAGATACCTTTCTCTGTAGTCTGATCCAGTTTGTTGTGCTTCTCATCTAGAATGTGGCAATAATCCACGCTTCCGAATATCTTGAGATGACTAACTTCTGGCTTCTTCCCTGTGAATACTCCTTCGGTCATTCTCTTCCCCAATGCTTTATGAGAAGTTCTATTTTGGATATATATTGCCGTGTTGCAAGCTAGATACTTAGGTAGATCCTAATCATACAACATGGCTTTGGCTGCCCCAACAATAGTTTGGTTCTTCCGTTTTGCCACTCCATTCTGCTCCGGATTATATGGAGCTGTCCACTCTCTTTTGATGCCCTCCTTTGTGCAGAAATCTGTGAAATATTTGTCTGTATATTCTCCACCATTATCTGAACGCAATACCTTTATCTTTTTCGCTGTCATATTTTCAACAAGAGCCTTAAACTCTCGAAAACAATCAAAGACCTCATCCTTGGTCTTTAAGAAATAGATCCAGGTTTTTCTGGAGATCATCGCTAAAAGTGATGAAGTATTTGCCACCACTAAGGTCCCTTGTGGACATAGGACCGCAAATATCTGAGTGTATTAATCCTAATACATCCTTTGCTCTATTGTTACTTTTGGAAAGAGCTGCTTTAGCGTACTTTCCTAGCACACATCCTTTGCACAAGTCATCATGTTCACTACTTAGGACTGGTACCCCTGTAACAGTCTCTCTGAGCATCCTTAGTGCTCCATGGTTTAAGTGCCCCATTCGCCTGTGCCATAATTCATTTCACTCCTTCTCACCATTATAGTTGCTGCCTATCAGTGTCATTGGCGATTCGAGCTACAACTTATACAACTTGTTGGTTCGAACTCCAATTTTCTTTTTCTTCTTCTAGCTTGGATGCTTAATGTATACTTTCTTTCCGATGAAGTATATATCATATCCCTTGTCTTGTAACTGGGACACTGAAATTAAATTCATTCCTAATCCTGGCACATGCAGAACATTGGTGGCTTGAATGTTGGTCCCTGCTTCCGTTTGAAAAGCTATGGTGCCTCTCCCTATTGGAGTACATTTCATTTTGTTTCCCATAGTTATTTGGAAGTCCATCTGTTCTTCTTGATAGCTTGAGAAATGTTCTCGTACTCTAGTGATATGAGCTGAAGCCCCGCTGTCAATGTACCAAACATCTGCTAATGCTGAATTATCTAGGCATGCAAATTCTTCATCTAATCTGGTAGATAAATCTGAGACACTTTGAGTATCCATATTGTGCCAATTTTTGACGCTAACCTATCCCAAAAACTGCTGTAGGAAAAACTGCGTCCCACCTGAAATAATCCTCCTTGCTGAATCTTTTGCTGTGGTCTCCCTTCTACCACTGATAAATTTCGATTGGAAAAGACTGACCTCTCTATCAGCTCACTCAGAGAGAGCTTTCCCACGAAATCCAATCTCTTTGGTTTGAACTGCGCAATCCTCTGGGAGATTCGAATTTTTTCCCTTGTAGGAATTTCGAATTCCCTTCTTTTTCTCAGCACTGGATCCTCCGACTTCTCTCTTCTGCTTCTTTGTACCTCTGGTACCATGTGAAAATTTCTAAAGTATAAATCCTGCTACGGTGAGTAATATGATTTCTTCTACTTATTACCTCAAAAATAAGTTATCTACTGTATTCTTACGACAAATATCGAAACATATTCTTCTGCAACCTTCACAATTAAAACATTGCAGAAAGTAAATGTAAGTATAATGCTGGCACATATACAAACACAATGATAATTATTTTTGGACAATTGTCCCCGAAAAAACCCAATGCGGGAAAACCGGTCCAACAGAGGAGGGTTTTATTATTCTTTAGTAAAAATCAACATGTACAAATTACACTCAGCAGTATAGAACAAGGCTCTCTGAGAAATATTTACAGATGTTCCTGAACAAGTATCTGACTCGAGAGAAAGGTTCCTCCACCGCTCTCTGGCTTGCCCAACATCAGTTTCTCCGGCCTCTAGACTGGCACGCGCAATGCCTTCGTCACTCAAGCCAACGCTGCCTCTCCTAGCGTTAATCTGCCCAACGCTGTCCCTTCTACTACTCTGCATCTTCGTCCCTGTCTCCCTGAGTGATGCTGAACCCTCTCTGTCTCTCCTCCACCTGCAACTCTCCCTCTGAATCGATTTTCTCTTTCCGAACTTCGACCAGTGAGAATATCGATTTTACTTGGGCAACTGAGTATCTGCATGGTGTGTTTTCCAAATGACCCTCAAGCCCCTTCTTATATCTTCTTGTTGGGCAACCAATGGTCTAGATTAAATCATAATCAAAGGCTCAGATCGTTTTGTCTTGATCTGTGGCTTTTTCTAGAAGTTTCACCCCTGATTAGATTAATACCCATTAATATTTTAATTTTCCTAAGTTTAGAGTTAAGAACCCCATTAAAAATATTAATTATTTTAATAAAATCACTTCTGGGTGGAATTTTCCAAAACACTTTTGGGTTCTTTGGAATACATGTGCCCAAGCCTCCCTGCAAAATTTGAGGCCTAGAGCACATCTGATGCCACCCCAAATCAATAATCCAGAGATATCGCAAGCCCTAGCTTGAGGATCATTTCTCTCTCTAGGATGATTTTGGGTTAGTGTCTTCATTTGGATCATTGCATTCCAATTTCAAAAGGAAATTAGCTCTTTGATCCTATTCTCTTCCCTAATTAGGTCAAGCCCTTCTTTGGTCGATCAACTCCATACCCTCGACCTAGTTTGGGTCCACTTGGGTTTTTTGTGGTCCCACAACTTTATAAGTCAAATTCCACAAGGACTACATAGAATCCATTTCTCCATAAGAATCCTTAAGTCTAGGAAGCCCGTTGTCAAGGCATATCCTCTAACCCTAGGCCAAGGTATTCTCATAGCCCTTCTTAGAGAGTCAATCACCTTGCTTGTCAAGCAAGCTATTTAATTGAGTCTCTCTTGTGAATAGGCTTTAGGAATCACTCCTTATCCGATCATCGGTCCATTCATCATTGTGATTCCTCTTATACTGGGTCTCCTCCCATCAGTGAAAGTCCATAAAGAGCAGGGAGCCTTAGCCAAGATGACATTGGTCTATCACTCCATTGTTCCCCCTTGACCTAGTAGTTGCTCTATAGGATTCCCTCCTAGGACCCCTGCTAGTTTGAGTAGTAACATGCATAGAGAGATAGATTGCTTAGGCACATCCACAATCACATTATCCTAATTATTGAGGAAGAAACAAGGTGGACTATAATCATCATATCTTGGGAAGAACCACAACCCCCTTTCAGGCCTTTGGGAAGGCTCCTCAATCTTATGGCTCCCAAGAGATCCATAAAGAGGGGTATCAAACTCCACTTGGCTATCATGATCATTGGATTGAGGGCTATCATCTTGAAACATATAAAATAGGCCTCTCCAATGATCCATTAATGCAAATCTTCATAAGATTTTAGATATGGAGTTGCTAGGGTGAACTTGAAGTGCCTTGAGAGATGCTTGCTTCACCCGACAAGCATTGACTTTGAAGTTCAGTGAAGAACTAGGGCTTCGTTCTTCTAATGGAGTCACCAAGAATGATATGTCAATATTTTCATATGGGGAAAAAAGACACGTCTTGTGTCCCTGGAAACAACGCCAAAAATATTACTGCTCAATTTAGCAAGGGTCCTAGGAGAGGTTCCAAAGGGACTACCACTAGACCAAGTTGCAACAATGAGACAAGGAACCATTGTCACCTCAGTCGATGTCCCTTGCTCTTTACGAAATTTCTCCAATGGGGGGAGTCTCGGTATGGTGGAAATCACTAGAATGATGAGGTCAATAACAATGCACATTGTGATTTCCAAAGGCCATTCAAAGGAGAGGCTCAAATAGTAGGTTGCTAGTTTTAGAAGGAAAAGAAGGGCTTTCCAAGAAATGCTAGAGGGAAGGATAATATTGGGTTTAGGAATATTAAAAAATGATGAATGCCTAAGATCAAAACTTCCAAAATCCCTCACTTGTGATTGATGTGTCTATACTAGGGTTGAAAGTGGGGTAAGGATGGCCCACTCAATCGAAAGACTCAATTAAAGTGTGAGCTTTGGGAGAAACTAGGGTGAACTTCAACGAAAAAGCCCTTGAGAGAGATACTATAAGAGACCAAAGATTGAGAGATATACCGTGGTAAAGGATCATCCAATGCTCACCTATAGTTACGAGAAAATGTTTTGAATGATGAACTATAAAGTAAAAACCTTCAAGAAATCCCCAAGTCAAAGCAGCTTCAAGGGTTCCCTCTTGGTGTGATAGCTAGGGCATCAATTTATTCGAAATTCCATTATCAGAATTCGTTCAAAACTGGAGGATGCCTAGAAGAGACATAAATGAAGAAACTTGTTGGATGAAATCCTAAAATTCTTGTCCCTAAAATTTCACACCAAGTCCTAGAAAATTTCCTTATCCTTAGGGGATGAAGAAAAGAGGAAGAAAAGAGGTGAACGAATGATATTTCGTTAAGTTAATGTGATCACCAAGGATCTAAGACTAGTGCCTGGCTATTGGGAAGATTGGAGTCAAAATGATTAAGATTTAAGAACTTCGCTCTTCAAGGAGGCCTAAAGAAGCAACTACGCTCTTTATGGATGCAACTTCAGAACAAATTTAGAGTTTTATATTTCGATATGCAATATTTAATAGAGTTTCAAGGTAAAAGGTGCACAACCTACCCTAGGAAAATTCGTTATTCTTGCCAAGATGAATAAGATATGCAATGAGCCAAGATTACTAGTGTTTCATAGTTCTGCATTTTTTTAGGGCACAAGCAAAATCAAAGCATAATGTTCCATACATTAGACATAATTATTAAGAAATTCACATTAAAAGAGCATTTACATGACAAGAGAGTATATCCATCCATCACATTTGCAAAATAGAAGCTTCAAGGGAGATAGCAAAAATTTTCCGCACATCAAAATGCATTTAATCATCCAAATCATTCCACAAATTGTAGGTTCGAAATCTTTAGAAAGATATATCCCAAATCCAAGTGATGATCAATGAGAGGGAACACCTCTCTTCTATTTATACAATTCTCTAAGGGGTTTGAATAGCCTAATTTACCCTGATGATGCCCATATAATAAAATAACAATACTTTTGGTGACAAATCCACCAAACATCACCATAATTAGAATAATTAGCCTCTCAAGAGAGACGAAATGATAGAAATATAGCTAGAAGGGCCGTTGGAAAGCCAAATGAAGTCCCTCATGTGCCAGAATGAGTAGGAAGGCTCTAATAACAGTGATGAAGGGGGCGGCCCCTTGATCTCGAAGCAAATGACCTGTGGTGCTCTCAAGTGGCTGTGGGGGCACATAGAACATCCTCATTGGTCTCCAACTAAATCGATCAACCATGTACTCCATTTGCAAGGGTTGGAATAATGATGCAAGCGCTCCCTTGTCTCCTTATGAGAGACAAAACCCCATATGCACCTTGGATCAACTGGCAAGTGTGTAGTTGGCTGGGCTAGGTGGTCCAAGTGCATCATCATCATCGAACAAGTTATACATGAGCAAGCAATAAGTAGTGCTGAGGGATCCCATGGTGTGGTTACCTGCTCTCTGTTATAGTGGAGGCCCATGGCACTCAACGCTCACCCTATAAATGCCATTAAGACCCTCTAGAGGGCTTGGATCTCATATAGGGAGACCAAACCCCAAGATAAAGACCCATTTGCAATGCTGTATAAGATCCAATGCGTCTTCTTGCCTTCCAGCACAACAATTCATTAGTGCAATTGAGCAAATGAGCTTACAAATCATGGCACCAAATGGGCACTTCATAATGGCATGCCCTTCCATAATGGGCTTTAGAATGTACAAGTGCCCCTTGGTTCAAGAGGGAGGTTAATCAAGGGCCCTATTAGGTGGTTTTAACCAATGTTGCGAAAATCGCGATCGAGATTAAATCGACGAGGGGAAAAAATCGTAAAAATTGGGAAAAAAATCATAAAATACAAAAATATTCATTTTTTTTTCCAATTTTTTTAATATCTAAAGCATCTACAACATAAAATAAATACATTGACACATAGACATGATAAAAGAACTAATATATAAGATGTGTACTATCATTTATAGTGCTACATCACACATAATAGTGAATCATGTCCTGAATAGTAAGTCTTGACTCCTGAGTCCCAACTTAGCCTCAAAATATCAACAAAAAATATAATTATGTATCTCATATCATGAGTCACAATGTCATATGCAATGAAATGAACCAAATAACTAATACTATTGATTTCCTCTGCCCCTCTTGCGAGAAAATACAATAGCTTTCCCTTTCCCTCTAGATGTAGATGCCGGTGGTGTTGGCGCTGGACTCTGCTGTGCTCTAGACGCTGAAGAACTAGCAGCTACAGGAGGTAGACCACGTCCTCTACTGGTGGCAGGGGTAGCCTGGGTAGGTGGTGTCACCTCCTCCTCTTGTTGCTCCTCCTCCTCCTCCCCCTCTACGCTTTCCACTACCTCCTGCTCTAACCAATCATCGACAGATTCCATGAGAGGCCTCTCGGCCTCAATCCTCCATGCAGCAGTGGTGTCAATCCCATCCAATGAGATGGCCTCCATATCAGTTATCCTCTCAAGTTGCTTCACCCACAATCGAAGATTGTACTAGACGTATACCATGTCATTAAGTCGCTGGGACTCCAACCTGTACAAAGATCATAAAATAATAATTATAAAAAATATTATTTAATGAATTCAAAAAATTAATTGGAAATTTGGAATATTTTAAGTTTTATGTTTAACCTGTTGCACTTCTTGTTGTGTATTTTTTTAAATACACTCTAGTTGCGCTCGCATCCTGAGGAGCTACATATTTGGTTGAGGATTCGAATGGGAAGCTTTCGCAGATGGGGTACTCTGGCACCATTGGGAGTCCACCATGCATCTATAACAAAATTACAAATAAGATAAACATAAGAAAAAAAATGAAATTTGAAAGTTGAAGCAAAGTATGAAGTTATGAACTTGAAGAGACAATGAAATTTGAAACAAACTAAAAAATCCCTGGCAGTTTAGTCTTCCTATCAACCACAACCATCTCAAAGCTAAATGTGCCACCTGCCATCCTGTATATCTCCATTTCTTTGAAGATTTCTGCACGTTCTACTGGAGATCACACCATCCTCTGAACATAGGTTAAGAATCCATCCATGATCTCAACATCAAATAAGAACCCACATGGGTAAGTAAATGCGGGGTTTAGTTAGATCCCTGCAACATGAATGGGACGATGGAGTGTGTTGTTCCATCGTTCATCAATCACTTCCCATAGGAGTTGTTTCTGAAACCCCTCATCTCCCTTATCATCATAGTAGGCTCGAATGAATTCTTTGGCCCTGTCCATGGTCTCATACAAATAGCCCATTGCGAGCTTCTCACCATCAACTAATCGAAGAAACTTTACCAAAGGTTTAGTAACGCTGCACACCTTCTGCACTCCCGCCCAGAAGTTTTCCTGGTATGAAACTAATCTGCATATGGCCTCTCCCTCTGGTTTGCGGCTAAATGTCAAAGCATGCCACTCATCTGCGAAAAACATTCTTTTCACATCCCACATAGAATTCAAGAGGGATTTAAGAGATATGAAACTGGTGGCAAACCGTGTAATGGCGGGATGCATCAACTCCTTGTTGTTGTGAATTTTTTCATCAAGCTAAGTACAGATGCATGATTATATATAAATTTTGTAATGCTTTTTGATGAGTCAACAATATCTTTGACAAAGGAAATTTTTCCTATGTCCTCCAACATCAAATCAATACAATGTGCAATACAAGGTGTCCAAAATAAAGTAGGATGCCTCTCCATAAGCATCTTGCCAGCAACAACATAATTTGTAGCATTGTCCGTTATGACTTGGACAACATGTTCTGCACCCACCTCCAAAATAAACACATCCAACAAATCACATAATAATTTTGCATCTTTGATATGTGAAGATGCATCAATAGATTTCATAAACATTGTCCCCTTGGGACAATTAATCAAGAGTTTACAAGGGTTCTCCCCTTTTGGTCGGTCCAACCATCTGACATCACAGTGCATCTTGTTTGTGCTCATGATGCCCTAAACTCCTCCAATCTTTTGGTGCAGTCAACCTTTTCATCTTGAAGAATGCGGCCTCTAAAGTCATCATAAGAAGGGATTTTGTACCCTGGGCCAACAATTGAAATAGCATCAACAACAGGCTGGAAAAATGGATTATTCCTTACAACGCTGAAAGGAATATCACTCGAAAGAAGAAACTTGCCCAACAACTTGTCAGCTTGTTCTTTCTCCTTTTCTTTAAGCATTGAAGTGATAGATGGTTGTGAACCAGCCGTGGTTCTAGAAACAAAAAATGATGAGGTAGCTACAGGGTTGGTTGTAGACATTGATGCTGAAGTAGAACCAGTGCCACTTCCATATTCACATCCTAACACACTCCCTGCTAGTTGCTTCTTCAGATCTACTTTGGTCACTTTGTCTTGCTCTAATTCTTCTAATGATTTCATGGCTCTTTGGATGATTTCCGCATTTGTATTGGTGCAAGGCCCTACATCACATCCAGGGATTTGTGCAAGGTGATACTTCAATCTATAAACCCCCCCTGACATATGCTGCCCACACAACTTGCAAGACAAGTTTATTCTATCAAACCCTCCATCAAGTTCACCAAATTCCCACAGAGGGTCCAATTTCTTTGGCATGTTTGTAACTTGGTTGAACTCTTGAGTTTTAGTGTAAGATGAAGTTTGAAGTTGAACCTATGGCACAATAAGAATTGTAAGTTAAAAAAAAATAAAATTACATACATGACACAACACATTGAATTTTTGACAAAAAAAAAAAAACCTCAACTCAATCCAACAATAATAGAAAAATCGCACATTCAAACCCAATAAAAAATGATGCAAAAAAATAGAGCACAAGAAAAAATTAAACTAATAAATCTAACAATCAAGCTCCACTCTATGCAACAAAAATGAAAAAAAAACACCATCAAATCCACTAAAAAATCATTGATAATCAATGGGTTATAGAAACCCAAGCAAAAACAAAAAAAAAACCAAAACAAAATGGCCAAATTTGGTGGTGCCCATACCTGGAAACCATAGTTTGCCGAAGAAATTTGGTCCAAACACTAAGTTCTCTTGCTTGGGATGCTAAGATCTCCTGTTTTTCTCCTCCTTTGCCCTAGTAGACGCCTTCCTCTCCTCCTCAGCTCTCAAACAAGTCTGCTGTCTGCTAAAAATGAGAAATAAAACTCATCAATTTTCTATAAAATGCGCTGTCTTGGAGGGTTGTGATTTTTTCCGTTTGAATCGCGATTTTTTGGAGAAAATCGCGATTTTTTCAGCGATTTTTTCGAAAAAAAAACTTTGTAAAAATCGGGCGATAATACTGGTTGAGAAAAAAAATCGCGATTTTCGCAACACTGGTTTCAACCTCTAAGGGAATGACAGGTCCATGGTAATCAAGGGCCCTCTTAGATGGCAGGTGTCACATGGAATAATAATGGAATGGTGTGGGGTTAACAGGGACGGCTCCAAGCCACATGCCATGGTACAAGGGTAGCTATAGCAAGGGAAGCCCACACAGGGGTGTGTAGATGTAGGAGGGAGCAATCGTGGTACATGAGTTATCTCGACCTTTGTTTCTCACTCTTCTTCATATGTCTTTTGTCTTTTATTGATTTTTTTTTATAACTACTTGGGGCTCCAGGGGATGAAAGCATGATGTGAATTATATAGCAACGAATACCCCCTTAAGGTTGGGCAGTTCATCGCCCACTAGGGGTTGGGAAAATCATGGGTTCCTTAATGATACAGGGTGCTCACATGGAGGCCCTAAGAACCAGGGTGATGGCCATGATAAGGGGTAGAGCTCATGTTTGGCTTATGCCCACGTGCTAAATTTTATGTCCCGACCATATTTTGCATTTTATGGTACGTTTTCTGTTGTAAGTGGCCAAATTATGCTTTTAACTTTCTTTTTAGCTGCATCACCCTTTGGGTCAACGTTCCAGGCCCCCACCCAATGTATGGACAAGGGGAGGGTGAGGCTAAATCCTTGTGGAGCCAATGGACAAATGTGGACCCAGATTGGAAATATGTGAAAAGGGGTTATAATGAGCAGAGGGGAGTGATGTATGTGATGTCGGGAAGCTATGCAACCAAAATCGCGGTTTCCCATGTAATGCCACTCCTAAAGCTAGTAGCCAATAGAGGAGATCTCACGGGACTAGGATATAAGGTTGACCACCAAGTTGGACGAGGGGACAAGAGTACAATACAAGCCCATTCCTTCTGCCGAATCCTCCCACTAATCCATGCCCAGAAGTGTCCATGATAAGTAAGCAAATATACCCAATTACATCATGAAATCCATACTTTCGGGGTTGGAAGGCTCACCTTCAAACATACGATCATGAAAAATGGGCGAGGGTGCATAATGGCTAGCTCAGGTTACAGAGATGATGACACATTGAGCTATCTAGTGGCAGCAAGGGGCTACTGGTTGTTGGCTGAAGACAATGTAGGAGAAAATTTTCTCCTATGTGTGTCACCCACAAGTGGTGGGTAACACTACCAAATTTAACACTCACTCTTAGCGAGAGAGATATTTATGGCATCTCCACCACGAGAATCTATCTCCCAACCCATCTCAGTAACTGACACTGCTCCTGAATCCAAGATCCTCTTGGATCCACCCATAGGTTGTCCCAACAACTTGTAAGACTGCCCTTGTTTGATGCCAAGTACTATTGCTACATCCAAGGTCCTTCCCTTTGAACATAGAAGGACCTGCCCATCCTGAAACAAAACTCTATATCCATCATCCTCCAAGGCTGATACTGAGAGAGTGTATCATCAGCCCTGGAATAAATAACATTCTTGTCACCTCCAGAAATCAGTGTCCCATGGGAACGCGTTCCCCAGGGTGGGGGACGCGCCCCAATGCTCCCCCACGCTCTGGGGACGGGGAAACTCCTGGGGAAATGTTTCCCCCATGTCCCCTTTTTGGGGAAACTCGGGGAAACTTCGGGGGACATTTTTCTGGCGACGAAACGCGACTCCTTTGCAGGGGGGATGGGGGGATGGATATGCGTCCCCCCATCCCCCATTTTTTGTCTAATAATTTTTATAAAACATTAAAAATAAACAAAAAATACAAATTTAAATATATGAAAAAAATAAAATTAAAAAAATGAAACTATATTAAAACTTAAAATTTGTCAAAACTTGTTTTTTTTTTTAAATAAATAAATAAATAACTTATATTATATTACAATTTAAAACTTAAAAAAAAACAAATAAAAAAATAAAAAAATAAAGTATATTAAAACTTAAGACTTAGTATTTATTAATATTATTTAGTACTTTTTGAGAAATTTACTAGTATTTCACTGCTCAGTGCTTTCTATGTTTACTTTTAGTTTAGTATTCTATGGCTATTTTAGACTTCAACATAATGTCATTGTCATTGTCATATGATGAATTTAATTTTTATCGTTTTTGAAAATTTGATGTGCATTGCATAATTTCAATTGTCAAATGATGAATTTATTAATTTAATTTAGATGTACCTTGCATCATGCCAAATGATGAATTTAGATGGAACATTGCATAATGTCAAATGATGGATTCAATTTAGTAATTTACTTTTAGATTTACAATGCAGAAATGTCAAATGATAATAGTCTAATATGTAATGATGATCATATTTAGTCTTTAGATGTACATTTCATAATTATTAAGATTTTCTATTTAGTTATTGACATATTTTTGGGATTTTATTTTTTATTTTTATATATTAAATTTTTAATAATTTATAATTTTATCATTTTTATGACTTTGACGCCCCCCCGTTTCCCCGAAAATTCCTTAAATTTTGGGGTTGCTTATATATGCCCCCCTTGTGCGTATCCCCGCTCCCGCGTTTCCCGGTCCTGGAAACGCGGTGGAATATTTCCAGAAACCCTCCTGTCTCTAGCTGGAATCTAACACATCCAACCCCATTTACTGCATGCACAATTCACATGTCAGTCTGAGCTTGTCTTTGAAATATTGTGAAATACTGATCTCATCCCCATCATGTGATTGGATTGTCTACTGTCCACTAGACATAATCCAATGTCCTCATACACAACAACACCACTATCCTAAATACAGGCAATAAGAGAATTTGTTTTCTCAAATTTCTCAGCAAAGTCATTAATCTCAGTTGATGTCGATGCTGTTACATGTTCCACTTTCTTCTTTTTATATGGACACTAGCTTGCATAATGACCAGTCTTGTGACATGCAAAGCATTTCACTTTGTTCATGTCCTTCACAGAAGCACATCCTCGACTTCCCTTTACCTTACATTTGTCTTTGCTCTTTGCAATAAGAGCAACATTCTCTTCATCCTCCCCACTACGTTGCCCACCACTCTTGGCATTTCGCTTTATCGCCTCTTGATGGAAATTGTCCCACATTCTTCCCTAATTTGGAAGAGACTCTCACGGGCTACTATCCCATCAATGAAAGCATCCCAACTCTTGGTAAAACCACTCATGGTTGATCTAACCAACTGCTCATCAGAGATGGTTTCTCCCACAACTGCCAACTCATCTCACTTGAGTGACCTTGGTGAGGTATGAGGATACAATGTCGGTTTTGGTCATCTTAGTTTGCCTTTGTTTTTCTTGCAACACCATCTTTTTGTTCTCATTAGTGATTTGGAAAAGTTTAAGGCTGCCCACATCTCGAAGGCATAAGTCTTCCTCGAAACATGGGGAATAAGGTGGTCTTTGATAACATCTAGAAGGAGCCTCTTGGCCTTAACATTCCTCTTGTTAAAATCAACCAATTGTACTAGATCAGTAGGTTGAACTACTGCATTCTCAACAATATCCCATAGTTCAAATTTCAAACTCTTGAAGGACTAATACAAACCTCTCCTTCCATGGGCTAAAATTTTCAACCCCACTCAGCCTATCTTCCACCCTCAAACCTATTGCCATTGACCTCAACAACCTAACACAAAAACTCAGATCTGTCCAAAGGTAAACACCAGCACCCTCTCAATAAAAAAATCCTGTTTAGTTTGCTGTTATCTTGCAGTTTGGTCATTAGTCTCAGCTGTTTTTCCCACTTGGATCTGATACCATGTTTAAATTTTGCCTACATTCTAGTTTTCTCTTGTAGGAATTTCATCAAGCACTTCGCCAATACTCTTGCTTTTGTCTCCAATAAAAAAACTTCACAAATAATGCATTTTAAACTTGTTGATAGACCCAAATGTACCGCCAACGTAAAGGGATCTCCTCGGTGCAAAATCTCAATTAGACCTTCCATCGTTTGGGATAGCAGTCCCATCTGGTATGTGGGCCCGACTGCCACCATGGTTTATTGAAAAAAGTTTTGGACAAAATGAGCAAGAGTATAGAAATTGATAACACTTTTGACAGAAAACAAGTTGGAATAGTTGTTAATTTTAGGAAACAATGGTATGTTCTATGCTTTAGAGCAATTTTACTTCAATTTCTTTATTAGCCCAGTATTAATATTTAGATTAGCAATCACATCAACATGATAGTAAAATGCAGATAGAACATAAACATAAACAATAGAAGACAAGCCAAGACAAGACGACACAAGATGTGGCACTAGCCAGGGACAAAACCCAATGTGGGAAACCCTTGATCAAATCTTCTTTTAGTCTTCAATAGTTCAACAGAGAGAGAGTACAATTTACAAATCTAATAATTTATAACAACAACAAAAGAGCCCTAACCAGAAAAGTCAACGCTAGTCAACAGGGTAGATTTGACCCTCAGCAAATCAGTGAACTTCGGCCTCCAAACAACAAGATAAAACAACCCTCAAAATAGTCAAATTCAGCCCAGTCAAACTCTGGTCATACAACCCACCTACAGTCAGCCCTAGCTGTAGTCAACATTGGTCAACAGTCAACATTTATCCTCGATTTCTGTGCCCAAAAATGTGGCCTGCCCAAACAGAGATAGCCTTCACAAAAATGTAGTCAAAGGAGGTCAACATATGCTGGTCAACGCTTGGTCAAACTGTCCAGAAATTCGGTCTCCTAAAATTTCGGCCTCCTGAAATTTCACTCTCCTGAAATTTCGGACGTGTGGAGAAAGAGAGGCCCAGAAATCCATACCCAATCAATGAGGAGAGAGAGAAAGATAAGTGTGAAGATGAGTGTGTCCAAATGAGGCTAAGTCACCTTCTATTTATATGTAACGTTGAGGATGAATAGATGTCACTGTTGGGCTTCTGAGCCTACATAAGTTTCCTTGCCAAACTTGAAAATTTGACCATAATCAAAATAAATTCATAACTTCATTTGTACGTGTAGAATCAGAGGATCTTTAGATCAATCTTACACCTCTTGGAGATAGGAATCCAAAAAAAATATCACCTGTCATAAATAAGATGACCCATGTGGAGTTTGGCCCTAGTTGCCAATTTTAACACTCCCTCTCAACTAGGGAGAACTCCATCTGTTAATCCATCTGCCAATCTGTACTATCTCTGCCATCAATGCACTGCTCTACATTGCTTGCTCTGCTAAACTATGATGAAGAAAAAGTGATCAAGAATGTATCATACCTTTCTCTACTGACCCGAAGTCAGTCCCAATCAAAGGAGAGTGTGTCATACCACTCTTACTGACCCGAAGTCAGTTCCAATCAAAAGAGAGTGTCTCATACCACTCTTACTGACCCGAAGTCAGTTCCAATTGATCTCATATCAATATCGGTCATCCTAGCATAGGGAGTACGATAGTACTATGGTCTCTATCCTCATTTCCCTAATCATTGGCCAGATGAGAGGCACTTCCAATGAGTCCCATACTGCATGGGTAGGATGTCTCAGCAGGAGAAGGATGAACCACTCATCCTGTCTACATGTCGCCAAGGGGTATCGCAGGGGAAGGTTGAACCACTCACCCTATGGTTACTCATCGCTCCAAGAAGTACCCCAAGCCCCCTGGAGCTCTCAGAGCTCAATGTCCATTTCATACAGGACCCTCATAAGAGGGTCTCTCCACGAATCCAAATCGTTCTCGGAAGGCCAAGAACTTGACCTTCCCCAGGGGATTTGTCAGAATATCGGCAACTTGCTCATCAGTACCATTGTGATGGAGCCTTATTGCTTCTCGTTGTACCATATCCCGGATAAAGTGGTACTTGATATCTATATGCTTGGAGCGATCATAAAACATGGGATTCTCTGATAATCGGATCCCACTCTGGTTGTCGTAGAAGATCACGGTGGTATCCAACACATGTCCAAACATCTCACTGAAGAGCTTCCTCAACCAGATAACTTCATAGGAGGCCATACTAGCAGCTATGTATTCGGCCTCGGCGGTGCTCAAGGCAACTGATTTTTGCTCCCTGCTCATCTAGGATATCGAAGAAGAACCCAAAGAAAAACAACATCTAGAAGTGCTCTTGCGATCCACCACACTGCTATTAGAATAACCATGCAACCTCACAACTCCGACAGTGTATCTCAGTCCATGAGTGATTGTGCCCCGAAGATATCTTAGAAGATTCTTGGCACCAATCTAATGTATATAATGAGGCTCAACCATATATTGGCTCAATGTGTTAACTACAAAACATATGTTCGGATAGGTGTTCACTAAGAACATCAGTGCTCCTATGAGTTGACGATACTCAAAAGCATTTCCCAATTCAGGTCCAACAGCACTACCACATAACTTCTTAAAGTTAAGTTCCATTGGAATAGTCACAGGCTTGTAGTCCACCATCCCAAATCTTTCCTATATCTTCACAACATATTTTCTTTGAGAGAGGAAAATTTCACTTGGCTTTTGCCAGACCTCCAACCCTAGGAAATAGTGCATTGGTCCTAGGTCCTTCATCTCAAATTCAGAAGTCAACTCCCTCTTACATTTGTGAATGAGAGGGTCTGCACTTCCATCAACTCCATGCTTGATTTTGTAGAACCACTTAGAGGTGACAACCGATTTGTCCTGGGGTCTAGGGACCACATCCCAAACATCATTATTCATAAT
The DNA here is from genome assembly GCA_031772625.1 of Pinus tabuliformis. Classification (NCBI taxonomy): domain Eukaryota; kingdom Viridiplantae; phylum Streptophyta; class Pinopsida; order Pinales; family Pinaceae; genus Pinus; species Pinus tabuliformis. Next base: position 275,587,862 of record CM062805.1, on the reverse strand, counting down.
TGACTCGTATTCTTCATTCATAGCATCCTTCCATACTTGATGCTTCACGGCTTCTTCGAATGATGAAGACTCATTTTGAATGATAGTGCTCATGGCGGTCAAATATCCTTGATACCTGTTCGGCTTCTTGCTTTCACAGAAAGTCCCCCTTGGTGCAATGTGTCTCTCGGCATCTTCGAGAGTCTCCCTAAGCCATGAGGGTCTCCTTTTGGAGGAGGAGGGCTCATGAGGAGGAGGATCAATAGGATCCATAGGTTCATCAACATCAGGCATCGTTTCGTCTTCTTTTGCACCCTAATTTCCGATGTCAGCTTCTTTGTCCTTCCTTAGGATAGGAAGGTTGTTGATCTTCTTGAGGGCCATATCTTCGTCGAAGGTGACATCATGACTTTTCTCATCTTCCTTTTGACTAACCACATAAATTCTATATCCCTTAGAATTTTCACTATATCCCATAAAGATTCCTTTCATCCCAAATGCACCCAATTTACTTCTTTTCTTTTTCGGCACATGAAAATATACGTGACTTCCAAAAATTCTAAAATTGGGTTTCTTACTATTGAACATTTCTTCGGGAGCCTTGGAGTCCAATGCTTGATGAGGGCATCGATTTTGAACATACACGGCGGTATTTGCAGCTTCAGCCCATAGGAACTTCAGAAGGCCTTGATCATGAAGCATGGCACAAACTGCTTCTACAATAGAGCGATTCTTCCTTTCAGCCACACCATTCTGCTTAGGAGTGTATGGCGTTGTAGTCTCCCTCTTAATGCTAGCTTCTCTGCAATAATCTTGGAATTCATTGGATTCGTACTCGGTCCCATTATCAGTCCTCAATATCTTGATTTTCTTCTCGGATTGGTTTTCGATCAAGGCTTTGAAGTGTCGGAACCAGGTGAACACTTCATCCTTCTTCTTCAAGAAGTAGATCCAGGTCTTGCGAGAATAATCATCCGTAAAGGTGAGATAATATAAGTATCCTCCCAAAGAGTTTATGGGCATCATACCAGATATGTCGGAGTGGATCAATTGCAATATATCTGTGGTCTTGCTATTACTTGAGGGGAATGGTCCCCTTGTAAGTTTTCCTTTGGCACATCCCGGACATACACCTTCATGCTCTACTTTGAACTCGGGCATACTTGTCACCATCTGTCTCACATCAGATAGGGCCTTATAATGAAGATGGGAAAACCTCCAATGCCATAGTTAAGATTGTAGAGATGTGTCGCAAGACATGGCTCCCAATGGACTTCCTCCAACTTGATACAAAGTGTCAACCTTGAACCCAAGAGTAAAAACATCTTTAAAATTTCTTTTCCAAACACGTACCTTTCCATCGATGAATGCCATCTTGAATCCTTTGTCCTCCATGGCTGAAATGGACACCAGATTCTTCTTGAGATTAGGTACATATAGTACTTCTTGCAAATGAATAGTGCTACCTTGATTCAATTGAAGGGTAACATTCCCTACTCCCTTCACGGGATAGGTGGCATTGTCTCCAAGGATGATCTCCAAGTTTGTCTCATTTTCTATCAGATTAGAGAGGGCTTCCTTGTATCCGGTGAAGTGCCTTGAGGCACCACTATCAATCAACCAATTTCCCAAAGTGTTCGGAGGAGAGGCAGTGGAGAGGGCCGATATAAGATAATACTCTTTTTGCTTATTGTTAACAACATTTGATTATTCATACCTGGAGTTCCTTGATTTCTTGGAGGGTCGACCATTTCCTTGATGTCTCGCATTCCTTTTTCCTTTGCCATTGGACCTGCCATTCCTTTGATTGTTGTTGCTGAAGTTGCCCCTGGAATGATTGTGATCATCATCATGCGATGTGTCCCTTCTATTTGGACACTCCCTTGCATAGTGGCCAAACTTATTGCAAACAAAGCATCTGCCCTTCCTTCCTCCTTAGATCCAGGCTTTCCATGGAAATGACCTTTAGACCCTACATTATTTCTCCTTTTGGCATGAGCGGAGAATGCAGTGGAGTTGCTTCTATTAGAAGGCATTTCTTGCTCCACCTTTCTTCTTTCTTTTTGAATGCATCTTGACATCAATTCTTCAAACCCTGGAATTCGATCATTGTTGAGGACATAGTCCTCCAAGGGTGGTGAGAGTAAGTTCTCTGTCAGGAATGACTTCTCTAATCGAGAGTAGATCATTCTTGATCTCAGTAATCCTCAAGAAATAGGATTGAATATCCACGTCCTTGCCCTTTTTAATATCCTTCAACTTATTCTTGAGAAATAGAATTTGATTAGCATTACTAACCTTGAACATGCCGACTAACTTGTCGTAGATCAACTTGGAGGTCTTTAATTCGAAGATATAGGCCACTAGATGCTTGTCAATGGAATCCTTGATAATCTTCTTTGCTTTGACTTCAGCCCTATTGTACTTTGTCTTCGCAGCAGCCGGTGCATTTGAAGGAGGTTCAGGGATTTTACCCTACACATAGTCCATCACTTCTTTTTCTTCCAGGTCAAATCAAGAGACATATTCCATCCATGATAGTCAGATTTATCATGCAGCTTGTTTTTAGCCGGGAAGTAGGATGAGGAACCCATTGAACCTTTTGTCCTTGTCAAATTGTCCGGTGATTTCTCTTTCACTCTTGCTTGGGCTCTGTCTTCACCTCAGCTCTGATACCATGTTAATTTTAGGCAACAATGGTATGTTATATGCTTTAGAGCAACTTTACTTCAATTTCTTTATTAGCCTAGTATCAATATTCAGATTAGCAATCACATCAACGTGATAGTAAAATGCAGATAGAACATAAACATAAACAGTAGAAGACAAGCCAAGACAAGAGGACACAAGATGTAGCCCCAGCCAGGGGCAAACCCCAATGTGGGGAAACCCTTGATCAAATCTTCTTTTAGTTTTCAATGGTGATTTTTCTTTCACTCATGCTTGGGCTTTGTCTTCGCCTCAGCTTTGATACCATGTTAATTTTAGGCAACAATGGTATGTTCTATGCTTTAGAGCAACTTTAATTCAATTTCTTTATTAGCCCAATATCAATATTCAGATTAGCAATCACATCAACATGATAGTAAAATGCAGATAGAACATAAACATAAACAGTAGAAAACAAGTCAAGACAAGAGGACACAAGATGTGGCACCAGCCAAGGACAAACCCCAATGTGCGGAAACCCTTGATCAAATCTTCTTTTAGTCTTCAATAGTTCAACAGAGAGAGATAATACAATTTACAAATCCAATAATTTATAACAGCAGCAAAAGAGCCTCAACCAGAAAAGTCAACGATGGTCAATAGGGCAGAGTTGACCTTCAAAAAATTGGTCAACTTCAGTCAACTTCGGCCTCCAAACAACAAGATAAAATAGCCCTCAAAATAGTCAAATTCAGCCTAGTCAAAGTTTGGTCAAACAGCCTACTTGTGGTTAGCCCTAGCTACAGTCAACGCTAGTCAACAATCAACGTTTAGCCTCGATTTTTGTGCCTAGAAATGCAGCTTGCCCAAACAGAGATAGCCCTCACAAAAGCGCAGTCAAAGGAGGTCAACACATGCTAGTCAACGCTTGGTCAAATTGTCCAGAAATTCGGCCTCCTGAAATATCGGCCTCCTGAAATTTTGGCCTCCTGAAATTTCTGACGTGTAGAGAGAGAGAGGCCCAAAAATCCGTACCCAATCAACGAGGGGAGAGAGAGAGAGAGAAGTGTGAAGATGAGTGTGTCCAAATGAGGCTAAGTCACCTTCTATTTATATGCAACATTGAGGATGAATAGACGTGACTGTTGGGCTTCTGAGCCTACATAAGTTTGCTGGCCGACCTTGACAATTTGACCATAATCAAAATAAATTCATAACTTCATTTGTACATGTCAGAATCGGATGATCTTTAGATCAATCCTACATCTCTCGGAGAGAGGAATCTAAGAAAAATATCAGCGGTCACAAATAAGATGACCCATGTGAAGTTTGGCTCTAGTTGCCAATTTTAACAATAGTTTATGCAATACTTGTAGGACCAGATATAGAGAATATATCAACAACTAAAGTAAAAGGACATGAATCTTAAAGAAATATTGTAAGCAAACTTCAATTAAGATGTATGGATAGAAAGAAAATATACATTATCAATTGCGAATTTGTTCTCAACTAACAACGATCAGGAAAGCATAACTCAACAAACAATCTTGATAAGATGTGAGTCTTAAATCAATGAAATAGTTCTTAATTGTCAACACATGAATAACAATCACATACCCTTCAATCACCACAAGAGTAGTCTTACAATGCTCAACAATACATGGAGTCCCATCCGGTATGTGGGCCCCACCGCCACCATGGTTGATTGAAAAAGGTTTTGGACGAGATGAGCAAGAGTAGAGAAGCTTGATAACACTTTTGGCAAAAAACAAGCTAGAATAATTTGGGATAAGAGGCCCATCTAATATGTGGCCCTGTTACAATCTAGCATGGGTCCTAGGAGGGGTTCCAAAGGCTCAACTACTGGATCAAGTGGCAACAATGGTACAAGGACCCACTGTCATCGTAGTCGATGTCCCATGCTCTTTACGGACTTTCAACGATGGGAGGAGTCTCAGTATAAGGAAATCACTAGGAATGATGAATCAATGATAGGATAGGTAGTGATTTCAAGGGCCCATTCAAAAGAGAGACTCAAATAATGGGGCTTCCTTGCTTTAGAAGCAAGGTGAAGGGCTCTCTAAGAATGGCTCAAGGGAGGCTTAGACCTAGGGGTTAGGGGTATTCCTTAATGAGGGGTTCCCTAGACCTAACACTGCTTTTTAGAAACAAGGTTTCCAAGTGGCCTTCTAAGAAAAGTAATGATGGAGATATTGGACCACGAGGAAACCCAAGGGCACCCAAGCAAGACCTAGGGTTTAAGGTGAATCTTCAAACAAAGAGCCTAGGTCAAGCAAGGGGGAAGAAGGGATTAGTGATAGATGAACTTCCTTTGAGTTTTCAAGCATAGGAGATCCCTTAGAATGACGTTAACCTAGAAGATCCTAAATCCAAATGATTTTGGAGCTAGGGCTTGGTGTTTCTCACAAATCGACTGTGGGATTGGCTTCAAACTTGGAGGGCCAGTGGGAGACACCCCAGTGTAGTTCCTTGCCAATTTGCTCTACAAATTGATGGCTCAAATGGAATTCGTTGGATGCCCTAGCGAGGTTGTCTAGGGTTAGGGAAAAGAAGTATGAAAGGGAAATATTTAGGGTGATCATCAAGGATTCAGAAAAGTGCGTAGCCTATTGAAGAATCAAGGGCAGTTTGTATAATAGGATTCTTCTAAACTTGATAACAATTTGTGAAGCACTTTTACAATTTATCTTAGCTTGATCTTCTTCTTATTATTAGTGTGCGTGTTTACTTCATCAAACTGCTACCAAAACATAAGAAACAAGAACACAAGATATTTGCTCTCTTCCAGGGCCAAAATCTCTCTCTTAGAGAGGAAAACCCTTTCATAAATTTCTCTTATTGAAGCTTCTTATTGATCAATGCCAAACCCTAGACCCTTAACTAGAATATCCTCCAAGCACAAGTCAAGTCCTTCCTCCTTCCTGCACTTTGTTCCTCGTCACTTAGTCCTCCTTCTTCCGGCACTTTGCTCTTCTTACAATTGTTGGTAGTCCTTGTTGTACTTCCCCTAGAAGAGACACTTATATTTGGTCTCTAGTGAAGCCCTTCACTAATGATGATTTCTTCCTTCTTCTTGACCAACCGAGCTCCTTCTTCAATGTGTAGGTATAGACTTGATATGACAGTTCTACAGCCCTAAATTCTCGCACGTGTGGGAGGTTTAGTAGTGTATTTGGTTCCTTTCTCCTTCTTCGCTCTAGTGGGAGGCCTTGTAGGTCTAATTTTCAAGCCCAAACCAAGATGAATATATGACTGTGATTTTGCTGCTGATATAACAACAGTCTGCCCTCATTTTTTCCGCACATGTGACTGTACTTTGTCCTAGAAACAGTCCCAAAACTTCGCTTTTCTTCCTTCTTTCTTCGCTGCACTTGGAGACCCCTTAAACTTCGCCCTTCTTCACTTTTCCTTGACTTCTCCGGCTCACTGATTTTAGAGGTGAGTATTGGTCGTTATGAGGGAGTGGACAACCTCTATATATAGAAGACTGTCCCTCCTTTAGACCGACTTGTTTACTGTAGGTCGACTTGGTGTTTCTTCATCATTTTTGCTGCTAGGAGGATGTCGTTGCATGGAGAGGACTTGACTTTGCTTGGATATATTTCCTTTGACTCTTATATAAGTTTATACATAGTGTAACCTGCCCTTAAGGGTCTTCAATAAATACATTGACTCTTTGGCTTCCTAGAAGCACTTAAGTATGTGCTTGACCTATTTCAATGAGCAAGAAACTCATTGATAAATATAACAAAAATAACACTTCTTTTCTTGAATAAATACAAATATCAAAAATACATTTATGAAGACCTAACCTAGTTACACTTTGTTCAACACTCCCTCTTGACTAGGGGGGTATTCATAAATCATTACAAGGTGTTTGGCTATTGTTCAATCTTGAAGAATTCACATAAGAGAAACCGGATTGGCAATCCATCTGTTATAGCATCATAGTAACCAACATTGTCCATAGCAAGGCCTTGACTAACAACTCTATCTCTCATTAGATCAAAGCACAATGTTGGCGAGACCAATGACCTATAGACACCTTAGTCATTGTCTCTCAAGGTACATACCCACCCGGGTGTTCACTGAGTATGACCTTCTAGGACTATTCTTGTCTTGGGTTCCCAAGGCTCAAAGAATATTGGTCCTCTTGCCTACTCTTATCTTGGATGCCCTACACATCATCAAAGAGTATCGGATGCCAGATGATTACTCAATCCTCCCATTCTTTCTTCCCAAGTGAAGACAAGAATGTTGTGTCTATCTCTTCCTCTCAATTGAGGAAGATATGCCCACGTATCCTCTGACAAAGTACTTGTCCAAGCTCCTTTGTAATTGGGAACTTGTTATAACTCCCTCTTAGCTAGGGACTTGTCCATTCATCAACAACTTCTTCTTCGTGGGTCCTTCAGTTGCTTGATCTCCTTCTTTGATGTCATGAATTCTTTGTTTTAACTTCTTCTTGGTAGGGCACCGACCATCGATCCCTTTCCTTATTGGCTTGTCATGTCATTGTTTCTTCATGGAAAGTGTCCTTGTAGATGTCTGTCAGGTTCTTTCATCATCTGGCTACTCCTTTGTCATCTGTCTATACTTTTAGAATACTAATCACATAGATTCTTAGTTGTACTTGCTTGTTTCCATGCTTTGATTTGGTAGCCCTTCATGACTTCATCCTGACTTGCTTCAACATTAGATAGTGCTTTTGTTAGATGGCCTCTTCATCATGACATCTTCGTAGAGTTGAATCAACTATCTACACCTTAATATCTCTAAGGCCTTCATAGGTGTCAAGGGTCCTTTGATCTTTTTCTTCTTTTGTCAAAGTTTTCATGCCTTCTTTCAGGAGATGTCTTTAATGGATCTTGTTGGATAGTGATTCCTTATGATCATGGTGTTCTTCACATGCTTGATCTCTTTCTTCATTTGCTTCTTCTTGAGTTGTTTAGATAACAACCTTATACTTCCCCATGAGAGCACTTTCTTCTTTTCTTGCTTACTTGAACTAGTCAGCATTTCTTTCACATGTCTTTTAGTTAGCAATCTTGTACATCTTAGGAGAGTATTTTCTTCTTCGCTTGCTTCATGGAGTAGTCAACAACCTTATGCTCCTTATGTGAGCACTTCTCTTGTTGACTTGTACATGCTCTTGAGTATGTCTTCGGTGAAAGAGATCTTTGTTGATTTGGGGTAGCATCGGATGTGCTCTAGCCATGAAAATTGGAGGAGAGGGTAAAGCACATGAGATCTCCAAGACCTAAAAATGGTTTGGGCAGATTCTAACCGGTTTGGGAGATATTAAAATAATTAATATTTTTAATGGAGTTCCTAAGTCTAAACTTAGGAAAAATAAAATATTAATGGGTATTAATATAAAACTAGGTTAGAAGGGTCCAAAAGTCATGGATCAAGCCAAATCTAATCTTAGCCATTGATTAGAGATTTAATCCTAGTCGTTGATGGACCAACGAGAAAAGTATAAGAGGAGGTTTGAGGGTCAGTTGGAGAACACACCAAGTGAGATCAAGAATTCGATTTTCTGGGGTAGGGTTTGCTCAGGAAATCGAGTGAGTGATCTGAGTTGCCGCTGAGGGGCAGTGAATACATAGCAGAGAGGCAGAGTTAGTACCAGGAGAATCAACGTAGAGTCGGGAGAGGTTGACGCAGAGCCAGCTAGAGGCCACGCAGAGGTAGCCAGGAGCTGCGTAGAGCCAAAGAGGCCAGTGTGTGAGACGCAGAGGGTCTAGGGGTCGATGCAGAGGCTCCAGAAGCCGACGCAGAGGCCAAAGAGGCTGACGTAGGCCCTAGAGGTATCACTGGAGGATTTCGTGGGACAGACTGGGAGCTGGAGAGCTGGATAAGGTGATGCAGTCCCTATCAAAGTGACGCAGAGCAGCATAAGCTGCATTGCTGCTGTGGGATCGTTCATCTGGTGATTTAGCAGAATATCTGTCTCCGACTGAGAGGTACTACTGTCGAGGGCATTCTCTGTTGGGTGAGCCATTTCTGGCACCTAGGTTGTATTCTGAAACTGCTTAATAATAAAACCCTTTGAATGGCTGCATCGATTTTCCCGCATTGGGTTTTTCCAGGGACATTAGTCCAAAAACAATAGTGTCACTTGTATGCTTGTTGACTTTCAGTTGATGATCTGTATGTGTTGATATTGTACTTGTATTTATTTTCAGTGTTTACATGGCAAATAACTTGTTAAGTAATTGAGCGAGTAGGAAGAAATAAATCAGATAGTACAGGAAGAATTTCTAACGGGTTAAACTTAGAAATTCCAACATGGTATCAGAGCGTGGTTGCAGATCACAGGATAACTGAAGGCATCAACCGAGCAGAGCAGTAGCAGCAGAAACAGTTGTCCCGAGTGATAGAAGCTGTTCCTAGCAGAAAGCAGCAAGGAAGGGGTGACGCAGAGGGCCTGCGTCATCAGTTCGAGCCAGGAGGAGGATCAGCGCAGAGGCAGAGAGGAGCAGATCTGACCTACGCAGTGCCCGGTCATCTTTCTCAGTCAGGAAGGATCGACACTGTGCCTAGGAGGTGCAGATTTTGCTGGTGCCGGGATTGCGCAGAGCTTAGAGGCTTAATCCTTCAAGTTGCTGTTGACCTAGGTTGTCATTGATGTCAATATGGCAATATTCTAGATACTAGATGATGATATGAAGCCAAGGGGAAGCAGAGCAGATCCATGAAGAGACAGGAGCAAGGCCATCAGGATAGCCAAGCCATAAGCAAGAGTCTGTTAAAGGAGGAGTTAACAAAGGAGGCATATCAAAGCTATTTGCAGAATGTCAGAGCAAGAGAGGCATATTGCAGAATATCAGAGCAAGAGAGGCATATCGGAAAAGGCAGAAGCCATAAAGGTATGAAGGCATCAAGAGGAGGTCATTGAAAGACATTGCAATGCCAAAGGAAGACATTGGAGCAAGAGGAGCCACATCGGAGAAGCATGGCATATTGCAAAGCCAAAGGAAGACATTGGAGCAGCATTGCATGTAATACATGCCCAAGAAGAACCGAGAGGAAGAAGTCATCAAAAAGAGGAGTTAACATGCCAGAGGAGGCAAAACAGAGCTATCAGAGCTATAGGAGGAGCCATATATATATGCCAAAGAAGAACAGATCGGAGGAGCAAACAAAGCCATCGGAGGAGCAAACGGAGTAATTGGAGGAGCAAAACAGAGCTATCGGAGGCATATCAGGAGCACCAAGAGCAATGGATGCCAAAAAATACACTATCGGGAGCTATCAGAGCAGAGTATGTCAAAGAATACACTATCGGGAGCAATATATGCCACAAAAGGGTTATATGCATGCAAATACACTGTCGGAGGCGCAAACACATATATATAGGCTATATACACTATCGGAGGCAGAAAACCCATATAAGTATGCAAATACACTATCAGAGGCGAAGACTCATATATATATATGCGTTTACACTATCGGAGGTGGAAATCATAGTTGTATTGGAATACACTATCGGAGCGGAGAAATATATATATATCGGAGTATAGAGGCGGCATATATATATATATATATATATATATATATATATATCGGCGACATTATAATTGGCGGGTTCTACTATGCCATCACCCCAAAACCCCCGACAGCGATATATATGTGCGGACCCGATGCAACATTGTGGTTTGGTCTATTGTTATGTCGCATCTAACATATCACAAGTGCTTAAGGCCTTGCTGCCCTGAAAGCACCGATTGCGATATATGTTGCGGACCCGATGCAACATTACAATTGACTTAATGCTATATCGCGTCCGCCATGTCGGAAGTGACCATTGCAAGTTATAAAGGGATGGCGCGATAAGCTGCGACTACTGATTGCGATTACACTACGGACCCGATTGGATATAGATGCGGGTGTAATAAATTTGAAGTCTGCCCTTTAACATTTTTGCCGGTTTTTCTCATATATTCCTGTGTATTTGAATATTTGCATTGCGCGGAGTTTGAAGGCAAAAATGCATTAAGAAACACTCTCGATAGTTCAGGAGGCCTGAACGATGCTGATTGCGATTGCGATTGCAATGGTGACGTGGCAGGTAGGGGCTGTCCTGATTGGTACAGTCTCTCTGTGTATGTCTATTATCATTGAAAAAAAAGGGGCTCTGTTACAGTTTTAACATGCAACAGTTTTTCTCTGTGTATTTTGGTCCTTGTTGTTAAATCAACATGTCCCAGGAGTGTTGGTGAGCATGAAGAGATAGAGGAAGCTACAGCAACTGAAAAGCCAGGAAGCCGAAGGGTAAGCTAGTGTAGAGGAAACCGAAGAGCTGAAGCGAGTGTTGAAGAAGCCGTAGAGCCAGCGGAAAAGGAAACCGACAGAGGCATCAGGAATGAATAAAACAAGAAACATAGAGAACAAGAAGTTGTGGTTGTTGTTGAAGAAGCTAGAGAAAACAGAGGCAGCTGTAGGGTCCAGCAGAATTGAAAAGGGCCGAAGGACCAACAGGACAGAAGGCATTCGAAGGGTAAGCTTCTCAGGTAATCGTGTTACCTTGTGAAAGAATTAATCAGGTATACAATGCAGCCTAAAGAATAATTCTGTGATGTAATGAATAGAGTTTTATCTAACATTGTTTGAAGGGAGAAGTAGTCAGCAGAGAAGCAGTTATACTGAAGCATTTACTGTGACAGTAAGAACAGATGCTTGAACAGAAAGTTGGTTCTTATGCAGAGCTTAGTGCAGCTATGAGTAGACTCACTAAAGTTGTGTGGAGACATTATCAGAGGTCATCTATTGGAGACTCTGTGTGGAAAGTATGAAGAGTTGTAAAGACTCCTTCATGTGAATACTGGTTGTCATTGATGTTGTAGCATGGAGACTACAGTGAAGCTGTAAACAGACAGAACTCAGTAAAGAAGAGTTCTGAGAGCAAAACATTACTATCATACATGCCTTGACAAGATTGGGTCGGAACCCTTGGGGTTGGTGCCTCAGAAGTAAGAAAGGATTGGAGTCCTTGGGGTTGATGCCTCAAAAGTAAGAAGGATTGGAGTCCTTGGGATTGGTGTCTCAGTAGTAGGAAGGATAGGTGTCTTTGGGACTGGTGTCTCAGGAACTGGAAGGATTGAAGTCCTTGGGAGTTGGTGCTCCTAAGTCCAAGATTGTTGCCTTGGCGAAACAGAGTTGGAGCTTTGGAGGTTGGAGCCTCACAAAAGTCCAAGTTGGTGCTTGGGAACTGATTGCAACCATTTATATATTGTATCTATTTTATTGCAAAGATTATATTAATAAAATCATTGATACTTGTTGTTCATCTTGTGTTCTGAAATATAAATGTTTTAACTGGTAAAATAACAGTTGGAAAAAGAGATATTGATTCACCCCCCCTCTCAGTATTTCCAACAGTTGCTGGGGCATAGGAGGTTGCGGATAATTGGTGGAGCGAAGCTGGTGGGGTACTATGGTTAGAACAATACCTAACAGAGCAAGACCAAGGAGAAGGGATTTCAAGAAAGGAAATCGAGACAGAGGGAGTTTAACCAAGGACTTCCAGGAGGGAAGTAAAGAGCCTCAGAGGAGTCGGAAGAAAAACAACATAATGGCCATGAATGAACTGAGAGATCAGCATAGGTTGGATGGAGCATCCAACTTCGTGGTCTGGAAGGCCAGGATCTTGCCCATTCTAGATAGATATCGCATCAAGGACTTTGCCTTGAAAACAATAGCGATCCCAGTTGACCCAGCTGAAAATGAGAAGTACAAGGAGGCAATGGCCAGGGCGAAGTGCATCATTCTTGATGGGGTCAAGGATCATGTGGTGCTGCATATTGCTGAGAAAGACACAACAAATGAGATGTGGGATGCCCTAAAGAAATTGTACCAGCATACTTCCGTGCAGAGGAAGATGTTACTTGAAAATCCGTTGTGGTCATACCAGATGCAGAAGGGAGAGCAGATAGATGTTTTCCTCGTTGGACTGAAGGAGATTCGTGACCAGCTAACTTCCATAGGGGCAGCGTCGGATCAGGAGCTAATGGTGAGGACCGCATTGAACGAGTCTCAGAGGAATGGGAGGTATTTGTCTAGAGCATACTAGGCAGCATTGTTTTACAACCCGCCCGTTTCAACTCCGAATCGGCCGTTTCGAACCGAGCCATAACCAAAAACATTGACCCGGCCAGCAACCCGGCTCGGTTGACCGAGTCAACTATGACTCGGTCAACCCGGCCGGGTCCGTATTGACTCGGCCGAGTCAATGAACCTACGGCTGGGCAGCGTAAAACATGAAAAAAATTCACTTTTTAATTCAATTCAGCTTGCTTGCAAGGGCATCTGTGCAATTGTTTAAGGCCCGATCTATGGTTGTTTATGTCTGTTTCGAAGCCCTTCTCGTGGCTAAACTTGAAGTGTACTGAATCCCATCCTTGTAACAATGTTGTTCATGGCTTGGTAGTGTAACATTGATAAGACCTAATCTGTGCCCTACACAGAGAATATCACTCCAACACTAGGTCATTAAAGGAGCTGAAACAAATCACTTAGTTGACTAATCTAAGTCTCCATGGACTGTTTTGTATCTCTGTTTGGTGATTGATCTTCAGTCTGATTTGAAAACATATGTACTGTCATAATCCTCTAAGGCTCAAATTTTCAACCAGCTTGATCTGAAGTTTGTATGGCAGACTCTGAGGTCATTCAATTCATTATGTTCGAGGCAAAGACGAAACATGCTAAGGACCCTTTTGTGACAGACTTTTGCCTCATCATATAAAAGTCAGTCCTCTAACTTGCATTAATGTTGACCTCAGCCTGTAGATATACTCTATGAAGCTTTATGAAGCAGAGCATCACTTGGATCAAAACTGAAGTAAAACTTCCAGAAGTTTGACTTCACATTTACCTGAAGCAGTGGTTGCAAGGCTAGTTCTGTAGCAAAGGAATTTTGGCATCAAAACATGGTTTAAGTGACATTACTTGCCATTGAAATTTCTGGTGTGTTTTTCATTGCATAAGGGTTTCCTTGGGCTACTCTTCATATAAGCAGATATTATTACTTTGTGGACTAATTTAGGGTGTTTCTCAAGTTTTGATACCTAACCAAAGTAGCTATAAGATCCTTCATTAGGTTCAGATCTCTTGTGAAGAGGCTTCATCTCCAGCAGTAAAGGCAGAAGTGTCATATGTTGTCTTCCATCTATATTATAATGCTGTGTGTTTGGAAACATGAATGAAAATCTTTAAAATTATGTTTAAAATAATGTTTTTTTATAAAAAAAATAAATATTTAATGTATTTTTTACAACGACCGAGTCATTGAAATCGAGCCGGCCGAGTCATTACGGAGTCGGAGTCGGAGTCGGAGTCGATCCTCTGCCGAGTCGGAGTCGTAAAACATTGCTAGGCAGTGCGAGCCTTCCAGATTGGGAGGAACTATGGGCAGCGCTTCGTCAAGAAGAGATCATACGGGTGACCAAGGCGAGGAGTAGCGGAAATGGGGTTAGAATCAAGGAGGAGGAAGTAGAAGATGTGGCCCTTGCATCTGCGGGAAAGCAGGAGAAGAGAAAGAAGGACGACCTCTCCAAGGTTAAGTGCTTTCATTGTGGGGAGCTGGGTCACTATGCGAACTAGTGTCCAAGGAAGAAGAGTAAGGGAGAGGCTTCTAACTCGAAGGCAGCGCCAACAAAGGCAGAGAAAGAAGTCGAGGAGGATGACGATTGTGCCATGAGTGCTCATGCGCCACTTGAGAGGAAGTGGGGTGACATCGAGTTGTAGTCTGACGGACTATAAACGATGAGGGGCAGGATCCTTGAGGTACCCAACCTCTTGGATTATACCTTGCTACGGGAGCCCCGAAGAGGTGTAGTAGGGCTGGCAGATGTTGGTAGAGACGGATGCAGATGAAGCGACAAAGAGTGCTACAGTGTAGGAATCCCGGGATAGCAGGCTGCAATAGTGCGAGAATCAAGGGAGTGTTGCACCAGTGCAGGATGGCACGGAGAGGTGTGCAATGGTGCGAGATGCATGGAGTTGTTGCAACAGCGCAAATATCAGTAGACGGAGCACTTGTTAGTGGTAGAAGGAGCTTCAACATCGAGAGAGTCTCTAGCCTAGATGTCAGAGTTGGGTGGATCAGTTACTTCCTTCTCAGTAACTGGGTTGCAGTGCAGCAGTTAGCAGTGGCAGTGCTATGGGCAGCACAATGCAGCGTGAGGAGAAGGGGATGTAGTGCTGGGTATATGGACCAGCAACAACACAGATGCATAAGGAGTTGTCGTACAGATGCAACAGTGGCAGTGGCAGGGTCATGGGCAACAATACATGATGTAGCAGTGCAGAGGATGTTGGGCGGGGAGGCCTAGCATCAGCACAGGGACTGATGCTGGATGATCAGGGTGATACTCAGTGAGGAGTATTACTAGAGCACAGTCCTCGTTAAGAGGGAGTGTTGATTTGGGGTAGCATCGGATGTGCTCTAGCCATGAAAATTGGTGGAGAGGCTAAAGCACATGAGATCTTCAAGATCGAGAAATGGTTTGGGCAGATTCTAACCGGTTTGGGAGATATTAAAATAATTAATATTTTTAATGGAGTTTCTAAGTCTAAACTTAGGAAAAATAAACTATTAATGGGTATTAATATAAAACTGGGTTAGAAGGGTCCAAAAGTCATGGATCAAGCCAAATCTAATCTTAGCCGTTGATTAGAGATTTAATCTCGGTTGTTGATGGACCAATGAGAAAAGTATAAGTGGAGGCTTGAGGGTCAGTTAGAGAACACACCAAGAGAGATCAAGAATTCGATTTTCTGGGGCAGGGTTTGCTAAGGAAATCGAGTGAGTGATCTGAGTTGCAGCTAAGGGGCAGTGAATACATAGCACAGAGGCGGAGTTAGTACCAGGAGGATCAGCACAGAGTCGGGAGAGGTTGATGCAGAGCCAGCTAGAGGGCACGCAGAGGCAGCGAGGAGCTACGCAGAGCCAGAGAGGCCAGCGTGTGAGACGCAAAAGGTCTAGGGGCTAATGCAGAGGCTCCAGAAGTTGACCCAGAGGCTAGAGTGGCTGATGCAGGGCCTAGAGGCAGCGTTCGAGGATTTCGTGGGACAGACTGGGAGCTGGAGAGATGGATAGGGTGACGCAATCCCTATCAGAGTGACGCAAAGCAACAGACGCTGCATTGTTGCTGTGGGATCGTTCATTTGGTGATTTAGCCGGAATATCTGTCTTCGACTGAGAGGTACTACTGCCGAGGGCATTCTCTGTTGGGTGAGCCATTTCTGGCACCCAGGTTGTATTATGAAACTGCATAATAATAAAACCCTTTGAATAGCTGCATCGGTTTTCCCGCATTGGGTTTTTTCGGGGACATTAGTCCAAAAACAATGGTGTCACTTGTGTGTTTGTTTACTTTCAGTTGATGATCAGTATGTGTTGATAATGTACTTGTATTTATTTTCAGTATTTACGTGGTAAATAACGTGTTAAGTAATTGAACAAGTAGGAAGAAATAAATCAGATAGTACAAGAAGAATTTCTAGTGGGTTAAACTTAGAAATTCCAACAATCTTTTTGTACTTGATCATGGCGGCATCCAAAGCATTGGATTTTGGACATATCTCTATTGTTTGTTCTTTGTGGACCAAATTTGCCAAATTTTCCCTTTTTTTTGGCCATGGTTGCAAATTCTTGCTCCTTTGATCCCACATCCTCTTTTGCTTTGAATTTAGTTTCCTCTATCTTGCATAGAGACCATAATTCACTTAGTGGGGTATCTTCCTTCTTGGCATATATGCTTGATGTGAAATTGCCCCAATCCTCAAGTAGAGCATTGAGTACTACGGTTGTCATTTCTCTGTTAGACATGACTTCTCCCAGCTCTTGAAGTTGATCCCTCATCTCAGAGATCTTCATGAAATATGGAGCTATTCCTTCCTTTGATATCTTCATCTTATACAAATCATTTCGAAGAGATATCACTTCTCCAGCTGTGCTTACCGAGAATAGCTCTATTAGCTTGTCATAGATTTCTTTTGATGTTTCAAGTTTGGAGACATAAGGAATGAGAGAGTCTTTGATGGATTCTATTAGAATCCTTTGAGCTCTTGTCTCATCCTTATTGTACTTGGCTAAGGCTTGAGTTTGTTCCTTAGCAGGGATAGTGATATTCCCTTTGATGTGTTCTAGAAGTTCATTCTCCTTGAGAAGTAAATCAATCCTCTTCTTCCATGCAAGGAAGTTAGTGGTCCCAACCAATTTATTGCTTTCCTTGCAAAAAGACATTGATGTATAATCAGAAGGGGACATATACTTACTTGATAAAGATTGAGATGCAGTGGACTTGCTTTCTTCTTGAAGATTTGATGGCTTGCCTTCCTTGGATCTTGATGTTCTTCAAGTTGCTTTCTTCAAATGGACTTGATTGATTGCTTGATGACTTGGCTTGTAATGCTTTTTCCTTTTGAAGATGGTGTGACTTGATGTAGGTCCCTCCTTGATTTGCTCTTCTTGTAGGTGCCTTTATACAAAAGGCTTCTCCTTTTGCTTTGTAGTCTTCTTGTAGTCCTTTCTTGTCCTTGAAGATATTGAGACTTCTTGGCTTGATGCTTCAACTTTTGTAGATGTCCTTCCTTGATGATTGTTCTTGAGATGCCCTTTTCTTGATGTGTCACCTAAGCTCTGAAACCATGTTGAAGTTATGTATAATAGGATTCTTCTAAACTTGATAACAATTTGTGAAGCACTTTTACAATTTATCTTAGCTTGATCTTCTTCTTATTATTAGTGTGTGTGTGTGTACTTCATCAAACTGCTACCAAAACATAAGAAACAAGAACACAAGATATTGGCTCTTTGCCAGGGCCAAATCCTCTCTCTCTTAGAGAGGAAAACCCTTCTGTAAATTTCTCTTATTGAAGCTTCTTATTGATCAATGCCAAACCCTAGACCCTTAACTAGAATATCCTCCAAGCACAAGTCAAGTCCTTCCTCCGTCCTGCACTTTGTTCCTCGACACTTAGTCCTCCTTCTTTCGGCACTTCTTTCTCCTTCTTTCGACACTTTGCTCTTCTTACAATTGTTGGTAGTCATTGTTGTACTTGCCCTAGAAGAGACACTTATCCTTGGTCTCTAGTGAAGCCCTTCACTAATGATGATTTCTTCCTTCTTCTTGACCAACCGAGCTCCTTCTTCAATGTGTAGGTATAGACTTGATATGACAATTCTGCAACCCTAAATTCTCATACGTGTGGGAGGTTTAGTAGTGTATTTGGTTCCTTTCTCCTTTGTATGAGAGAGTCTCTTCTTCGCTCTAGTGGGAGGCCTTGTAGGCCTAAGTTTCAAGCCCAAACCAAGATGAATATATGACTATGATTTTGCTGCTGATATAACCGTAGACTGCCCTCATTTTCTCGCATGTGTGTCTATACTTTGCCCTAGAAACAGTTCCAAAACTTCATTTTTCTTCCTTCTTTCTTTGCTGCACTTGGAGACCCCTTAAACTTCGTCCTTCTTCACTTTTCCTTGACTTCTCTTGCTTGTTGATTTCAGAGGTGAGTATTGGTCGTTATGAGGGAGTGGACAACCTCTATATATAGAGGACTGTCCATCCTTTAGGCCGACTTGAGGGTGACTTGTTGACTGTAAGGATGTTGTTGCATGGAGAGGACTTGACTTTGCTTGGAGATACTTCCTTTGACTCTTATACAAGTTTACACAGTGTAACATGCCCTTAAGGGTCTTCAATAAATACATTGACTCTTTGACTTCCAAGAAGCACTTAAATATGTGCTTGACCTACTTCAATGAGAAAGAAACTCATTGATAAATATAACAAAAATAATATTTCTTTTCTTGAATAAATACAAATATCAAAAGTACATTTATGAAGACCTAACCTGGTTACACTTTCTTCAACATATCCAATTGTGGAGAATGGAATCAAAGTGATTTTCATTAGGAATTTTGCTCTTTCAAGGAGCCTAGTTGCAACTTCGCATGCCTTAGAGAAGAAACTACAAGGTCACAACAAGGATTTATACTTTGAGTTGTCATTTGATGGAGTTTCAAGGTGTAAAGAGTTAACCCACCCTAGGAATGAGTCAATCTTCTTGCCAAGATGAATGACATATGCATTGAGCCAAGATTGCCAAGTGTTTTAGGAATTTCGCATCACAATGACGGCACAAAAATAACCATGGCAATAACGTTCCATACATTAGACAATGAACATGTAAAATTTCGCATGAAATGAGTACTTACAAGACAAGAAGATTATTTCCATCCATTAGAATTGCAAGAATGAAGCTCCAAGATAAGAAGGGATGGATCCAAACATCAAAATGCATCAATTAATCTCCAATTCATCCATCAATAGCAGGTTCAAAATCTTTTCTCCAAAGAGATACCAATCCAAGTGACGATGAGAGATCAAATGAACCTCTCTCATATTTATATGATCCTCTAATGGATTCAAATGGCCTAATTATACCTAATAATGCCCCTACAATAAAAATAATGTGCAAAATAACATCCCTTTAGTGACAAGCCCACCAAATAGCTCCATAATATGAAAAATAAGCCTCTCGAGAGGGCCGAAATGATAATACAATAGCTAGGAGGGTTGTTGGAAGGCCTAGTGAAGTCCTTCATGTGCCATAATAAGTAGGAGGGCTCCAATAATAGTGATGAAGGGGGTTGCTCCTTAATATCCAGGCAAATGACCTGTGGTGCTCCCAAGTGGCCGTGGGGGCACAAAAGCGCATCCTCATGGGTCTCCAACTGAATCGAACAAGAATGTATCCCATCTGCTAGGGATGTAACAATGATGCAAGCTCTCCCTTGTCTCCCATGGTGAGACAAAACCCCATCTGGGCTCTGGATCAACTGCCAAGGGTGTGGTGCAAGTGTCCAACTGGTCGGGCAAAGTGGTCCAAGTGCATCATCATCATCAAATAATTCGGACACGAGCGAGCAATGAATGGTGCTGAAGGATCCCATGGCATGGCTATTTGCTCTCTGCTATAGTGGAGTCTCATGGCTCTTAACGCACACCCTACAAATGCCAATATGACCCTTTGTTGGGCTTGGATCTCGTATAGGGAGACCAAACCCCAAAATGAAGACCCACCTGCAATCCTGTATAAGATCCAATGTGTCTCCTCACCTTCCAGTACAACAATTCATTAGTGCAATTAAGTAAATGAGCTTACAAATCATGGAACCAAGTGGGCACTTCATAGTGGCATGCCCTTCCATAATGGGCTTTAGAGTGTATAGGTGTATCCAAGTTAAAGAAAGAGGTTAATCAAGGACCCTATTAGGTAGTTTCAACCTCTAAGGGAGTGACAAGTCCATGGTACATCCGTCATATGGATGATGTCATGTGATATAACGATGGAACAAAGTGGGGCATAAGGGAAGTCTCCATACCACATGCCATGGTACAAGGGTAGCTATGATGAGGGAAGCCCACACTTGGGTGTATAGATGTAGGAGGGAGCAATCGTGGTACATGAGTTACCCTGGCGTTTGTTTTTCCACCCTTCTTCATATGCCTTTTGCCTTTTATTGATTTTTCTTTTATAACAGCTCGAGGCTCTAGGGGGTGAGACCATGATATGAATGATAAGCAGTGAATACCCTATTTAAGATTGGGCAATTTATTTCCCACCAGGGGTTGGGATAATCATGGGTTCCTTAAATGATGCAAAGGGCTCATACAGGGGCCCTAGAAACCAGGGTGATGGCCATAAGGGTAAGGGGTAAAGCTCATGCTGGCTTTTTCCCATGTGCTAAATTTATATGTCGCGACCATCTTTTGCATTTTATGGTACATTTCCTGTTGAGAGGCGAAATTATGCTTTTTAGTTTCTTTTTAGTTGCATCAACCTCTGGGGCATCATTCTAGGCCTGACCCAAGGTTTGGACAAGGGGAGGGGGAGGCTAACTCGTTGGGGACTCAATGGGCAAATGTGGACCGAGATGGGAGATATGTGAAAAAGGATTTATAATGAGCAGAGGGGAGTGATATATGTGGTGTTAGGAAGCGGGACCACGCATCCAAAATTGGGATTTCCCACCCCTAAAGTTAGTAGCCAATAGAGGAGATTCCATGGGACTGGGATACAAGGTTAACCACAGAGTTGGACAAGGGGACAAGAGTACAAACCACGCCCATTCTTTCCGCCGAATCCCCCCACTAATCCATGCCCAAAAGTGTACATAATAAGTAAACAAAAATACCCAATTACTTAATGAAAGCCATACCTTCGGGGTTGGAAGGCCCACCTTAAAACATATGATCATGAGAGATGGTGAGGGTGCATAATGGTTGGCTCAGGTGGCAGAGATGATGGCACATTGAGCTATTTGGTGGCTGCCAGCTGAAGACAATCTAGGAGAAAAATTTCTCCTATGGGTGTCAACCATAGGTGGTGGGTGACATCTTTCTCCCACTGGGACATGATCTCATTAGAGTGCACGAACGTTCTTGAACGGGGAGGTCATGAGAACACTAGCAATCTCTTGGGATCATAGACCTGTTACTTGTGCATCAAAGACTAAGCACACGAGGTAACATGTTTTTGCGGCAACTTATGATCACCCATGCTTGTATTAGGCCATAAAAATCAACAAGAAATGAAATTTTACTCTAGATGCAATTCTAATCTAAATGAACCTCATGTAGCATGATAAAAGCATATAATGTTAGTTCTAATGCAAAAAATAACATGCAATGCATCCTACTCTAACATGCATATTACATTATGGAAGTGCTAAGTGTAATCATATATCCAATGCAACCAACATGTCAATTGATTAGTATAAGAACACTTCTATGATTATTCATGCAACACATGCAAAAGTAAAAATGGGAAGGATAATATGAGGGATTATGAGGGCGGGAGGTGGGAAAATAAGAGACCCATATGTCATGGAAAGGAACCTTGGAGGAAGGGAAAGATACCAACTGATAGGACCGAATTTGCCCTTCTAACCAGAAAATGGAAATGTCAATAATCAAGTACATGAACCTTCGATGAAGGACTATCTTAGGTCTATCATCCTCAAGGTGAGAAGGAGTGAATGGCTCAGACACATTTAAGATGATATCATCTTGATTATTGGGAAAACAAGGGGGGAACCATCATTATACCTAGGGAAAAACCATGATTCTCCACTTTTCATAGGGGAAACCATTTTTCTTCAAAACTAGGAAAATGAACTTCATCACAAACATCCATTTTTGGGCTAGGAACACAACAAGGGGAGGACTACTCAAACATGAAGAAAAACCCTTTATTGATGGCATGGCTAAAGGAAGCATCTTCCTTAATCCCTTTTTTACAAGGGCTATTGGGATTATCCACAATGGTGGAAAGCTCCTCTTTGACCGAATTGTTGTCATCTTGAAACATAAAGAAGAGACCTTTCCAATCATTAGAAAGGGTAGTTGAGTCTAGAGTTGTTGATCATTCAAAACAAAATCATTGTATATCATTATAAGTGGACGAATGCCCCTAGTACGAGAGTACACAATCTCTTTTATTTTATTTTTGTCCTTATAGGGTGGTGCTACGCTAGTGAATGAAGTCACCTACAGGTTGAGGCCTGTACACACTTCAAGGTGGTAGGGTGGTGGTAGGGTGAGTTGTGGCTCATTTTAGGTGTTGGGACATCCCTTCAACTGACTGTTGATAAAACCAGGGCGTTGGGGCGTCCTTCTAGTGGGAGCTGGAGAAGAATGCTTTTCTAGAGTTCTAGGAAGTTGTAGCTTTCTTTTCAGTTGGGGCTGAAGATTAAAAGAACTTATTAGAAAATTGTTCAGTGGTTTTTGTCCCAGAGGGGGTTTTCCACCTAAAATCATGTGCCTACTGTCTCTATCTTTTGCATTGTTGTTTACTGGTTTTACTTAATAATAATAATTATTGAAAATTAACTAATGATTTGAAAAAAGATTTTTAAAGTGCTAATTGCTAAGAAATACTGATTCAACCCCCTCTCAGTGTTTCCAACAATTGGTATCAGAGCTTGGTTCCTTCAGTAGCAGTTTAACAACTGGAAGGAGATCATGGAATACACCAAGAATAGAGTTCCTTTATTTAATGGAGATAACTATGCACTATGGAGTGGAAGGATGCATGTTCATTTACTTGCACAAGGATATGAGGTTTGGGAAATAGTCGAACAAGGCTATAAAGCAACAACAAATGAACAAGGTAAAAAAAATCTCGTAAATGATGCTAAATGCAAAGGATCTTATTATAAGTGGACTCACTCAATCTGTCTATGTTAAGGTATTGGGTTGTAAAACAGCTAAGGAACTATGGGACAAGCTTCAAAACATATATGCAGGAGACTTGAAGGTCAAGGAAGCAAAACTTCAAATTTACAGAGCTCAATTTGAACAACTAAGGATGAAAGAAGACGAGAACATTGCAACTTACTTTCAACGTGTAGATGAAATAACAAATGCCTTGGAAGGTTTAGGAGAACTAGTTGACAAAAAGGTCATTGTTTGGAAAGTCCTCGGAACTCTTCTAGCTGTGGGAATTCCACGATCTTGGGTCTTCGATAGAATCTTAAAATCTCCGACGCTACCAAAGCAAGAATCTCAACGATACTACTTTGCACAACGGAATATAAACAACAGTAAATCACACATGCACAAAATATAGACAACTTTTTACATTTTTGAACCCAACTTCGTTATATTAAACAACATATAATACAATAGTCTAGGGCTCCCGTACCAGGGATAATGGCCCTCATACATCCACTAGTACAAGATACAAAACTAGGGCTTGGTGTCAGTACATCGACAACCAATCTACCCTCAACAAGATACTCTGACCATCTAGTTGATGAAGTCGACTCTCTTAGCTCCCCTCAGTCATACCCTGTACTTGCCCGGTCCTTCAGCTCCCAATCTGCAGCTCCTGCCTCTATCAATGCTCCAAGTCCATTTGACCACTGAATCTTGATTATCCAATCTGCTCACTAGTTGATTGTTTGTTCATCAACGTATCAACACACTGAGACTCCTGTCGAGTTGTTCACAGCTCCACTTGTGAACAACTCTCAATCTATCCACTGTTGCTCCTCAACTACTCAGGGACTTCCGCCCACTATGGTCTTCCTGCGCTGCACCGATGAAGACCAACATAAGGCACAGAGGGATGCCACCTATCACTACAATATGTCCATCTCCCACAATGAACACGGGCTAGGAGGACTACCCATCATCTGCTGTAGAAGTCCTTCTCCACACACAAGTCTCGGGCTCCACAAACTGCTCCTGGTTGATCAGACCCTTGAGCTCAACAACTGCCTCTCTCGCAACTACCTTTGTCCATCAAGGTGTTGCTCATCGGGTTCCAACTTGGACACTTTCATGCTATCCTCTAGCAGACCATAAGTGCCCAATCACGTCCACACTTGGTCCACTCTCATGTTGCCCTCCAACAATCCACGAATGACGAAGTCCACGCTGTAGCATCTGCACCTAGCTAGGGCATCCCCACACCTAGGAGACCCTTACACACGACTGCCAACAGACTTCTCCAATTTGCCCTTTGCTTCTGCAATAGAGGAGCTATTGCACAAATCTGGGCTCCAACAACATGTCCTCACCTAGGACATCCATCCACCGTGAGATCTTCTCCTAGTTGGGGTATTCAACACTCCATGTTAACCCAACATGTGGCACCCACAGATTGCATATGAATCTGATCCAAATCACCAATCTTCACTGTGGAAACTGCCCACTGGTTAGGGCTTCTGACCTCCACATCAGCCCTCCCTCCTTGGCTTCCACAGGCTGCTCATAAAATGATCCAAAACTGATCCATGACAAGGATCCAACACGACAAAACTGCTCCAAGACTGATATATCACTGTTGTTATGATTGTACCTGGTTAGGGCACTAAGCATGCTGCAACAACCCTCACAAAATACTCAAATAGTCCCTTGATATGCTGTGGCTTCCCTTCACAAGCTTACTCTGCCTCTACGCTGAAGTTCTGGGCACTAAATACCCCTCAAACAACCCTTCACATGCCCTGTCATGAGGTGTTAAGGCCTGCAGCCTACTACACCAGTCTTCAAGGGTTTGTGGCCTGCACAAACAAAGATGTCTGTCCCTTAAACGCACCCCAAACAGACTTGGAACACAACTCCTCTTCCTCGGCCCTCTAGCAAGGATCCTCGGCCTTCTTCCCAGCAATTCGGTCACCCTATCATAGCCCTGAAACAATCCCTTGTTGCTGCATTGTCATGCCCTCCTTTGCTGCGGCCCAAAACAGAGAATGCCCTTCTCTCCAACTAGTTGTTCTTTATGTTTGTGTTGCACAAATGGATGAGATAATGCTCTCATATTCACCCTCTATTTATACTAAAGAGGGGCTCCAAAATGTCATGTTCTAGGGCTTGAACAACTATCATTAGGCCTTCCTAACCTTAGGCCGACCTAGACCATCATGTGCAAAACCCAACATAACCTTCAAAAATTCATAACTCCATTTCTACAACTCGGAATTAGATGATTCTTGTTGCGTTAGAATCATCTCGTTGAGAGCTATCATCCTCATCCACCACATGTCGAAATGGGCTCATGGTTTTGGCCCTAATCCTGATGGGTGCAAAACCCCAAGCTTGGGTTCTAAACCCACAAGCCTACTTGTGGCGCTTTGACCTCCAACCCTCGAACACTAGGGCTTGGAGTACCTCCCAAGCTACACAAAAATCAACACCACCAAGATTTATTCCTAAGGTTTTTGTCCTAGAAGATAGATCATATTTAAGCAACTTGAGTATCGATGAACTACATGGGATACTTATAGGGTAAGAAAAGAGGATTGAAGAGATAAATGGTTCATTTAATATAGGAACAACATTTACAACATCCAAGAAGATCGAGTAGGGAAAACAGGTATTCAAACCTAGATCTAGTTGTTGTAAAGAGAAGAAGAAGAACTTTCAGATGAAGAATTTGTGTACATAACAAGGAAGATGAAAAGAGGAACAAGAAAATACAAAGGCAAACTTCCATTAGTATGTTTTGACTGTGGTGAGATTGGTCATTTTGCTACTAGGTGCCCTCATAAGAATGAAGCATTTACGAAAGGAAAGAAGGGTCAAAGAAATTTCAACAAGCAAGGTAAGAAGAAAGGGTTTAAGAAAAACTTCCTCTCAAAGGAAGATAGTCCCTCATCTTGATGAAGAAAGTGACAGTGCTGAAGAAAACAAGGAAAGAGTATTATTTATGGCTAAGCATAACAAGAAGGAAGCACCTGATGAAGAAGAAGATGATGAAGAAGAAATGACTGAAATCAAATTTCAAAACGAAGTTGTTAGAGTAATAAAAGAACTCAAAGCAGGAATAAAAAATGTTAATTTTGTGGAAGTCGAATTTAAGGAGGTAAAAGAACATGCCAAGAATCTCAACAAAAGGAATGAAGAAGAAATCAACCTCAGAGTAAAGTTAGAAGAAGCCAAAATAATTGAAGAATCACTCAGGAATGAGTTAAAAGAAAGCAATAAGGCAAGGGAAGAACTAGAAGCCCAAAAGGAAGCAAAAAGGGGAAATGTTCTGCAAAACTTAGCAAATAGCTCTAAGACCTTGGATGAGCTCATTAGCAACAAAAGGTCATATAGTGATAACACTGACTGGTCTAGGCTACAAAGAAACATTTGAAAAGGGTTCAAGCTCCTTTTGATAGAAAAAGCAAATGGACAGAAAACCTATACAAAAACTGTTAAAGGATCTATCAAGCAAGGAAGTTTCCCAGCCGAACCAAAAAGTCAAGATATGCAAGAAGGCTCTTGGAAACTGATTCCATGAGGAAGGTTTTCTCCTCAGTAGCAATCTGTCTTTCACGGCTTTTGTTATTCATGTAGAAAGTTTAGACATGAAGCTATAGACTGTCCTACTTATGGTTGGAATGGAAGCAACTTTGGAAGACCCTTTAGGAATGGTTATTCCAAAAATTCGCAAGAAAACTTTAGGCAAAGTTGCAACATATTTGACTATTTAAGAAAAGAAGTAGAATGCCATAAATGCAACAATTTTGGACATTTGGCTAAAGATTGCAGATTTGCGGCTCCCCCAAAGAAATCACAACAGGATCAAAATGAACAAGTTTGGAAGAAGAAAGATGAAAGGTGCACTCTTGTCCTAAAAGCTCAAAGCAAAAGAAATGTTTGGTACGTCGATAGCGGTTGTTCAACACATATGACTGGAGATAGGAATAAATTTATATCTTTGAAAGAAGGGAAAGATGGAACAATATCTTTTGGAAATGACGAATCTTCAAATGTTATAGGAACAGACACTGTCAAACTTGGAAGCAAGGATGTGTTGAGAAATCTAGGGCATGAATAGTTAAAAGATTTCTCTGCTTGATAATTGCTTGTGATATACTTTTACTTCTTAGCTTATAGTCTTTTCTTTGTTATGTTATTATTGTGTTCCTTTCGTCAAGACAATTACCAATATGCACAATAAAAGACAAGTGACATAGTATGTAGGCTTGTCAGCCAGGGCTAAAACCTCTCACCTCTTGAGAGGAAAGCTTGATCAAAATTCTTCTTCCAGATCTTCAATTGATGAGTACCAAGACCATGACAAAGACCCTTGACTCTAGTATCCTCCCAAGAACCTTGTCACTAACCTTGATGCTCTGCCTCTTTCTTTTCTTGACTTTCTTCTTGATCTCGAACTGCTCTCCTCGGCTCCTCCTAGAGAAACTCGGTTTCTATCCTTCACACTGCTTCTTCTCGACTTCCTCTAGAGAAACTCGGTTTCTATCCTTCATACTGCTTGTTCTCGACTTCCTCTAGAGAAACTCGGTTTCTATCCTTCACACTGCTTCTTCTCGACTTCCTCTAGAGAAACTCGGTTTCTAGATATCTTTCTCGGTCACCTAGAACAAGTACCCTAGAATAACCCTTCCTTCGCTGACCCTAGAAGAAACCTTCCTTCACAATCCCCAGAAGTAACTCTCCTTCATTGTCCCAGAAGATTCTCTGCTTCGATGACCCAAAAGAATCCTCCTTCGCTTGCCCAGAAGAATCTCTCCTTATCACTTCTTCACACTTCTCTTTGTAGCCTTCTTCGCACTTCTTCAGCGAATGCTTATCGTGTTTCTTGCCTCTCAGTGAGGCCGAGTGTGGCTATATATACACTTCATCTCATGTCCTTTAGGTCGACATGATCACAAGAGTTAGGCCGACTTCTTATAGCATGTTCTTCCATTGTTGTAGGCTGACTTGAAGAGGATAAGTGACAAGGTCTTGGAGGATACTTTACATAGACAAGTTTGACTCTATACAAAGTGTAACATGACATCATTACATGACAATGACTCTATCATTTTATGACTAGATGGCAAATAATTCCTAAAGACTCTCAATGGGAGTCTTGACTCAAAAATAAAATCTCTTGCCCATGAAACCCATGAAGCAAACAATACAATAAATTTAATTTTCTTCTTTACATCTCATTACATAAAATCATAATTACATGTCATTATGAAGATCGAACCTAGTTACACTTTTCAACACTCCCTCTTAACTAGGGAGGTATTTATAATGGTACTTGGACTTTCTCAATTTGAAGAATTTCTCATAAGAAGAATTCTGATTGGTAACTCATTTGTATAACATCATATCAACCAGCATTGTTACATAGCAAGGCCTTGACTAACAACTCCATATCTCCACAAGATTTGAGCTCAATGCGGCGAGACCAATGATTTATAGACACTCTCATCATTGTCTCTCTCGGAACATCCCCTACCCGGGTACTCAGGGTATGTTCCATGAGGACTATTGTTATCTTGGACTCCCCAGCCATCAAAGAATATCGGTCCTCCACGCCTACCCTTCTATTGGATGCCCTATCTCATCCTCTAAGAGTATCGGATGCCAAATGATTACCCAATCCTCCATTTTGTCTTCCCAGGTGAAGACCAGAATGACGTATCTATCTCTCCCCCTTAAATAGGGAGGACATATTCCAATAAAGGAATGTACTCATTCCTACAAAAGGAGTGTACTTAAGCTCCGTCTTGGTTTAGGAATTTCAAGTTTCTTCCAAGTAAGAAACTTCTTTTCAGGCTCCCTCTTAACTAGGGACCTGTAGCAACTTCTCTAGTGGAGATGTTGAGTCTATCAGCTGCTTGAAGAACTCCTTTCTTCCTCGATGTCATAAATTTCTTTTGTCATGGAGTCTTCATCTTTTGGGACTTCTTCATAGGGCACAAACCATCCATCACTTTCATCCATGAGTTAGTCATGTCCTCATTTCATCAGAAAGTGATCCATCAGTTTTCCATCTGGCTTTGCTTCATGTCATGTTGCTTTCTTTATGCCATATTTTCTGGAAGGATCTTACATCCTTCAATATGGTCTTCTTGGAAGTCATCCACAGATCTTCCCTTTGGTAGTCCTACATAAGCCCATCCAGATATTAGTTCAAAAATAAGAAATGAACACTTAAATCAAAATTACCTTTGTGATGGTCTTTCTTCATGACATCTTCCTGTAGGTATTAGCATCTTGCATGCAGATTGACACATCTCCTAAAGATATTCAGTGTCAAGGGTCTTCATCTTTTTCCGACTCTTATTAGAGTCTTCATATCTTTCGGGGAGATGTTCCAGTCAACTCTTCTTGGTCTCAGATGTTGAATGCCCTCTTTTGTTGCCTATTTTACGATCTCTTCCTTTCTTTTCGCACCCTTCATTCCCAGGAGCTTCCAATCAGAGTTCCTTAATTGTAGTCAGCTTCCTCATGATCCATATGAGATCATATTATGTTGATTTCATCTAGTGTGACTTATGCTTTTCTGCAATCTTTCAGAGGAGGAGATTCTTTCTTCTTTTGATCATGTTTCCCAAAATGGAAATAGTCATCCATATTATCTGCAACCATATGACATGATTTTCATAACCACCTATGTAAGCATACATACCTCATTTTTCCTTTCGGTCATCCAATATAGCAGCTTCATTTGAACAAAGGAACTTTATCCTTTAGACCTGCTTCGTTATGTCATCATACCATCATCCCTTGAATCCCATGAGTTGGAATTTCTTGATGAAACATTTGCTACCTTTCTACCTTGGTGAATCCTTTGATAAGGATTCCATCAGAGAAACTTGAGGATCTTTCATATCCTCACCCAATAGATGTTTCCTTATTGACTATGGTATGATGATCCCAGTCGATGATGACCTCTACTTCTTTCTATAAGTATCACTTGAGATTTTAATGGGGTTTCCAAGGGCTTCCATTTAACAATAGAATTTATTCCAGACATTCTTTCTACTTCCTATGTCACGAGCTTTTACTTCTAATCCTTCTATCAAAATGTTATTTTCTAATCTGATGCGTCCTATCTTATTTACACTGCATCCCATCTATAAATTACAATTGGAAAGTACCTTCTAGTGAAGAAGATCATCTCAGACATAGTAGAGATCTTTTGCTTTGTCTTCTTAAGCTTCTTTGTCTCAAGTTCTTTCACTTCCTCAGTAATATGGGCTTCTTCCCTATCCCTCTTACGTTTAGGACAATCTCTTCTATAGTGCCCAAGTTTCTGACAACCATAGCATCTTTCCTTAGCCATGTTTTTCTTTTTCTTTGGAGGACCAAACTTTCCAAATTTCCCTTTTCTTTTTGTCACTGATTGATCCCTTCTATCTAATCTTTTGTTACTTTCTTTCTTCAACCTGTCTTCTTCTGCCTTGTAGAGAGACCATAATTTTATGAATGGGATAACTTCCTCTTCCCTAGTAGATATGAGGTTACCTTGTTCATTAGTCAATGCATTTAGAATAACGAAGATCATTTCTTTATCAGATACCATCTCTCCTAGATCTTTCAATTGCCCTTTTATTTGAGATGATTTTGAAAGACATGACGATATCCCTTCATCCTTTGACACCTTCAATTTATATAGATAAGATCTAAGTGATATGATCTTTTCTATCGTGCTTTCAGAGAAAAGTTCTACCAGTTTATCATATATTTCTTTAGATGTCTCTAACTCGGCTACATAGGGAATGAGAGGATCTTTAATAGATTCCTTAAGAATCTTTTGAGCCTTAAGATCCCTTTTCATGTAATCAGATAATGCTTGTTCTTCAGATGGCTTGGAGACCTTTCGATGGACATGATCAATGAATTCATTTACTTCAAGGACTACGCCTATCCTTCTTTCCATACAAGGAAGTTTGATATCCCAACCAACTTATGTTTTTCCTTGAAACATGAAGTCATTTTTACTAGATTAGATAATAAGAAAAATGTACTTGTGAAGGTAGAATCTTCAACTTGATAATGATGAACTTGTTGCTTTAGATGATCCTTTTAAGAAGGTTCTTTCTTTGACGAGGGAAGACTGCCTTCTTTAGGATGATTTTCTTCCAAATGAGATCCTTGCTTCAATAACAAGAAGATTGCTTCAATAATGAGATCCTTGCTTCAATAAAGTGATTATAGGGGTTCGATCTTTCTTCCTGCTTCCTTTTCGAAGATAATTTCAAGATTCTTGCTAGACTTCAATCTAGGGTTTTGGTATGATGAAGATCTTGATTTCTTGCTTGGTGTTCTTTGACTTGCTTTGATCGTTCTCTGAAGCTTGATTATTGTGTGTCAATTCGCTTGAGTGCCCCTTCTTGACTTCAACACCTTAGCTCTGATACCATGTTGAGAAATCTAGGGCATGAATAGTTAAAAGATTTATCTGCTTGATAATTGCTTGTGATATACTTTTACTTCTTAACTTATAATCTTTTCTTCATTATGTTATTATTGTGTTCCTTTCATCAAGACAATTACCAATATGCACAATAAAAGAAAGTGACACAGTATGTAGGCTTGTCAGCGAGGGCCAAAACCTCTCACCTCTTGAGAGGAAAACCCGATCAAAATTCTTCTTCTAGATCTTCAATTGATGAGTACCAAGACCATGATAAATACCCTTGACTCTAGTATCCTCCCAAGAGCCTTGCCACTAACCTTGATGCTTTGCCTCTTTCCTTTCTTGACTTTCTTCTCGATCTCGAACTGCTCTCCTCGGCTCCTTCTAGAGAAACTCAGTTTCTATCCTTCACACTTCTTCTTTGACTTCCTCTAGAGAAACTCGGTCTCTAGATCTCTTTCTCGGTCACCCAGAGCAAGTACCCCAAAAGAACCCTTCCTTCACTAACCCTAGAAGAAACCTTCCTTCGCAATCCCCAAAAGTAACTCTCCTTTGCTGTCCCAGAAGATTCTCTGCTTCGTTGAACCAGAGGAATCCTCCTTCGCTTGCCCAAAATAATCTCTCCTTATCACTTCTTCGGACTTCTCTTTGTAGCCTTCTTCTTCGCACTTCTTCACCGAATGCTTGTCGAGTTTCTTGCCTCTAAGTGAGGCCGAGTGTGGCTATATATACACTTTATCTCATGTCCTTTAGGTCAACATGATCACAAGAGTTAGGCCGACTTCTTCTAGCATGTTCTTCCATTGTTTGAGGTCGACTTGAAGAGGATAAGTGACAAAGTCTTGGAGGATACTTTACATAGACAAGTTTGATTCTATACAAAGTGTAACATGACTTCATTACATGACATGACTCTATCACTTGATGATTAGATGAAAAATAATTCCTAAAGACTCTCAATGAGAGTCTTGACTCAAAAATAAAATCTCTTGCTCATGAAACCCATGAAGCAAGCAATACAATAAATTTAATTTTCTTCTTTACATCTCATTACATAAAATCATAATTACATGTCATTATGAAGACTGAACCTAGTTACACTTTTCAACATGATGCTATAGCTAAAGATGTGCTTCTTATTGAAAATATGAATCACAATATGCTAAGTGTAGGTCAAATCTGTGATCAAGGACATACAATGTTAGTCGACTAAAAGAAATGTGAAATAAGAAAAGAAAAATCTGGTCAACCTGTGGCTAACTGCAAGTAGAACTATAAATGACATATGCACCTTGGATGAGGTCGCTAAAGGATGTTTCTTCCCAAAATAAGATGAGAGTTGGCTATGGCATAGACGAATGGGACATATAAACTTTGACAACCTTGTAAAAATTAGCAAAAAGTAAGCTATGAGAGAGATGCCATTAATTTCAAAACCAACCAACGTTGTATGTGAACATTGTCGGCATGGCAAGCAAACAAAAGTCGTATTCAAGACAAAAGAACACTTTACATCTCAACTATTGGAATTAATACATACTGATATATGTGGACCAATGAGGACTAAAGGATTGAATGGTGAATTATATTTTATGCTAATGGTAGATGATTATACCAGGATGAACACTGTTAGTTTCTTGACGAAAAAGTTTGAGGCATTCAAATGTTTCAAGATCTACAAGGAAATGGTGGATAATGAAAGTGATTTAAAGCTTAAATATTTGAGATCTGATAACGACGATGAATTTACCTCCAAAGCATTTCAACATTTTTGTGAAGAAAAGGGAATAAAAAGGCAGTTATCAACAATGAGAACTTTGCAACAAAATGGAGTTATTGAAAGAAAGAATAGAACTATACAAGAAATGGCTAGAACAATGCTAAATGATTCAAAATTAGATGACAAATTTTGGGTTGAGTCAGTTGATATCGCTGTATTATTTTGAACAAAAGTTTGCTTAGAAACAGTTGTGATATGACTCCATACGAACTTTGGAAAGGAAGACCAACAAATGTCAAATATTTTAGGGTATTTGGAAGCAAATGCTACATTAAAAGAGAAGATCAAAAAACAAGAAAGTTTGATTCTCGAGTAGACGAGGGTATCTTTGTTGGTTATTCATGCAAAATAAAATCTTATAAATGTTACAATCAAAGACTTAAACAAATAGTTGAAAGCATCAATGTAACTTTTAATGAAGACTATGGCTCAAATGTTAATGAGGAAAGCTCCTCATTAAGAAAATCAGAGATACACGAGTCATAACCAAAAGGGGTCAAAGAAGAATTCTCGGAGCAAGCACAATTGAATAAGGAAACAACTACCAACTAGGAAGAGATAAGAGATGAACAACAAGTGCCCTCAAAGACCCCTAAAGAATTGTATCAAAAGAATCATCCTTCAAATTGGATCAATGGGGATCTCAATGAAGGTATAGGAACTAGAAGAAACTATTAGCTTTGTGTACCACAACAAGTTCATCTTGCTCTTTTAGCTACATTTGAGCCAAACAATTTTGAAGAAGCTAGTCAAGATGAACATTAGGTAGTTGTGATGAATGAAGGATTGGATCAAATTGAGAAAATGACGCTTAGGAATTGGTCCCACGACCAAAAGATAAAAATGTTATTGGAACAAAATGGGTTTTCAGGAACAAACTAAATGAGGATGGACATGTTACTAGGAACAAGGGAAGGTTGGTTTGCAAAGGATATGCACAGGTTGAAGGAATCAATTTCAAAGAGACATTTGCTCCCATTGCCATAATGGAAGCTATCAGGATGTTCTTGGCTTATGCATGTTCAAGAAAAATCAAAGTTTATCAAATGGACGTAAAATCAACTTTTCTAAATGGCGAATTAGAAGAAGAAGTATATATAGAACAACCTGAAGGATTTGTCCTCATTGAAAAGAAAGATTATGTTTGCAGATTAAAGAAGGCATTGTATGGTCTCAAACGGGCTCCTAGGGCATGGTACGCCTGTCTTGATAGGTATTTGCAACAACAAGGATTCAAGAAGGGAAGTGCGAATATCAACCTTTATGTAAGGATTGAACATGATAGTTTGACGATTATTGAAGTGTATGTGGATGATATAATCTTTGGAAGTGATGATGACAAATTAAGTAAGAAGTTTGCAGCAAATATGCAAAGTGGGTTCGGGATATCACTACTTGGTGATTTGACATACTTTTTGGGACTTCAGATATCTCAGCAAGACAAGGGAATATTTATCTGTCACCTAATAGCTATTCTAGGTTTGAAGTATGAGGTGCCTAAGGGCTTCTAAGGAAAAGATACAACTTAGGTACAAGGCTACAAAGAGTAATGGCAATTCGATTTCCTTGGAGAAGCCAATTTCAGGCACACAAGACCTAGGGTTTGATTAGTAGGTTGAGAGTTTGGATGGCCCAAGGTCAAGGTGAGGAGAAATGGTTTCCTACAATGATTTTTGACAAGACAAAAGCACATGAGTGTGAAATTTTTAATGCTGTTGTAGTTATTGGTTATTATTCACCTGTATGAAAAGATTATTTGTCTTCTGCAATTTATATGCAACAAACACTATATAAAACACTACTACAACTTCACAAAAAATTAAATCACAGGAACTGAGAAAATATTGTGCCAAATAATGAGCACTGCTATTTTTGGACAAATGTCCCTAGGAAAATCCCGAAGGAAAAACTAGCGCAACAGACGAAGATTATTATTATTTTTCTTCAGCAAACTCTGTGATTGAAAATTTTCAACTGCTTGCTATAACTAGCAAAGCTTTAGTAATTATTTTTCTCTAGCAACTAGCACATAAAAATACCTCAAAAGAACTCAACCTACCTCTGCAAGATAACTTGTCCCTCCTAAGATAATTCGACCTCCCTCTGCAAGTGCGTATAGCCTCATATGTGCGACCTTGGTTGAAGGAAATTCGGTCGTGCGCCCTCTTAAAAACTCAACCTCCTTTGACAACCTTACTCGGCCTGACCTCTAGGTCTTCCCTAGAATAAATTGGGTTCAAAAACTACCTCTCTCTCCCACACATGTGAATTCAAAAGTCGGCCTCCAGAAACCCTTGCACACCAAAAAAATCTTGGCCTCCTGCAAACATTGAACTGGCAAATTTTCTCCCTTTGTATCTTAGAAACTAGAAGGATCGATGAAGAAACTATCTTCGGAAATATTCTACTCAATTACTATTGATTCCTTGCTGCTTGGTGTCCTCCATGCTATCATCGCGCCCTTTCTATCGCTGCAAATTTGTGTCTCGAATGTGTTCTTCAAATACGCATCGACCTCCTCTTATAATGTCTCGTTGAACAATCAACGACCCCGATGTAAGTCCAATCAATGGCTAAGACTATCTTGACTTCTAAAAATGACTTTTCTAGAAGTCACTAGAGGAAAATTGATTTACCTCAATTAATCTCGATTAATTAAGTCATTTCCCTAAGTTAGACTTAGGAAAATTAATAAACTGGCTAATTAATTCTAATTAAGGCAATTTTCCTTCAAATTTTTTTTGTGTATTGGAGAAAATTAATCCACTATGTTCCTTAGCCTCATGGACACCATCTGAGACTAGAACACCTGTTCGAGCTACACAAACTAACACTCCCTCTTAGCGAGGAAGGTGTTTTGGATAACACCCAACTTGTCTTTGAAGAAGATGAATCTTGCCTTCTCCAATGCCTTTGTCAAAATTTCTGGTACCTTCATCTATAGGTAGATATTGTAGTTGAACAATCCCGCGCTGTACACAATCCTTGATGAAGAAGTACCTGATGTCTATATGCTTGGACCTATCGTGAAACACCAAATTTTCAGATACCTGATGCAACTTTGATTGTCACAACGTATCACCGTTGTCTCTATTATCTGACCCAACAAGACTACTAGCATCTTCTGAAGCCATATGGCCTCGAACATAGCATGCTAGCTGCTATGTACTTTGCCTCTGCAGAACTCAATGTCATGAACTTCTTCTTTCCACCGTATCAAGAAACAACACCTGATCCCATGCTGAAGCAACAACCTGAAGTGCTTTTTCAATCCATTGTATTTCTTGCCTAGTCTGCATTATTATAGCCCACCAACTTGATGCCATCACCTCGAGCATATCTGAGGCCATACTTGATTGTCCCATGCGAATACCCAAACACATGTTTTGCCGCTGTCCAACGCACTCTCTTCGGTTCTACTATGCACTGCTTGAGAGAGTTTACTGCATAGGATATATTTGGCCTAGTGTTGAACAAATACATGAGAGAGCTAATCAACTACTTGTATAAGGTGGTGTCTACATCCTTCTCCCTGGATGCGTCTACCTTCCTCTAATTCGTGATCATGGGTGTAGACATGGCTATGCAATCCCGAACTTCCTCAGGATCTCGATACAGTATTTCCCTTGTTCAAGGAAAATCTACACATCCGTTCGCCACACTTCCATGCCTAAAAAATAGTGCATAAGCCCCAAATCCTTCAAATGAACTAAGTTACAAGATCCATCTTGCATTCTTCTATGAGCCTCAGTGAACCTATTAGAAACAAGTCATCCACATACAAGACAAGAACGAGAACCTCATCCCCAACCACCAAGCAGTAGTGACTAAGTTGCACGAAACACTGAAATGTCTAGAGGTTTCCGAAATGGGGACGGCCCGAAACGCAACCCCTGGAAAATGGAAACGTGACCGAAACGTCATATATAATATATATATATTGTAAATAGTCAATATTAAATAAATTATAACACATTATTTTGCAAGAAAAGAAAGAATGAGACATATAAATGGCATTTTATATGGAAATCCAAATTTATATTAACTCCAACAGATGATTACATGATGCAAAGATCCAAAATCAGCCTTTGTAGATGAGGCTTTACATCCAAGACTCCAAAATCAACCTTTATATGTGAGGCTATATGTGCTAAAACTGAATAAAACATGAACTAAAGACAATCATAACTACATTAACATATCATTACTAATAAAACTCCTCCTCATCATCAGCAAAGATAGAACAAGATGCTTCTTCAACAGAAGAGGCAAGTCTACTAGTACTTCCAGTTGCACTTGCATCACCACTGGCACAAATGTCAAGAGCAAAAAGAGAGCTCTGAATTTGGACTTTCTTCATCCACATCCCAATCTTTATGAGGTCCACTTGTATATTCTTCACCCCTACAAGACACACGGCATAGGTTTGAATGCACATATACAAGGTCCTTTGCCTTCTGCGATCCCAACCTATTGCGCTTCACATTATGAATGAAACTGCAGGTGCTCCAATTCCATTCTGCTTGCTGAAGAGCTTGCCATTTTTGATAGAGTACGAGTGGAAAGACTTTGCAAATGAACACCACTTGCCCCATGGCAAGTTCACCACTTAACTGGGTCCATGGTCCTCCTCTCATCCAAAGTTGATATGTCTACAAAATCCTCTAATCCAACAACAAAACAGGGAAATTCTTGGCTTACCTCAATTTGTAAAGAAGTTGGAAACATCCTCTGAAATACTTTCTTCACTCCATTGGCTACCTCCTTGTCCTTATGTGAAGCCTTCCTCTTCCCATTGCTTTCAACAATAAATTCTTCATCATAAAATTTTGGATTCAAAGCATGTTCCAAAGTGTGCAATGGAGTGTTGAAGCTATTCCACCTGGTAACAATAATGGACGTCACTTGTTCAACAAAATCAAAATCCACAAAAAGAAGAGTGGGAGCCTCTTGTGTAATAATTTCCATAGTTTTTTCACCCATGGTATCCATGCCATCATAAACCTCTCCTAGGAAAGGTTTCTCTATGTCTACATCTTGAAGAAGATCAAATGCAAGTGATGTGAACTTGAGCAAGAAATCAATCTTGCTCCACCAATCTTCATCAACCAACATCCTCCTCACCATACTTCCCTTCTCTAAATTTGCGTGTCTCCACTCAGCCCAAGTTGGACCTACCATCATACTCATTAATGCATTTTTAACTTCAACAAGGCGACGCAACATGATGAAGTTTGAGGCATACCTTGTCTCAACAACTTTCAACAACTCCAATTTGGAGTATTCTCGATACACTGCTTGAGATTGGTGGTGGTTGGTGATGAATTTTATAATCTCCCTAGCCTGCTCTGTGAGCTCCTTAATCCATTCTGTTTTTTCCTCGATCTTTTCTAAAATCATATTCAAATTGTGGACAATGCAAGGAGTCCAAAATATGTGATTGTATCTACTCTCAACAATCAATCCTACAACTTTGCAAACAGGTGCATTATCTGTGATAACTCACACCACATTTTCTGGCCCTACTTGTTCAATAATAGAAATTAAAATATCAGCAATGAACTTACTATCCTTTATCTCACCCGAACAATCTTTTGTTTTGATGAACATGGCTCCTTTTGGTGATGATGCAATGACATTAATCAAAGGCCCACGTCTTGTATCGGTCTTGCCATCAGAGATAATGGAAAGCCCTGTACTACCCCATGTGTACAAATTGGTTTCAGAACATCGTCAAGAAGTTGCCTCTCTTTCTTGAACAAAACTGTTATGACTTTTTCATAGTTTGGGCCCTTGTAACCTTGAGGAACTTTGTTAATCGCTCACACCAAATCCTGCCAATATGGGGATTGAACCACATTAAAGGGGATGCCACAAGAAAAGATGGCCCTTGCCACTCTTGAGTCAACTTTTTCTCTCCCTTGACTATCAAGCATTTTCAACAATCTGCTGTCTTGAGTTGTAGATGATGGCTTTGATAACTCTGCTTTTACTTCTAGTGCCCTCCTCTTTCTTGCTTCCTGAACAATCCTTGGCCCAATGTTATCAGGTATGTGAGGATTGTTAGTGCCTGTGCCAATTTTGCTTCTTTGCTCCTTCAACCTTTGACCATCATCTCTCTCTTTCTTGAATTTAGCCCTCACCTCTGCATTTTTGGTACGTGCACACACATCAATACCCTTTATCTCTTCATGCAACATGTGAGCCTTCACTCTTGTGTAAGAGCCCTTGAAGGTATTTTCATTTTTGCATAAATTGCACTTCCATTCCCATGTACCACTGGAACCCATCTGCTTCATTTCGGTAACATACATCCATAAGAAATACAATTCTTGCTGCCTGGTTGCTTGAGTGGATTTAGGGGCACTTGAAACACAACTTTGAGAAGCCATGAATGCTACACAATTACAATAATACAAAATGAAAAACTCACCCAATTTAGGGGCACTTGAAACACAACTTTTTGAAGCCATGAATGTTGCAAAATTAGGAAATTAAAAATTCATCCAAGTAGTTGTTGCCCATGCTCTTCCTCTTGCTGGCCACGCCTTTCATCTTGCTGCCCATGCTCCAAAACACAAATAAACTCCTTGCTGCTATAGGAAGCTATTCTTGCAAAAGAATGTATGAATGAAGTGCCTTTTTAAAGAAAAGAAGAGGCTCATAGGGTTTCTAGAGAATTCTATTCTTTTCATCTTCTAGAGAATTCCATTTGTAATTTTTTTTTTTTAAATTTAGCTAACATCCACATAAAAATTGGTTTATTAGCGTGTTTTGGTGTTAGATGGGGTCCACACCCTTTTTCCATTCCTTGAGATAGCCGAAAAAGGTCAATTTTTATTTTTATTTTTTGCGTTTTCACTGCCAAAATGGGACTTTAGCAGCCGAAACTGGGCCAAAGTATCGCCATCCGTTCTGTCCGACGTTTCGAAATTGTGAAACGCCATACGGTATAGCTGGCGACATTTGGGCCCTGTTTCAAGGTTGTTTCGACGTTTCAGGCCATCCCCGGCACTGGTACGCCACCATTTTTGACATTTCCTGGGGCATGTGATCCTTAGCTTTTGGTAAGTCGAGGATCAGCCCAAGCTTAGATTATGATGCAGGTGTTCTACCACGACTCTTGAGGGTCATTGTTGGGAAGATCGGTAGGCCATAACATGGGTTGAGATGTGCTCCCCTATATCACCTATTGGTCGATATGGGGTTGTAGATGTTTAGCTCCCCCATGAGATTCTGGGTTGAGATTAAGCTCCCCGATGTTGTTCCGGATTGAGCTCTTCGATGTTGATACGGGTCGTAGAATTGGCTCCTCGCAGATGTTTCCGGGTGGTAGCATTGGGATCCCTACTGACAGAGATTCTAGGTGGTAGTAGTGGCTCCCCGATGGATAGAGGGTGGTAGATTGAGCTCCCCTCCAATGTCAAATTCTTCTTCTTTTATATTCAAGAATGTTCAACATATGAGCAGGGACAATAAAGAGATAAGCAGGAATAACCAAGAGATGAATCGAAATGAACAGTGACGATAAGTGATGATGAGATGCTTGAGATTGGATATGATTTGATGATAGGATACACATGACATGATGTAGGTGGAATTCTCCCTAGTTGAGAGGAGTATTTAAATTTGCAACTTGGGCCAAATTCCACTTTGGACAACTCATTTGATGGAGATGATGATTGCATTGAATTCCTCTTTTCAAGAGGACCAAAATTGGCCTAAAGATCATCAAATTTGGTTTGAATTATGAGCCCACGTGTAAATTTGATCAGGTTGGCCCTAAAGTAAGTTGGACACCCTTGGAAGGATATAAATACAAGTGACCTCTACCTCATTTTGACATCATCATGGATCATTCTTCTATTCTGTTTCTTGTTTTTGGCTCGCACAGGTTTGAGGCAGGTTTGCGAAGAAATGGGTTTGGTCGAAGGTGAAATTGCAGGGTCCGAAGCTCGCACGTATTTTTCTAGGGTTTTGTTTCTCAGTCGCAAGCGTTCCAAATGACAAATTCGATTGGTCGCTGGCTTGCAGGTTCAAGGGAGCGACTAAAAGCTCCCAATCGCTCGCATGCTCACTTCCTCTCTGCAACTGGGACCTAAAGTTGTATTTTTCAGTTGAACAAAGTTTTTGCTTGTTGACTGCGGTGTTTGGCAACTGACCACAAACATTGACAGTTCATTACAGGGTTCTGAATCAAAATTTTTGAGTATGAGCATGGTTGGGTTCATCTCATGGACATTGTTTAGTGATTTTTGCTGGATAGTTGTATAGATGAAGATATGTATGTTGTAGGAAACACCAAAAATGATGGTGTACCAGTACCGAGGATGGCCCGAAACGCTGAATCGATCTTGAAATGGGGCCGAAACGCCGCCGGCTATATCGTACGATTTTTCATGATTTCGAAATGGCATATGGTACGATCGGCAGTGTTTCGGCCGCAACAGGTCGAGTTTTGGCAACCGAAAAGCAAAAAATATTTTTTTTGGCCTTTTTAGGCCATCTCAAGGAGTGCAAAAAGGGTGTGGGCACCATATAACAACAATACACACTAATAAACCAATTATTATGTGGCTATTAGCTAAATTTAATAATTTTTTTTTACAAATGGAATTCTCTAGAAGATGAAAAGAATAGAATTCTCTAGAAACCCTATGAGCTTCTTCTTTTCTTTAAAAAGGCACTTCAATCACTCATTTCTCACACATTCTTTTGCAAGAAGAGCTTCCTATAGCAGCAGCAAGGAGTTTATTTTTGTTTTGGAGCGTGGGCAGCAAGAGGAAGGGCTTGGGCAGCAAGAGGAAGAGCATGGGCAGCAGCTAGTTGGGTGAGTTTTTCATTTCCTAATTTTGCAACATTCATGGCTTCTCAAAGCTGTGTGTCAAGTGCCCCTAAATTGGGTGAGTTTTTCATTTTTTGTTATTGTAATTTTGCAGCATTCATGGCTTCTCAAAGTTGTGTTTCAAGTGCCCCTAAATCTACTCAAACAACTAGGCAGCAAGAATATTATCCTCTATGGAAGTATGTAACCAAAATGAAGCAGATGGGTTCCAGTGGTACATGGGAATGGAAGTGCAATTTATGAAAAAATGAAAAGACCTTCAAGGGCTCTTACATAAGAGTGAAGGCTCACATTTTGCATGAAGAGATAAAGGGTATTGATGTGTGTGCACATACAAAAAATGCAAAGGTGAGGGCTAAATTCAAGAAAGAGAGCGATGGTGCTCAAATGTTGAAGGAGCAAAGAAGAAAAATTGGCACTGACACTACCAATCCTCGAATGTCTGACAGCATTGAGCCAAGGATTGTTCAGGAAGCAAGAAAGAGGAGGGCACTAGAAGTAGAAGTAGAGTTATCAAAGCCATCATCTACAACTCAAGACAACAGATTGTCGAAAATGCTTGATAGTCAAGGGGGAGAAGAAGCTGACTCAAGAGTGGCAAGGGCCATCTTTGCTTGTGGCATCCCCTTTAATGTGGTTCGATCCCCATATTGGCAAGATTTGGTGAGAGCAATTAACAAAGATCCTCAAGGTTACAAGGGATCAAACTATGAAAAAGTTGGAACAATTTTGCCGAAGAAAGAGAGGCAACTTCTTGATGATGATCTGAAACCAATTTGTAACTCATAGGTAGTACAGGGATTTCCATTATCTTAGATGGCTGGATTGATACAAGACGCAAACCTTTGATCAATGTCATTGCATCATCACCAAAAGGAGCCATGTTCATCAAAGTAGAAGATTGTTCGGGTGAGATAAAGGATAGTAAGTTCATTGTTGATATTTTAATTTCTGCTATTGAACAAGTAGGGCCAGAAAATGTGGTGCAAGTTATCATAGATAATGCACTTGTTTGCAAAGCTGCAGGCTTGATTGTTGAGAGTAGATACAATCACATATTTTGGACTCTTTGCATTGTCCACAATTTGAATATGATTTTAGAAGAGATTGAGGCAAAAACAGAATGGAATAAGGAGGTCACAAGGCATGCTAGGGAGATTATAAAATTCATCACCAACCACCACCAATCTCAAGCAATGTATCGAGAATAGTCCAAATTGGAGTTGTTGAAAGTTGTTGAGACAAGGTATGCCTCAAACTTCATCATGTTGCGTCGCCTTGTTGAAGTTAAAAATGCATTAATGAGTATGATGGTAGGTCCAACTTGGGCTGAGTGGAGACACGCAAATTTAGAGAAGGGAAGTATGGTGAGGAGGATGTTGGTTGATGAAGATTGGTGGAGCAAGATTGATTGCTTGCTCAAGTTCACATCACTTGCATTTGATCTTCTTCGAGATGTAGACATAGAGAAACCTTTCCTAGGAGAGGTTTATGATGGCATGGAAATTATTACACAGGAGGCTCCCACTCTTCTTTTTGTGGATTTTGATTTTGCTGAAGAAGTGAGGTCCATTATTGTTACTAGGTGGAATAGCTTCAACTCTCCATTGCACATTTTGGCACATGCTCTGAATCCAAAATTTTGTGATGGAGAATTCATTGCTGAAAGCGGTGGGAAGAGGAAGGCTCCACATAAGGACAAGTAGGTGGCCAATGGAGTGAAGAAAGCCTTTCAGAGGATGTTTCCAACGTCTTTACAAATTGATGTAAGCCAAGAATTTCCTTGTTTTGCTGTTGGATTAGAGGATTTTGCAGACATATCATCTTTGGATAAGAGGAGGACCATGGACCCAGTTAAGTGGTGGACTTGTCATGGGGCAAGTGGTGTTCATTTGCAAAGTCTCGCCACTCGTATTCTATCACAAGTGGCAAGCTCTTCATCAGCAGAACGAAATTGGAGCACCTACAGTTTCATTCATAGTGTGAAGCGCAATAGGTTAGGATTGAAGCGCAATAGGTTAGGATCGCAGAAGGTAGAGGACCTTGTATATGTGCATTCAAACCTATGCCGTGTGTCTTGTAGGGGTGAAAGAGTATACAAGTGGACCTCATAACAATTTGGATGTGGATGTAGAATGTCCAGATTTAGAGCTCTATCTTTATGCTCTTGATATTTTTGCCAGTGGTGATGCAAGTGCAATTGGAAGTACTAGTAGAGTTACCTGTAATGCTGAACAAGCATCTTGTTCTATCTTTGCTGATGATGATAAGGAGTTTTATTAGTAATGATATGTTAATGTAGCCATGATTGTCTTTAGTTCATGT
The DNA here is from genome assembly GCA_031772625.1 of Pinus tabuliformis. Lineage (NCBI taxonomy): Eukaryota > Viridiplantae > Streptophyta > Pinopsida > Pinales > Pinaceae > Pinus > Pinus tabuliformis. The sequence goes on along the minus strand of CM062805.1, from coordinate 275,543,580 downwards.
TTTATTTTAGTTTTAGCACATATAGCCTCACATATAAAGGTTGATTTTGAAGTCTTGGATGTAAAGCCTCATCTATAAAGGATAATTTTGGATATTTTCATCATGTAATCATCTGTTGGAGTTAATATAAATTTGGATTTCCTTCTAAAATTTCATTTAAATGTCTCATTCTTTCTTTTCTTGCGAAATGATGTGTTATAATTTATTTAATTAATATTGACTATATATATATGTGAAGTTTCGGCTGCGTTTGCATTTTCTGGGGTCGACTTTCAGGCCGTCCCCGTTTTGGAAACTTCTAGACGTTTCGGCGTTTCGTGCAACTTAGGAAAATATGGATCATTGTACTCTCTTTTCTTGAATCATTCAATGACAATCTAATAAGAAGAAGAATTTGAATGGGTTTTCCCCATAGTGGGGTTTGCCTTGGTCTCTGACCAATTCTAGTGTCTTTATGTGTGAATGCTTTTCTTCTATTGTTCCTTTATGTTCCACTGCATTGATGATGATATTATTCTTTCAATATAGTTGCATATGTTGCTGAATAATGATGTAAATCTGAATAATGTTATGATGTTATGGGTTGAATTTAATGTGTAAATGAAGAAATGCGATTATCAAAGCAAAGAACAATATAGCCCTAAGAAAAATTAACAAGAAAAACTCTGCTGATTATCCGTGTTTGGAAACACACATAATGCGGTGAGACGAAAAACCTCCTAGGATAAAATTCGTCGTCGAAACCATAGGCTTACTGAGGTTGTTACATCATTAAACGGTCTTACTAGCATCATTTACATTACAAAATGCAGAATTTGGGTTTATAATGACATATGAAAGTGTTGGCTGATGATTTTTTAACTTTGAAAAAATTGATACAACTGCCTCCTTGAAACTGTGACAAGATAGGTGCAACAATACTCATAAAAATAGATGAATTATTTGTTTCTCATCACCACAGATACTTGGAATTTTGCCGTCTTGTGAATTTCAACCTTTTTGTCTTGCGGAGAATATGGGATCTATGAATGCAGTTTGACACTTGGAGCTACTTGCTTATCTCTAAAGCTATTGTCTTGGATCAATGGATGGATTTTTATGCCCATTATCTTGTAAGTGAGCATTTTATTAGATAATTCTTTTCTTTAAGTCTAATGTAAAAAATGTTTTGGAATGTAGGATTTTCTATTATGCCCTAAATTATTGAAAATTTATTTAAGGGAATCTAGATCTCATTATTGTAAACATTACTTATGAATGATATGTGAATGATAATCCTAGTGGTGGACTTTGATTAGCTCTCCCATGGAATTTCTTGATCCATTACAGAGGTAATCACTAGGGTTTTGGTGCTAAGCCATCATCTATCCTTCCTCCTCAACAACTTTTAGCTATCGAATCAACTCATAGACTCCATACTCCCAAGGAACAAGGCACTGGCCTCCCTTGTAGGTGATCAAATCCATTTTTCATCCATAAATTTTTCTTTCTCTTGACCTAATTTGGGCCCTTTAAGGTAAGTGTCTAAGCTAGGGCTTGGTGTGAATTTCTAGGCAAGGAAGATTTTCAGGATTGGAGAGTCTAAATACCAAGGGTATAAGTGGTTGCCTCAAAATCAACCCTCCATTCATTCTGATTTTATCCACAAACTTTCTTTCCCTAGTTTTTTGCCATAGGGTAAACCCTAGTTTGGTGTTGCTTTAACTTAGGGGTTTATTTGAAGGTTTCATTGTTAGTTTGTGTAGCTTGGACAGGCGTTCTAGACACATATGGTGTACATGAGGCTAAGGAACACATTGGATTTATTTTTTCCAATACCCCAAAAAAATTTTGTAAGGAAAATTGCATTAATTAATTCAACACATATGGTGCCCCCACGAGGCTAAGGAACACATTGAATTTAATTTTTCCAATGCCCAGAAAAGATTATAAGGAAAATTGCCTTAATTAGAATTAATTAGCTCGTTTATTAATTTTCCCAACTTAGGGAAATGGTTTAATTGATCGGGATTAATTGAGATAAATTGATTTTTCTCTAGTGACTTCTAGAAAAGTCATTTTTAGAAGTCAAGATAATCTTAGCCATTGATTGGACTCACATCATGGTTGTTGATTGCTCAACGAGAGATTATAAGAGGAGGTCGATGGGCATTTGGAGAACACATTCAAGACACATATTTGTAGTGATAGCAAGGGTGCAGTGATAACGTGGAGGACACCAAGCAGCGAGGAATGAGCAATGATTGAGTAAAAGACCTCCGAAGATAATTTCTTCATCAATTCCTTCCAGATTTTGAGATACGAAGGAAGAAAAATTGCTAGCTTGATTTGTCTACAGGAGGACAGGATTGTCTGGTGTGCAAGGGTTTCTGGAGGCCGAGTTTTGTATTTTCACATATGGGAGGGGCAGTTTCTGAGCTTGATTTCTTCGAGGGAACACTGAGAGGTCAGGATGAGTTTAGTTGTCGTAGGAGGCCAAGTTTGCCAGAGGTTGTGAGGCCGAATTCCCTTTGTTCTGGGCTGCACATATGAGGTCGTACGCACTTGCAAATGGAGGCTGAATTATCTTAGGAGGGTTGAGTTATCTTACAGAGGGAGGTTGAGTTCCTTCCAAGTATTTTTATGTGTTCGTAGCTGGAGAAAATTAATCACTGGAGCTTTGCCAATTACAACAAGCAGTTAGAAAATTTCAATCATAGATTTTTCTAAAGAAGAATAATAAAAATCCTCATCTACTAAACTGGTTTTTCCTTCATGGTTTTTTCAGGGACATTTGTCCAAAAGTATGGGTGTTCATTATTTTGTGTGTGCAGTGTTTTCTCAATTCTTGTGATTTAATTTTATGTGAGGTTGCAATAGTGTTTTATTCAGTATTTGCCGCATATAAATTGCAAAAGACAAATATTCTTTTTAGATAGGTGAACAATAACCAATAATTGCAATAATATTAAAAATTTCACAATGGTATCAGAGTAGATGTGAGGGCAGAAGACGGCTTTGCGTAGGCATAGGAAGATAAAAGCTGAGGGTTTAAAACCCATTTCATATTGTTCATTTTATTTGGGTTTCACTATATTTCTGAGGGTTTGTAAAATGGTCTCAACAAATTTAAGAGATCGTGATAGGTTGGATGGAGCCTCAAATTTGTTGGAAACACTGAGAGGGGGGTGAATCAATATTTCTTAGCAATTAGCACTTTATTAATCTTTTTCAAAGCATTAGTTAATCTTCAACAATATTATTGTTCTTCTTCAGATAATCATAAACAATAATTGACAATAGACAACACCATACAACAATGCACAGAGATTTTTAGGTGGAAAACCCCCTCCGAGTCAAAAATCATCAAACACTTTATAGTAATTGTCTTCTTCTTTTCTTTAAAAGAAACATTAATTACAAAGTGTTCTCAGCCACAACTGAAGGAGGCCACAACCCCCTGATTTACAGGCTACAACCTATAAGACGCTACTACACCCTAATATCCTGCTGCAACCAGAAGGATGCCCCTCTGCCCTGTGAGTCAGGCCACAACTTGACGAGTGCCCCAACACTCTGTTTACCATCTGTTGTCGAAAGGATGCTTCGTTGCCCTGTAATTTATCAGTCCCAACTGAAAGGATGCAACAACGCCATGCAACAAGCTACGACTTGCCCTAGCACCACCCTGCCGCCCTGAAGTGCTCTTTGGCACCAACATGAGGTGACTCCAATCACCTGCCTTGCACCACCCTACCACCCTGAATAGCCGGCGGACCACGTTTCACAATTTTCAGACTGGATCCCCCTGTGCTCTGAATCAATATAAGAAAGTTGAATAGAAGATACTGTTATACTATATATCCGGTCAAATCCTGGTAGCCACTGACCACACTGTACAATATTGTCCAAACTGATTACTGCACAATGTTGTTCACTGCATATCAAACCCTGACTGTCAATGCTGCCAAATCAACTGTCAACTGCATAATCTAATCACTGCTCATCATTGTACTAACTGTTACCACTGACCATATTGTACTAACTGTTACCACTGACCACTGCACATATTTACATGTCACTGCTCACACGGGCCACTGCACACTGCATTGCACATGAATAGATGAGCGTTCATGAGCTCACAAAGCTGGCTACCAACACTGTACCAAACTGCCTGTACTGCTGCAAATGCCAAACACAAATGTCTGATAAAAGCACAATCCATACTATTGTCCATGTCCCATGTCAATAAGCTGTACAACAAGGTTATTATCACTTGTCAAGAGTCATGTCAATGTGTGTTAAGTATATGTGCTAAGTCACTAAATATGTCAAGTCTCTAACAGGTATATGTCTGTAGGTCATCTAAGGTCATAATACCACTGTCAAGTCATAATGTACATTCATCAAGTCTCTATGTCGGATGTTAAGTCATGGTCAAGTCACTATGTCAAATCACTATCAACTCACAAGATACATGATCATTGTCATGTCACATAAAAACTAACAGTCAATATACACAGTTAATGCACATGTCTAGGTGTCAAGTCAATTGTCATGTCTTAGTGCCAAGTCAATCAAATCGAGTTTATATGTCAAGTCTCTATCTTGTATCAGGTCACTGTGTCAAGTGTCAAGTTACTGTCGCTTGTCAAGTTAAGAATCAAACACAATAGTAATTAATTACAACCTAGTGTTACTGTGAAGTATTCACACTCAAGTATCTCAAGAGTCACTGTTTCACTAGGACAAAGCATCACTTGTTAAGTTTGTATGACAAAGCCATATTTTCAAGTTACACCACTATCACATCACATAAATAAAAAATTTAGCTAACGTAAGGTTAATGTATGCTTGAGTTACTTTCTCACTGTCTAGTCATGCACAGTTTGTTTAGTTTATCTCATGTGGTTGCAGTCATCATTATTCAATAGGTCAGATCTATGAGTCAATAAGGTCACTAAGCCCATAGGTATATGTCAAGTTTACATGTCAAGTTACTATGTCAATGTTAAGGTAAGCAGGTCACTGTGTTACTACACTAGGTGTCACTTGTCAACATCACATCTTTATATCACTGTCAAGTTAAGCTTATATGTATTGCTACTGTTACATTAATATATACTGTAGTTTGACATAATATCACAAATTCATTAGTTGATTATGTGCACATCTATACTCAAAGAGCCACTTCATTTCACTGTTCCACTTGTCTTATTAGTACAAGGTCACTGTCAAGAGTGTTCTTGTCAATTAAGGTTCTATGCCACTGTTTTATATTATTACAAGGGTCACATAAAGTAAGTATTATGCAACTGTGTTGTGGTTCAGAATTGCAATGAGAGGTTTGTCAACAAGATGCACAAAATAAAATTCAAAGTCAATGATTGGGTTATTGTCTTTGGTTCTTGAAGTTATTCATCTTATACACAATGAGAAAACGGTGAGAATTACTGTCGTATATTGACAACTGTAAGTGAATATTTAACAAAGGCAAGAGTTATACTTCTATCACTGTTCCTTGCTACCTTATAATACAAATTAAATTAAATTAAATTACTGAACTGAAACCCCTTGCTTTTGACACTAACTCAAATCCTAATTACACAGATGTTGGGACAGACTTCATGCTACATATCTTTAAGATATATATATGCTAGATTTCTAGTTTAAAATAAGTCTAAGCTGTGGCTTGTTTAGAACACACACATCACCTTTTCAATCTCTATCGAATGTCACAGGTCAAAGGTATTTTTACAGCGGTAACCATGGATATTAGATCGATGTTAGACTTTGGATTAGGTCTTCTCTTCTCTTCATTGTTCATGATAGAGATATAGTCTGAGTATAAATGCTACAAGAAGAATGTCTAAAGTAGATTTATTAATGGAGGCCGAGAACTTAGAAGCATCAGACATGTCATAAAAAAAAAACTTCGTTGTCCTGTAGGATGAATATCCTAAGAAGGACGAGGCTGCTGGTCACTTATTTAATGTTGTCACAACTTTCCATGGGTACTCGCTGGTCCAGAAACACTAGGCCGCAGTGATTTGGTGTCCTTGCTGCAGGGTTAAGCTATAGATCAAAGGTTTACAAGATCAAGAAAAGAAGAGTACCTTGGATAGGTCGAGCTGTTATGGAACCAATCACCAAGCCAAAAACCATAACCCTTTCTCCAATGAACTTGCCAAGAAACATTTTCTGAAATTCGCTTAATCTGCCTCAGGTAGGTCGAAATATTTCAGAGCTAAAGTTATAAGATCATGTTTTGAGAGTTCATAATTTTTTAGGAGTGATCGGTCTTCTTTTATAGTGTTTAGAGGGGCTTCATAAGTGACCGTTAGAGGGCAAGGAAAGAGCTTCATAAAAGAGTTATAATATTAAACTTTTAATTAAGTCATGTCTTGTATACTAAATAAGAAAGGTCTCGAGACTTATGAGGGAGAGATATTAGCCTTTAAAATATAAGGGATTAATTTAATACTCTTCCTAAGATGATATTTTTACTAACACTTATTAGATTACCCTTAATATCCCTTAAATTAGCTATTTAATGACTATTGGCCAATAGATGTGTGACATGACACAATCCTATGGGGTTTTAGCCCACAAACTAGGGTCCCCAACTTCAAACTCAATTATCTTCCAAACGGTGAAGAACTACATGGCGTGCCACATACCCACCGGAAACATCTCAACGAGGAGAATCCTATGACATGGATCTCTTGGATAGACTCAATAATTTTCAACTTCAAAAACCCTCGACAAAGTCGGGGTATGTCCTCAATCCAGGGAACCCAAACCCTAGTACTTGGGTTTTCAACCATCCAACAATGGAGCTGCCAACTTGATGTAATCTGACAATTATAAAAAACATTCATTATCAATTTGACATCAATCACTGGTGTTTCAGTCAAAGTCAAACCCAGTGAAACCCTAGTGTTGACATCAATGACAACACCATCCAACAAAATTTTGGTGGCTAGAAAGGAAAAATTTCTTTATTGTTGGAATAAAATGGTCTTAAGGAGTATGTGACTAGTGTGATAGCCATACCAATGGATTCAACACAACTTACAACATACAAGAAGAAAGATGCCAAAATACGGAAGATAATCCTTGATGGAGTGAAGGACCATATAGTTTTGCATATCGCTGAGTTAGATACTGATAGTTTTTGTAGCATCGAAGGTTTTCTAGTCTTGAAACTTTGTGGAGAGGCTAAAACATAGGAGTTCTTCATAACCCACAAATCGTTTCCAGAAATTCCACCTAGAAGTGTCTCAATTAAATCATTAGCCTATTTTTTAATATTTCCTAAGTCCAAATTTACGAAATCTAGTTAATTAATCAAAATCAATTGAGATAAGGTGTGAATCATCTAGAAACTTACACGTATCAACTGGAAAAGAATTTGGGCCCTTGATTAAGTTTTAATCTTGGTTGTTCGAGGTCCACCAGAAGATTATAAGAAGGAGTCGATGGGTAGATGGAGAAAACATCAGTGCAGACACTCAGTGATCTAGATAGATCGATTTTCTAGTAGTAGAGTGATTCAACAAGAGGATTCGAGCTAGATATTGAGTAGCAGGTGGCAGAGGAGCAAGGCAGTATTCCGGTGGAGGTTTCCAGTGCGAAAAGAGTTAGATTGAGGGAGTGAGAGTTTGGCAAGAGGGACTGTGCAGACAACAACAACAGAACAGTTCGATCTCGCTGGAGGAGTAGTCGATTCAGTAGCTGGTGGTCGGGATTTTGATTAGGAGGACCAATAAATTAGTTCCAAAGCCAAAGAGGCAAAGTTGTAGATTTCAGGAGTTTTCGGAGGCAACAACAGCAAGGCTTGCGCAAGTACTGCGCAGTGGCTAACGCAGAAGGAAGTGCGAATTGCTAAGGGGCCAATTCTGAGAGCTGAAATCAGTTGTGGGTTGAGGAAAAATCCTCACAATAATTTTTCCAGTGATTCTCTCAGATTGGATTTGCCAGTTTGGCATCCAAATTATTGTACTCAAATTTGTTGTTGAAGAATAATAATAAAACCCTCATATGCTGCACCAGTTTTCTTGCATTGGGTTTTTCTGGGGACATTTGTCCAAAAATAATGGTGTCATAATTTTTTTGTGTGCTAGCATTTCTCAGTTTCCAGCATGTTTATTTCCGTAGTGTTTATTTTATTTTGTAAGGAAATCACAATGTGATTATTTCGATATTAATCAGTAAATTAATAAACTAAATAATTAGTTAGGAGAATTAATTCTAGTTTCTGCATTTCAAGGAATTTTCACATGGTATCAGATCGTGATTAATTAGACGGGGAAGCAAAGACAGAGGAATTCGCTGTTTAGAGGGAGCAGCAGGGCAATTTTTTGGGGGTTGCGCAGAGCCTAAGCTAGGCAGATCAAATTGCTTGGAGAAGTTCGATTTTTCCATGCAGGTTGGCAGAAAAATTCGGCTTTCCAGTTGAATGATTCCGACAGGAAGAGGGAGCAGCAACAACTCAAATTTTCGTTGAGTAGATACCTTGTTTGGGCGAAGAAGGGTTTTGTAGCAGTTTGCAGTAACATAATCAACGCTGGGTGGAAGAGGAATAGCACACAGATTTGTCTTCAGTAAAATCTTTAGTATGACCATGGACAAAATTGACATTTAGGGGGCTTCAAATTTGTCTTCCAGGTTGGAGGACGAATTTTCTTACCTATCAAGCTCAACTTCACAGGGTGTCTGGTATATAGAAAATGGAGCGTTAGCTCACATGAAAAGGGTTAGAGAATATTTCTCTAGCTACAAGTAAGGGCAGATGGATTTCCAGATTATAATGGGAAACAAAACGAAGTGTACTCCAGTGGGGAGAGGCACCATCGATTTTCAGAGGGAGTCAGTAGCAAGTTCTAGTGCTACAGAGGTACTGCATGTACCACGGTTGGGTATCAACCTGATTTCAGTATCCCAATTATAGGATAAGGAATATGATATCCGCTTCTTAGGGAAGAAAGTGTTTGTCAAACACTCGAGCTTGAAGAGGGTGAGATAGATTGGAGTTCGAAGCAACAAGTTGTATAGGTTGCAACTCGACTCTCCAATGGCACTAATAGGCAGTGACAGTAGCAGTGGGAAGGAACTAAATGAGCTATGGCATAGGATAATGTGACTTCTACACCATGTAGCACTCAAGATGCTCAGGGAGAGAGTAACAGGGGTTCCAGAACTTGGCACGAAACACGATGATTTGTGCAGAGGATGCATTCTTGGGAAGTATGTTAAGGCAACATTCCCAAGAAGTGACAGTAGAGCAGATGGCGTGTTAGGACTTATACAATTAGATATTTGTAGCCTGATGTCCACTAGAGCTCTTAGTAGGGCCGAATACTTTGTCACCTTTATTGATGACAATTCCAGAAAAATTTGGATCTACTTCTTGAAGATCAAGGATGAGGTCTTCAATTGTTTCAGGGAGTTTAAGGCTCTTGTGGAGAATGCGACAGGGAAGAAGATCAAGGTACTTCGCTTAGATAATGGTGGAGAGTATATTGATAAAGACTTCATAGATTTTTGTGTGAAGGAAGGCATCAAAAGAGAGTGGACAACTCCTTACAATCCACAACAGAATGGGGTAGCGGAGCAGAAAAACAAAACTATAGTTGGGGCTGCAAAAGCAATGTTATATGACTAGGATTTGCCCAGGTTTCTATGGGCAGAGGCATGTAACACAGCAGTGTATATTCAGAACAGGACTCCTCATAGAGCATTGGGGAAGAAAATGCCAGAAGGGATCTTCACAGGGAAGAAGCCAAAAGTTAGTCACTTCAGGATCTTTGGCAACATTGCTTATTGCCATGTGCCAAATGAGAAGTGCACCAAATTGGATCAGACTGTAGACAAGGGGTTTCTTGTTGGGTATAGTGAAACCTCCAAGGCATACAGGATCTACATTCCTAGCAATAGGAAGATTGTAGTGAGACGAGACGTAAAGTTCATGGAAGATCGAGCTTTCAAGAGATCTCGTGAGATGCCTACAGGTGATCAGAATCAGCCAGCTAAAGCTCCATTGGTCCAGCAGCAGGGGCAGCCAAAGGGACCACCAATGGGATAGTCACAGGGATCCAGTACATTGACTAGTACTAGCATTTCCTCAAGTGCAGGGGATCTAGTGAGATCTCAGGAGATGGAGCAACAGAGGCAAGACGAGGAGGAGTTGGTTGAATTGCCCACCACTAGTGGTCGAACTAGCAGAGAAGTTTGTTAGACATTGAGAGATGCAAAGGAGTTCGTTGGAGCTCCTAGAATGAACAAGAGAGAGCGCAAACACCTTGACAGATATCAAGAATTGGTGGCTCAGGTTGCAGAACCTTCGAGCTTTCAAGAAGCTGCACAACATCAGGTGTGGGTAGATGCCATGGTAGAGGAATACAACTCTATCATGACGAATGATGTTTGGGAGGTGGTGCCAAGGCCTGAGGATAGATCAATTGTAGGTTCTCGATGGATCTACAAGATCAAGTATACTGCAGATGGCAGTGTTGAGAAGTACAAGGCTATGTTCGTGGCAAAGGGGTATGCATAGAAAGAAGGGATAGATTATGAGGAAACCTTCGCCCCAGTTGCCAGATACACTTCTATTTGGTCAGTTATATCCCTAGCATCTTAGATGGGATGGCAGATTCACCAGATGGACGTCAAGACAACATTCTTGAACGGGGTGATAGAGGAAGAGGTGTACATAGAACAACCAGAGGGCTTTGAGACTCATGAGAGGTGCACTCATGTGTTCAGACTGAAGAAAGCTCTATACGAGCTCAAGCCGACTCCCACGGCATGGTATGGTCGGATTGGCAGTTACTTGCAGCAGATGGAATTCGTCAAATGTGACGCAAATCCCAACCTTTACTACTTGATGGTAGAGGGTGAGCCACTCGTCCTAGTATTGTATGTGGATGATCTCTTCCTGATAGAGTCATCAAGGCTCATAGAGCACTGCAAGGGGAACCTAGTAACAGAGTTTGATACGAAGGATTTGGGGTTGATGCACTATTTCCTAGGATTGGAAGTGTGGCAGAAAAACGGGGAGATCTTCCTTGGGCAAGGAAGATATGCTATAGACATTCTGAAGAGATTCTGAATGCAGGATTATAGACCCATGTGTATGCCCATTATCACCAACTAGAAGAAAATAGATGCATCAGATGACAAGGATGCTGACCCTACCTTGTATAGACAACTCATTGGTTCTCTCATGTATTTGGTCAACACTAGGCCAGATATTTTTTTCGCGGTCAATACCCTCAGTAGGTTCATGGTGGAACCAAAGAGGGTACATTGGACAATAGCGAGGCACATTTTGAGGTATGTGCGTGGCACAATCGAGTATGGGTTGAGATATACCCAAGGGGATGACGTCAGACTATGTGGGTTCATAGATGTAGATTGGGTAGGCAGTTCAGTGGACATGGAAAGTACGTCTGGGTACTTCTTCAGCATTGGATCAAGAATAGTTTCTTGGTGTAGCAGGAATAAAAAATCAGTAGCACTAAGCTCTGCAGAAGCAGAGTATATGGTAGCAAGCACAGCTATGTGTGAAGCTATATGGCTTTAGAAGCTGTTGGTAAACTTGCTCAGGCAAAGGTTGGAGGCGGCCAGTGTCTACTGCGATAATTAGAGTTGCATCAAGCTCTCTAAGAATCCAATTTTTCATGACAGGTCGAAACACATAGATATTCAGTGTCATTTCATCAGAGATTGTGTGCAACGTGGAGTGGTCTAGCTACAGTGTGTTCCCACAGATGAGAAGGTTGCAGATATACTCATGAAAGCTCTAGGAAGAGCTAAGTTCATCTATTTCAGAGAACAAATGGGTATGGTGGAGAACTTGTTTCAGTAGTAGGGATAGATTATTGAGGATGCTTCTCAGTTGCATTTGCTGTAGTTGCAACAACAACATATGAGAGGGAGTTGCAGTGCCGATGCAGAGTTGGCAGTAGTATTGCAGTGTCAGTAGCAACATAGATGCAACATCAAAGTTGTGCAATTGTTGATGGGCAGTGGTAGTCAGTTACAATGGCCATGTTGATTTTTGGGTGGCATTGGATGTGCTCTAGCTTCGAAATTTTGTGGAGGGGCTAGAACACATGAGATCTCCAAGACCCAAAAATCGTTTGGTGAAATTCCACCCGGATTGTATTTTATTAAAATAATTAATATTTTTAATGGGGTTCCTAAGTCTAAACTTAGGAAAATTAAAATATTAATGGGTATTATTCAAAATATGGGTGAGAAGCTTCTAAGAGACGAGGATCAAGTCTAATTTAATCTTAGCTGTTGAGTAGAGACTTAATCTCGACCGTTGATTTCTCAATAGGAAAAGTATAAATGGAGGCTTGGGGTTAGTTGGAGAATACACACAGAGAGATTGAGGAAATCGATTTTCTGAGGTGAGAAGTTCTTAGGAGGAAAATCGATTGGGGAGATCTTGCAGCTGAGGGGTAGGGATAGTTCAGGAATCCTAACAGAGAGGCACAGAGAAGCTTGTGGAGGCAGCGGAGTAGCTAACAGAGTTGACGCTGGGCCAGTTTGCGCCTACACAGCCTTGACCCAGAGCTAGAAGGGCCAGTGCAGAGGGAGAAAGCTGCCTTCCACGTAGGGAGCTGAAACTGTCGTAATAACTGGGAAAGCTGATGTAGTGGGCAAAAGAGCTGATGTAAAGATGACGCAGAGCCTTAGAGAGCTCCACGCAGGCCCACACAGTTACTGCGAAGGGGCAACGCAGTTGTAGCCGGGGCTAGCCAATTTTGCTGCCGGATCAGCCAGAATTTGCCAGGTGAAGTGAGGTAAAACTCACTCAGGTTTTCTGCCATTGTATTTCTCTGTCACTGGTTTGCCGGGAGGGCAACCAACATTTGTATTCAGAACTACTACTTAATAATAGAAAACCCTTAGAGCTGCTGCACCAGTTTTCTCGTATTGTGTTTTTCCGGGGACATTTAGTCCAAAAATAAGTGTCTCCTTTATGTAATTGTCTAATTTATTTTTCAGTACTTGATCTGTATATTGGTGTAGATTGTAGTGTATTTGCATTAGTATTTTTCTGAAGATTTCTGAAAATAACTTGTTAAACTGAAGAACACAAGTAGGTAATGCAAATCAGTTTACTGCAGTAGGATTTCCGGTTTGTTAGATGCATAAAATTTCACATGGTATCAGAGCGATTGCAGATCAAGGAGAATTGAAGCCATCAACGAAAGGACAAATGACAATCTGTGTGTGAAGATAGCTGTCCCGAGAGACAATGCAGTTTCTGGCTGAGAGAGCAGAGGAGGGGTGATGCAGTGACCAAGGGAGGCTCACACACAGCTGGCGTCAGCCTGATTGGGTGATGCTGTTGCTGCAAAGGCAGCGGAAATACTATTGAGTCTCGTTTTTCCGGTTGTCGTGGCTATAGGTGTAGCGCATATTTCATCTGGAGTTGCTGGTGGGGTGCCGATTCTATTGGTGCAGAACAATACCTAGTGGGGTAGAAGCAAAGTAGAGGGAATCAGTTCCTCAGAAGATTTCTTGCTAAGAAATCTAGATCCAGTGCTGAGCAGCAGCAAAGAGAGATCAGAGAGGGGTGGTTCGATAGTGGTTGGTAGAAGGATTTCCGTGAAGGAAATTGAAATTCAGAGGGAGCTTGTTCCTTAGAGGATTTCTAGCGCCAAAGAAATCCATATCCGAGTTTTGATGGGGCAGCAACAAAAGAGGGAGAAAGGGCAGCAACAAAAGAGGGAGAAGAGAACTAGTTTGACATTCCTTTGAGCAGAGATGGCCGTTAATGGACTGAGGGATCAGGATAGGTTGGATGGAGCATCCAACTTCATCATCTGGAAGGCCAGGATCCTGACAGTTTTGGACAAAAATCGCATCAAGGATTATGCCTTGAAGACAGTTGTTGTTCCAGTTGATGCTGATCCTCTCAAGAAGTATGAGGAGTCTCAAGCAAAAGCAAAGTGCATGATCTTGGACGGGGTCAAGGATCATGTGATCCCACATATTGTTGAGAAAGACACAACAAGTGAAATGTGGGAGGCCTTGACCACTTTGTATGAGGGAACTTCCGTTTAGCGGGAGATGTTGCTTGAGAGTCAGCTGAGACAATTTCAGATGCAGAAGGGAGAAGAAATCGATCCCTTCCTTCTCAAGTTGCAAGGAATTCGTGACCAGCTAACTTCCATAGGGGCTACACCAGATCTTGAATTTATGGTCAGGACTGGCCTGAATGCAGTCACTAAAGACTGGGAAACCTTTGTCGAAAGCATCTTGGGTAGGGCTTCTCTTCCCAGTTGGGAGGAGATGTGGGCAGCTCTTCGACAGGAAGAGATTAGACGGTTGACCAGGGGAGGAAGTAGCAGCAAAGGGATTAGAGTCAAGGAGGAGGAAGAGGAGGATGCAGCTCTCGCATCGGCGGGACAACAAGGGCAACAGAAGAGAAAGAAAAAGGACATATCCAAAGTCAGATGCTTCAGATGTGGAGAAATGAGTCATTTTGCCATGCAGTGCCCTCGGAAGAAGGGAAAAGAAGACAATGTCTAACTCAAAGGCTGCTCTAGCACAAGTGACAAGGAGGACAATGTGGATTGCGCCATGAGTGCTAATGCACCTCTAGAGAAGAGGTGGGGTGATATTGAGCTGTAGTCGGGAGGACTACAGACAAAGGGGCAAGATCTTTGAGGTGCCCAAACTCTTGGATCACATAAGGGTACGGGAGCCCTTAATGACAGTAGCAGAATGATGGGAGTCAGTGGGTATGAGGGATGATGGAGAAATAATGGTAGAGCTAGAGTGCCAAACTCTGAAGCAGTGTAGTGGAGTGTTGTATCAGTGCGGGAGGCACAAAGCAGATATAATAGCAGCACGGTAGCATCAGAGGGTCAGCACAGATTAGCAACATAGGTAGCTTCAGCATCAAAGGGCATCTAGATTGACCAACATGTCAGCTTTTGGGTGGCTTTTTAGTTGCTTACTTCTCAGCAACTGAGTTGCAGTGCAATTGTTAGCAGTGGTAATGCTATGGGCAACATGATGCAACATATTGAGAGGGAGTTACAGTATAGATGCAACAACGACAGTGGGAGCAGTATAGATTGCAGTAGCGCAGTGGATGAGGGGCAGTAGGCCGAGCATCAACAGTGCAGAGGACCGATGTCGTGGATCAGTGTGATACTTCTGCTGGGAAGTATTGCTAGAGCACATTCCTCGCTAAAAGGGAGTGTTGATTTTTTTGTAGCATCGGATGTGCTCTAGCTCCGAAATTTTGTAGAGGGGCTAGAACACATGAGATCTCCAAGACCTAGAAATCGTTTGGTGAAATTCCACCCGGATTGTATTTTTTAAAATAATTAATATTTTTAATGGGGTTCCTAAGTCTAAACTTAGGAAAATTAAAATATTAATGGGTATTAATGACAATATGGGTGAGAAGCTTCTAAGAGTCGAGGATCAAGTGTAATTTAATCTCAGCGGTTGATTATAGACTTAATCTCAGTTGTTGATTTCTCAACAGGAAAAGTATAAATGGAGGCTTGGGGTCAGTTGGAGGATACACACAAAGAGATTGAGAAAATCGATTTTTTGAGGTGAGAAGTTCTCAGGAGGAAAATTGATTGGGGAGATCTTGCAGCTGGGGGGAGGGATAGTTCGGGAATCCTGACAGAGAGGCACAGAGAAGCTTGTGGAGGCAGCGCAGTAGCCAAGAGAGTTGATGCTGGGCCAGTCTTGGCCCACGCAGCCTTGACGCAGAGCCAGAAGGGCTAGCTAGAGGGAGAAAGTTGCCTTCCACGCAAAGAGCTGAAACTGCCAGAATAGTCGGGAAAGCTGACGCAGTGGGTAGAAGAGCTGACGTAGAGCCTCAGAAAGTTCCAGGCAGGCCCATGCAGTTACTGTGAAGGGCAACGTAGTTGTAGTCGAGGCTAGCCAGTTTTGCTGCCGGATGAGCTGGAATCTGCCGGGCGAAGTGAGGTAAAACTCACTCAGGTTTTCCGCCATTGTATTTCTCTGTCACTAGTTTTCCAGAGGGCAACCAACATTTGTATTTAGAACTGTTGCTTAATAATAGAAAACCCTTAGAGCTGCTGCACTGGTTTTCCCGCATTGGGTTTTTTTGGGGACGTTTAGTCCTAAAATAAGTGTCTCCTTTGTGTGATTGTCTCATTTATTTTTTAGTACTTGATCTGTATATTGGTGTAGGCTGTAGTGTATTTGCATTAGTATTTTTCTGAAGAATTCCTGAAAATAACTTGTTAAACTGAAGAACAAAAGTAGGTAATGCAAATCAGTTTACTGTAGTAGGATTTCCGGTTTGTTAGATTCAGAAATTTTCAGAGGCCATACATCAACAACGTAATAGAGGGGTGATACAGAGACATGGTGTCGTAGCAAGCAGTGTTGCAGCACTAGAACACCTTCCTCGCTAAGAGGGAGTGTTAGTTTTTGTAGCATCAGAGGTGTTATAGTCTCAAAACTTTGTGGAGAGGCTAAAACAAAGGAGTTTTTCATAACCCAAAAATCGTTTCTGGAAATTCCACCTAGAAGTGTCTCAATTAGATTATTAGCCTATTTTTTAATATTTCGTAAGTCCAAACTTAGGAAATTTGGTTAATTAATCAGAATTAATTGAGATATGGTGTGAATCATCTAGAAACATCCACGGATCGACCAAAAAATAATCTGGGCCTTTGATTAAGTTTTAATCTTGGTCGGTTGAGGTCCAACAAAAGATTATAAGAAGTCAGTGGGTAGATGGAGAAAACACTAGTGCAGATACTCAGTGATCTAGGCAGATCGATTTTCCAGTAGCAGAGTGATTCAACATGAGGATTCGAGCCAGAGATCGAGTAGCAGGTGGTGAAGGAGCGAGGTAGTATTCCGATGGAGTTTTCCAGTGCCAAAAGAGTTAGATTGAGGGAGTGCGAGTTTTCCCAGAGGGACTGCGCAGGAGGCAACAACATAGTAGTTCGATCTAGCTGGAGTGGTCGATTCAATAGTTGGTGGTCGAGATTTTGATCAGGACCAGTGAATCAGTTCTAGATCTTGTGAGAAGCTGAGCTGTAGATTTCAAGAGTTTCTGAAGGCAACAACAACAAGGCCAGTGCAAGCACTGTGCAGAGGCTGACGCAGAAGGAAGTGTGAATTGCTAAGGGACCAGTTTTGAGAGCTGAAATCAGCTGTGGGGTGAGGAAAAATCCTCACAATAATTTTGCTAGTGATTCTCTCATATTGGATTGCCAGTTTGACATCCAAATTATTGTACTCAGATTTGCTGCTGAAGAATAATAATAAAACCCTCATCTGCTGCACTGATTTTCTTGCTTTGGGTTTTTTTGGGGACATTTGTCCAAAAATAACAATGTAATAATTTTGTGTGTGCTAGCATTTCTCAGTTTCCAACATTTTTATTTCCGCAACATTTATTTTATTTTGTGAAGAAATCGTAGTGTGATTAATTTGATATTAAAAATAAACTGAATAATCAGTTAGAGAATTAATTCCAGTTGCTGCATTTCAAGGAATTTTCACATACAACAAAGCAAATTTGGGATGCTCTTTTGAAACTTTTCCAGGATGCTACCACTAATAGGAAGCTACTTTTCAGAGAAAAGATGAGGAATACCAAGATGAACAAGGGTGAAGATGTTACAAGTTACCTCATCAAGATTAGATTAGTAAAGGATGAGTTAGTTGTGGTGGGAGATAAACTAAATGATGACGAGATGGTGCGTATAGCTCTGAATGGCTTTACGAAGCAATGGGATGTCTTCATTCAAGTCATTAATGGATGATACACCTTATTTAGTTGGGATCAATTATGGAGCAATTCTACTCAGGAGGAGCTTAAACTTAGCCTTGCAAGTGGAAGTCGTAGTAGGATTCAGAAGAGTGAGGAGCATTAGGGATCAATTATGGAGTGATTTCACTCAGGAGGAGCTTAAACTTAGTCTTTCCAGTGGCAGCAGTAGTAGGACTCAAACAAGTGAGGAGTAGCAGGAGAATGTGGCCCTAACAGGGAAAGGAAAAGCGAAGAAGGGGTCCAACAAGGGACCTAACCCAAAAGGTGAGGAGAAGAAGGTGTTAGAAAATCAGAAAGGTAGTAAAGATTTTCTTGATCTTGATAATTACTTGTGATGTTTCTTATTATTACAATTCTTTATATCTTCTTTCTTTAGTTCATCAAGAAATTACCAAAAGCAGTAGCACATAAAACAATAGGCACCAGATGTAGGCACATGCCAGGGCAAAACCCCCTCGAGGGGAAAACCCAGTCAAGACAATTCTTCCTTTCAATAGTATTCTTTGAGACTCTTCACCCTAGATCAAGACCAAACCTTCTCTCCACACCATGTCAGCCTCCCAAAATTTCGACCTCTTCCCAACAACTTCGACTATGTAGCAACTTACGACAACTGGCAGCTTCCAACAACAGTGAAACTTGGAAGACTTTGATCTCCCAATCTAGGGCACGAAACAAAGAGAGAGAGAGACACAAAAACTTATTGAAGACTGAACATAGTACATTATTGAAGACTGAACATAGTTTACATTTTCCAACACTCCCTCTTAACTAGAGAGGTATTCATAATGTACATATACAATGGAAGATTTCAAACTATATACCATTAAGAACTTTAGGCACCGCACCATGGACTAGATTCCTGACCAAGGCAATCTATCTAGACAATCACTTAATAGTTTAGGCATCGCAATGCCAAAGACTAGATTCCTGACCAAGACAATCTATCCAGGTGGGACTAAGATGGACTCAAGCTTTCAGGCCCTTTAGGTACCCTCAGGCTTACTTGCTAACCATCAACCCAAAAATCCAGGCGTGTATCCAAAACATAGCTCTTTGATCAGCACCACCTTTCCAACTTCTAGACATCAACACAATGTGTTGGACAGATGTCCTCTGAGGCAATGCTTCACTCACAAAGCCTCAACACCCCTTGATTCAACAGATCAAGAATAACCAATCTCTCCCAATCAAACTGATTGGTAACCAACATGCTATCAAATCCTTCGAGAGATTCACCTGTACAAACACAACTCCAATCAATAATATACTTTCATATGTACATAATCAAATACAAACCTCCGAGGTCTTTCAGACAACTTGATGTTGCTTCTCAACTTTCCATAGTAGGACTATCAACTGAATCTTTGACAGAAGATTCCTCAATCATATGTTTTCCTTCCTACCCATGCAGCAACATATCTTTCAATTGGATCCTGCTTTCCTTCTTTCAGCAACACCTCAAAATGCATTCTCCAATTTCCTTCTCCTACTTATGGCCTTCACTAAAACTTATGGTTGTTAGTCCTAGTCTTAGTGCATGATACGTGAAGCAGAGAATCATATCTGTCACTCCCTCTTAACCAGAGAGGATCTAATCATTCTTATACAAGAAATATTCTTAACCATCCTCTTATCCTAGGGAGATTCCTGTTATTCAAGCTCCCTATTAACCTAGGGAGATTTCATCCAGAGTCCCTCTTAACTTATGGAGTTCTATTTCTTCTTTTTATTATTGGAGAATCTTTCTTGGCTTCTAACCATTTCATCAGAGTTATAATCATCCTCGTCATGCTTGTCACATCGAGCATCTTCACCAAGTTGAAGATTGTGTACTAGCACAACTTGCTTGTCACATCGAGCATCTTCACCAAGCTGAAGATTATGTACCTGCACAACTTATATAGCAAGTACAACCAAATCTATAGAAGCATGAAGTTAGCCATATCAGAATCATCGAAGCATTTCATCTTTATACAAATCAGATACCCAGACTTTTGAACAAGAGATATATACTCTTCAACATCTTGCTAGGGACTTTGTTATACACCCTATACTACTTCATAGCAACATTCATTCCATCTAGGGTTTCAATGTATCTTCCAAAGGTATGACATACCTTACTACAACATATAGAAAATCCTAGAAACAATTCACACAAATATAGATCTACAAAGTATCTAACAACTTTTCAAAATACATATGTTAGACTTCTTACTAAGGATTCATATAGATCCTAGATTTTATACAAACAAATCAATCAAAGTCAATCACAACTTAGTCATTAACTTGACCAGCTTCCACTAGGGTTAGTTCCAAACCTCTAGATTTTCAATCAACCATCAATCTGTCACTAACATGACCAACTACCAAAAATTCAAATTTCAACAATCATTCACAAATCTCAAATTATCATTTTGTCAACACTGATAAGAGATTTCTACTCCAACTAAGGTTCAACCTTAGAATTCCATTTTCACAAATTCACCAATCTTATATAGATCTCAAATCATCATATTTCAGAGATTTTACTTTGACTAAGGTTTAACTCCAAAACCCTAGAATTCCGCAATCTCAACAATCATTAAATACATAGATCATAGATTGTTATATTACACACATTAGACAATGTCACCACTAGGATTTAACTGCAAAAACCTTAGATTTTTATTTTCAACAATCACTAAATAGATTTCAGATTGTTATATCACACATACTAGACAATTTAACTTCACTAGGGTTTACCTACAACACCCTAGATTTCCAGATATCATCATCCTAGGATCTCAGACAAAGACTTCCATTAAATCTTAAGACTTATGACCATCAATGACTAGGTCAACACACATATCTAGGAATTCATAACCATACATAAGCATACCATATGTCCATAAATAAATTTGACCTAGACCAAACTAGGACTTCAACCAAAAGGACATATCTATATATATGCCTAGATTTTATCATCATGAACAATACATTTCATATCATTTGTTAGTCAAACCCAACTTTACAACAATGTCAAATAAGAGTTGGACACACAATCATTTTGATTACACTAGGGTTTGATCAGACAAACACACACATACTAAGGAGATCATTTCTAAGACAATATAAGGGTCTTGCTCACACATTCCACCAAACCCCCAATGAGCTAGGGTTCCAATGTAGAAGTATAGCAAACCCTACATTACCAAAACTTCAAAGGTTATGAGATTTTAGACCTTATCACTTATTATGCAATCAACTCACAAAATAGAAGAAAGAGATAGATCAACGACTTCAAAAGTAGCCTCTTCGAGGGGGCAACCTCCTTTACATTACACAAATGAACAATTCTTGGATGATACAAATGACAAGACCTCCTTTCTATATATAGGAGTCTAAGGGGTCACAATATAATGAGAGCCGACATAACAATAATAATGTAAGGGCACAACAATAACAATAGTGGACTTCTATGGGGCACAATAATAACAATATGGGGACAACATAGGCACAACAATAACAATAAGGGGCTACAATGACAATAATAATAAGGGAATATACTAGTATTATAGGGACCTAACATGCCCCTCTCCTTCAAAAAAGTGTTGTCCTCAACGCTTGAGTAGTTTTGGATGCTTTTGTATAAAATTCTCATCCTCCCATGTGGAATCTTCAGTGGGTAAGTTCTTCCACTTAATGAGATACTCTGAAATTGATCGATTTTGTAGCTGTCGAGTTCTTGTTTCTGTGACTGCTTCAGGTTCCAATATGATTTTTCCTTCCTTGTCAAGTTTTGGCAATATTGTTTGAACTGGGAGCTTGTCACCTATAACCTTCTTTAAGCATGAAACATGGAAAATTGGGTGCACTCGGGAAGATGCAGGAAGTTCCAATTTGTATGCCATAGTACCAATCTTTTGCAACACCTTGTACAGACCATAATACTTTGGTGATAATTTATTATCCTTCTTAGCTTGCTTGAGGGACATTTGTTTGTATGGTTGTAGTCGTAGAAATACCTAGTGACCTACATCAAACCTTCTTTCGCTGTGATGTTGATTTGACTATTGTTTCATTCTATTCTGCGCCAAAGTGAGGTTATCCTTTAAGAGTTGGAGAACTCTTTGTCGATGCTTGATGTGATCCTCCATTGCTTGAACCTTAGAGTTTTCTCTTAAATATGATGTGATGGACAGTGGATGATATCCATAAAGTGCCATAAATGGGGTCATTTTTGCTGCAGTAAGGAAGGAAGTGTTATACCACCATTCAGCCAGAGGCAACCATTTGAATCATTGTGTTTGTTTATCAGATACAAAGAAACGAAGATATCCTTCCAAACATTTGTTCACTATCTCAGTTTGCCCATCAGATTGAGGATGATAATATGAGCTATGAACTAACTGAGTACCCAGACAAGAAAATAATTCTGTCCAAAAATTTCCAGTGAAAATAGGATCTCTGTTGTTTACAATAATCTTTGGGTTTCCATGTAGCTTTTGAATTGTTTCCATAAATGCAGTAGCAACTGTACTGGCTTTAATTGGATAAGATAATGCACAAAAGTGTGCATACTTGGTAAGTCTATCAACTAACACCATGATGACACTCTTTCCTTCAAACTTGGGTAAACTTGTGATAAAATCCATTGAAACCTCCTCCCAACATTGACTTGGAATGGATAAAGGTTGTAATAGACCAGGGGTCTTAATTGTCTCAACTTTTGTTGGCAAACCAAACATTCCGCCACAAACTTTTGAATATCAGATTTAAGGCCATCCCAAAAAATTCCTTCTTAACCCTGTGGTAAGTTTATAAAAACCCTGAATGCCTTCCTGAGGGAGAGGCATGCAATTCCAGAAGAATCTTTTGTTTTGAGTTGGGAATTCTTACAGAGGTATAAGCGATATTTGTTCCAGCTAAATGTATCAGATGTACTGGGATCTTGCTGCAACTTTTGAATGAGTTCCCACACTTCTTCACCATTCTTCCATTCATCCCTTGCTTCATTTATCCAATCTGGTTGGATAATAGAAATGGCACAAAGCAATGCTTCCACATCCTCATCCTTTCTTGAGAGTGCATTGCAACAACATTTTGCTTCCCTTTTTTGTAGATGATTTCAAAGTCATAACCCAACATCTTTGTGGCCCATTTTTGTTGCTCTTCTGAAGATAATCTTTGTTTTAAAAAGTATTTAAGACTATCATGATCGTTTTTACCTTGAAGTGTCTTCCCATTAGGTAAGGTCGCCATTTCTTAAGTGCATGTAGTATTGTGATCCAAAATGGATCTTAAACCCTCTAAAAATGTAAGTCTTCATATTAAACTATTAGAAAACAAAGATCACAGAGGAAAACACTAAGGAATGGCGGAAAACAAAGTGAAGCGGAGCGTAAAGTCTCGTTGCACAGGAGCTGTCGGATCAGACAGATCAACGGCCCAGATTAAATCGGAATATCGCATCGGGAGAGGACAGTGGAGTATATCGGAGGCGGCCCTAAGGGAAATGCGACTGTGATCGGCAACTTAACGTGGACCGTTGATCAAGCACGCGGATCAACGATGGAGATTACAAATATTGCATCGCAGATTCCTAAAGGGAGGACTTAACATAGGCGGAAGGATTTCAGCGGACCCGAAGGAGTTATGAATTAAACAGCGAAGGATTTGAGTTCTGTGGTAAACGGTAATTCGAGCAGGCTACAGGCGGTAAGTGGTATTGGAAGGGCTTCACCCGATTCCATACACTAGCCGACACGTAGCATGGTGCAGGAGAGAGAAAACCACTCATTTCGGGTGGGTTTTCCCCGTGCAAGTGGGTCGCCCGAAATGGCCGTCAGCCGTTGGATTAGCGATCACAGATTAGATGGTGAAGAAGGCACGAGTTGGTTGGATGCGAACCGTCGGATTGAAGGCAAATCAACGATGTGGAATATAAAGGGATTATGACCCGTAGCCAATGCGACTTGCAATTGTAAATAGGTGGCCTCAATGCCTTAAGCGTTTTTGCAATGATTATTTAAATGCTCAACAGGGAGATGAAGGGACATTGCCGAGAGCCAGAGAGCCCAAGAAGGGGATTGAACCGACAGCGCTGATAGGCTTAAATGCCATTCAATGGCAGCACAGAAGAGGAGGTCAGAGACAGAGGGGAGATAGAGAGTCAGAGAAAACACATAGCTACGAACAGTTGATCAGAGGCACTAAGAGGGAGAGTCTGTGCACTCTTTAGACTCAAGGTTTTCGAGTGAAATCCTTGTGTAATATCACTGTTTGTTGTGTTATGGCTCTAATTCTTGAAGACATAATATAGAGGTTGACACTGAAAGCTGGACCAGGAGGCATAACCAGGAAGTCTGGTGAACTCCTTGATTATTTGTTGTGTTGATGTGTGTGTCTGTTATGTTTTTTGACCGTTAATTGTCTATATTATTTGCAATCTTTTCGATCCGTTGCACCAAGTAATATAGGCATTTTCCTGCACATGAGTCTGTAATACCTTTTCTTCTTGATTTAGTATCCATTTTGGATCAAGTGGTATCAGAGCATTTGGTTTTGTTAAGGTTAGACAAGCTTGTGCTGGATTTTGAATGCTAACTAGATTAAAGCTCAGACTAGGAGAAGGAGAACTTGTTGAGGCTAATCTAGAGATTGGAAGAGTCTATTCTCAGAGGAGAATGGCAGAAGAAGCTCCATTGGGATCAGAATCTCAATTTATAGAAAGTTTTAAGACACTCCAAGCCATGGTGGAAGAGATGTATCTAGAGTTTAAGAAGGGTCGAGGTGAAAGCACTGCAACACCCAAACCAGACAAAGGAGCAGAGGAACCTTTTCTAGTTGCCCCTCCAGAAGGCAAAGGGAAAGGGGAAATGCCTCCTCCACCATCTCCTCCATCATCACCTTCATCATCCTCATCATCTTCTTCGCATAACACTAGCTCTTCTAAGAAGAAGAAGAAAACTTCCTTAATCAAATTAGATGTGAAGTTTGATTTGCCAATTTATGATGGAGAACTCAATGCAGAAAAGCTAGATAATTGGATAAGACAAATTGATGTATATTGCAGGGTACAGAACATTGATTCAGAAAGGAAGAAGATTTAGCTGGCTAGCCTTCGACTTGGAGGAACTGCACTAGTATGGTGGGAAGGCAAGACACAAGCTGATCTGCAAAAACATGGTAAAATCATTTCTACCTGGAATGAATTTGTTTCTGCTATCAAAAAGCAATTCTATCCTTTAGCTTACATGCAGCAGGCAATGATGAGTTGGCAAACTCTTCGTCAATTGAAGGGTCAAAGTGTACAAAGTTATACTCAGGAATTCAGAAAGAGAGCTTTAACTCTAGGTATATCATTAGACTCACCTGAGACTTTATTGAAGTATATAGGTGGTCTTCGTAGCTATTTAAAGCATACTATTCTTATGTTTAATCCCACTAGCTTAGATGATGTATCAGTTCAAGCCACACATCTAGAAGCTAGAGGTACAAATGTAAACCCAGAGGTTGTCATCTAAATATTCTGTAAGCAAGAGCAAGGAAAAGAAGAAACTGAAATGGAAGGAGAGGAAAGCAAACATTGTAAAGAAGGATAAACCTTCATGCACTCATTGCAAGAAAGAAGGACACGATGAGGCACATTGCTGGTCTTTGCATCCAGAACGGAAACCTAAGAAGTTCGGTGGAAAGAAGAAAAAGAATGTTGTTGCTATTCAGTAGGACTTGGGATCATATTTAGGCGATGAAACAACAGTTACAGCCATAGGTATTAAAGGTAAAGATTCTGAAGCATCCACAAGTAATTCTGCACAATCTGTTGATAATGAAAATAATGAGAGGGAAAGAAATGAGCTTTTTCGTATTAGAGTAATTTCCAAGCACAATAAGATTGATACTTTGTTTGATAGTGGATCACAAGTAAATTTGATTTCTGAAACAATTGTAAAGAAGTTGGGATTACAAACAAAACCTCATGAGAAGCCATATCCATTAGGTTGGGTGTGTGATAAAACAAAGCTACAAGTAACGAGACAATGTAAACTTAGGTTTGCTATTGGATCAACATTTGTAGATGAGGTTGAATTAGATATAGTTCCATTGGATATATGTGGTATTGTTTTGGGAAGTCCATACTTGTATGATAGGAAAGCTATTTTCTATAGAGCTGAGAATAAGTATCAACTCACTAAAAATGGAATAGAATACATTGTAAGAGCTCATAAACTCAAAGGTAACTATTCTCTCATAAACTTAGGACATATGAAAAGAATTGTGAATTCAAGTAAGCAATTTTTACTAATGGTTGTAAAGGCAAAGGATCCTGAAAAATCCAATGCATTTGAAGGCTGTGATTCTAAACAGAAAGCTAATTTAGTTAAAGTTGTTTTAGAGTATGATGTTCTATTTCAAGAACCAAAAGGTCTGCCACCCAAGTGAGAAATAGTACATGATATTTATTTGCAGCAAGATGCTCCATTACCTAACATTGGAATGTACAGGTTGTCAACTTTAGAGAATGCAGAGATAAAGAAGCATGTACAGGAGTTGCTTGATAAAGGGTTTATACGACCAAGCACATCACCATGTGGATCTCCAATCATGCTGGTGAGAAAGAAAGACGGTTCGTGGAGAATGTGTATTGATTATAGAGCACTAAATAAAATAACGATCAAGAATTGTTATCCTCTTTCTCGTATTGATGATTTATTAGATCAATTGAAAGAAGTAGTTTACTTTTCTAAGTTAGACTTGCGAAGTGGTTATCATCAGGTCAGAGTTGTAGAACAGGATGCATGGAAGACTGCTTTCAAGACAAAGCAAAGACTGTATGAATGGTTGGTTATGCCTTTTGGCTTAACTAATGCTCCTGCTACATTTTTGAGAGTCATGAATGATGTACTCAGACCATTTACTGGTGATTTTGTAATTGTTTATTTAGATGACATTCTTGTTTTAAGTAAGACATGGGAAGACCATGTAAAGCATGTAAAGCAGAGTTTAGATGTTTTAAAAAGAGAATCTCTATGTAAAACCATCAAAATGTGAATTTTGCAGAACATCTTTAAATTATTTGGGTTATATTGTAGGGGGTGGTGAATTGAAGATAGATCCCTCTAAGGTTGAAGTCATTGTGAACTAGCCTAAACCCAAATCTGCTACAGAGGTTAGGAGTTTCCTAGGGGCAGCACAATATTGGAGAAAGTTTATTGCTAACTTTTCTTTGATTGAAACTCCATTACATTCTTTAACAGGATTGAAATAGGTGTTTAAGTGGGGAGGCAAACAACAAAAAGCCTTCGACACCTTAAAAGAGAAAATCAGCACAGCACCAATACTAGCACTGTCAGATCTTCAACATCCATTTGAGATTGAGACAAATGCCAGTGACTATGCCATGGGAGCAGTGTTGATGCAACACGGAAAACCCATATGCTATCATTCTGAGACATTTACTTCTGCAGTAGTTAATTATCCCACATATGATAAAGTATTGTATGCATTAGTACAAAGTGTGAAAAAGTGGAAACATTAGCTAATGGGTAAGGAAACAATCATACATACAGATCATCAACCACTTCAATATTTGCACTCACAAACTAAATTGCAGCAATCAAGATATTATAGGTGGATGGGTTTTCTATAGCAATTTCATCTTGTCATCAGATATAAGAAGGGCATACACAATAAGGTTGCAGACATGTTATCAAGTCCAATCATAAATGCATCTACTATACTTGAGCATAACTCAGCAATGCATGAAAGTTAGATTGAACAATATGCTCAAGATGTAGATTTTAAAGATGTATATGCAACTTTAAGTCATGGCAAGCAAGTAGAAGAATTGGATTATTATGTAAAGGACCAACTCTTATATCATTTGGGAAAGTTATGCATTCCACAAACTGAAAGAGTTAACATAATCCGAGAAGCAAATACTTCTCTCATATCAGGTCATTTTGGTTTAAGTAAAACAGTTGCACAATTGCAAAGGTTCTGTTATTGGCCAAGAATGCATGAGACAGTTTCTAGATATATCAAAGGGTGTACTATGTGTGCTACAAGCAAGCCCAATAATCGAAAATTAGGCTTGTACACTCCACTTCCAATTCCTTCTCGTCCTTGGGAAAGTGTTTCCATGGATTTTGTTGGGGGATTGCCAAAATCTAGGAAAGGTCATGATTATTTGTATGTTGTTGTGGATAGGTTCAGTAAAATGTGTATTTTGATACCATGTAACAAGCAGGTTACAACTGAACAAACAACAAAGTTGTTCTTTCAGAATGTATGGGTTCATTTTGGGTTACCCACTTCTATTGTATCTGATCGAGATTCTCGATTTGTTGGGAAGTTTTGGTCAAGTTTATGGGAGTTGATGGACACCAGATTGAAGAAGAGCACATCATTTAATCCACAAACAGATGGTCAGACAGAATTGGTCATCAAGACAGTGATCCAGTTGCTCAGAGGCTATTGTAGCAAGCATCCCAAGTTTTGGGATGAGCATTTGTATTATGTGCAACATGCTTACAATTGTGCCAAGCACTCTTCTACTCAGAGATTTCCTTTTGAGACATGTTTTGGTTTTATACCAAAGTCTTCCTTGGATTTTGTCTTTGGTAAAGACATAGCAGTTGATGGACACAGTGATCTGGACAAAGCAACCAAGTTCGTTGAACAAATCCAGGAAATTCACCAGGCAGTACAGGAACAGCTGGAAAGAAGTCAAGCCAAGTACAAGGCAAGACATGACAAGCATCGAGCTGAACATAGCTTTCAAGTTGGTGATCAAGTCTGGCTGTACATCAGCAAAGTCAGAATGCAAGGTGAAGGTAAGAAGCTAAAACCAATAAGGTATGGACCTTTCAAGATACTTGATAAAATTGGTGAAAATGCTTTTTGCCTTGATTTGCCAGCTTATATGCAAATCTATCCAGTCGTTAATGCAGAAAACTTGAGATTGTATGAACCTTCATTGATTGAAGACCTTGAAGAGCAAAGTCAGTTGCCTTCTATTGGGGATTTGTTGCCTGAGTATCTCAATGAGTTACAGGAGGATACAGTTCTGGATAGGAAGGTAAGAACTATGCGTCAAGGGGATGTTGAGTACCTGAGAGTGGGAC
Organism: Pinus tabuliformis; assembly: GCA_031772625.1. Lineage (NCBI taxonomy): Eukaryota > Viridiplantae > Streptophyta > Pinopsida > Pinales > Pinaceae > Pinus > Pinus tabuliformis. The sequence goes on along the minus strand of CM062805.1, from coordinate 275,514,681 downwards.
TGAAAGGGTCAAATCCAAGCAAAGCATGATGGATAGAAGTTAGACAGGTGAAGGAGCAGTATCCTCACTTGCTCGAATGCTAAAACCAACTTTTGGTGGTCCAAAAGCTTTTCAGTGGGAAGGCGTGATTCAAAATGGATCTTGAACCCTCTAAAAATGTAAGTCTTCATATTAAACTATCAGAAAACAGAGATCGCAGAGGAAAACACTAAGGAATGGCGGAAAACAGAGTGAAGCGGAGCATAAAGTCTCGTTGCACAGGAGCCGTCGGATCGGATAGATCAACAACCCAGATTAAATTGGGATATCGCATCGGGAGAGGCCATCCGAGTATATCGGAGGTGGCCCTAAGGGAGATGTGACTGCAATCAATGACTTAACGTGGACCGTTGATCGAGCATGCAGATCAACGACCGAGATTACAGATATCGCATTGCAGATTCCTAAAGGGAGGACTTAACACAGGCGGAAGGCTTTCAGTGGACCCGAAGGAGTTATGAATTAAACAGCGAAGGATTTGAGTTCTGTGGTAAACAGTAATTTGGGTAGGCTATAGGCGATAAGTGGTATTGGAAGGGCTTCACCCGATTCCATACACTGGCCGACACGTAGCATGGCGCAGGAGAGAGAAAACCACTCATTTCGGGTGGGTTTTCCCCGTGCAAGTGGGCCGCCCGAAATGGCCGTCAGCTGTTGGATTAGCAATCATGGATCAGACGGTGAAGAAGGCACGAGCTGGTTGGATGATCGGGTTGGATGCGAATCGTCGGATTGAAGGCAGATCAACGGTGTGGAATACAAAGGGATTATGACTCGTAGCCAATGCGACTTGCGATTGTAAATAGGTGGCCTCAATGCCTTAAGTGTTTTTGCAATGATTGTTTAAACGCTCAGCAGGGAGATGAAGGGACAGCGCCGGGAGCCAGAGAGCCCAAGAAGGGGATTGAACTGACAACGCCGATAGGCTTAAAAGCCATTCAATGGCAGCACAGAAGAGGAGGTCAGAGATAGAGGGGAGACAAAGAGTCAGAGAAAACACATAGCTACGAACAGTTGATCAGAGGCACTAAGAGGGAGAGTCTGTGCACTCTTTAGACTCGAGGTTTTCGAGTGAAATCCCTGTGTAATATCACTGTTTGTTGTGTTATGGCTCTAATTGAGCTCACACCTGTAAACTCTGTTCTTGAAGACATAATATAGAGGTCGACACTGAAAGCTGGACCAGGAGACGTAGCCAGGAAGTCTGGTGAACTCCTTGATTATTTGCTATGTTGATGTGTGTGTCTGCTATGTTTTCTAGCTGTTAATTGTCTATATTATTTGCAATCTTTTCGATCCGTTACACTAAGTAATGTAGGCATTTTCCTGCACATGAGTCTGTAATACCTTTTCTTCTTGATTTAGTATCCATTTCGGATCATATTGCCAACATTTCCTTCTCATAAATAGCCTTGTGTAAATACTTTCCTTTGATTGGACGACTTTCAAAAGCAATGGGTATTTCTTATTGCATTAAAGCAACACCAATACCATTTCCTGAGGCATCACATTCAACAATAAAGGTTTTTGTGAAGTTTGGCGTAGCTAAGACCTGTGCTTGGCACATTGCCTGTTTAAGATGTTCGAAGGCCTTCGTTGCTTCTGGAGTCCAAGAAAATGCATCTTTCTTCAGTGATGTTGTTAGAGGTGCTGCTATTCTCCCATAATTCTTAACAAACTTGCGATAATACCTTGTTAACTCGAGAAATCTTCACAGATGCTTTATGGATGTGGGGATTTTCCATTCCTTAATGGCTTTAATTTTGCTAGGGTCTACTTAACACCTTCATGAGATACAATATGACCTAAATATTCCACCTCTTGTACTCCAAAGGAACATTTGGAGGTTTTTGCATATAATGGTTTCTCCTCCAATAGTTTGAGCACTCTGTCAACATGTTGAACATGATCCTTCCAAGACTTGCTGTAGATTAGTATATCATCAAAAAATACTAACACAAATTTTCTAAGGAAGGGTTTGAAAATGGAATTCATCAAACCTTGAAATGTAGAAGGTGCATTGGTAAGGCCAAAAGGCATGACCAAAGATTCATAATGTGTTAATTTTAGGTATGTTCTATGCTTAGAGCAATTTATTTCAATTTTCACAGTTAGCTCAATATCTTTTCCAGATTAGCAATCACATCAGCATTAAAGTAAACTGTAGATAGAACATAAACATAAATCGCAGAAGACAATAGGACACAAGATGTGGCGCTAGCCAGGGACAAACCCCAATGTGGGGAAACCCTTGATCAATTCTTCTTATATGTTCTTCAGTAGTTCAGCAGAGAGAGAGAGAGATAGTACGTTTACAACGGAAGTCAACACTTTGACTTATCTAGATAAAAGCATAGATCATCTCTAAGAAGATGATACATGAGATCAGTTGAAGACATGCTGCTTCAACTGATTCTCCAAGGTGACTCCTTCACCTATCATTGTGTTGTATTTCGTTATCATGCTGCACCTCACCCTGTTGCACCATGCTACACCCATCATCACTATGCTGTATCTCATCATGCTTCATTAATCATGATTGTACCCATCACTGAACTGCATTATCCGCCATCGCTGCACCATGTTGCCATACTGACCTATGTGTTGGCTGCGACTTGCTTGCTTGTTGTCCTTAGCATGCTTGTTGTCCTTTGCATGCTTGCTGTTGTATGTTAGCTGTCCCTTGCATGCTCGCTATAACATTGCATGCTTGGTGTATTTGCTGCTAAGTACCATATAATTGTCCCAATGTTAGTTAGTTGTCCCTTGCATGCTGCTCTCCTTTGAAGATAGATGCTCAGGCTATTCCGGCAGTTTCGGCAATTTCGGCTGTTCCCGGTAGTTTCGGCAGTTCTGGCAATTCCGACTATTCCTGGCAATTCCGGAAATTCCGGCAGTTCCGGCTTTTCTGGGTAGTTCTCGGCAGTTCCAGCTTCTGCCCTCTGCGTCAACTTTCCTGGCTGTCCCGACAGTTCCGGCTGTTCCCGGAAGTTTCGGCTATTCCCGACAATTCCGGCAGTTCCAACAATTCCGGCTATTCCTGGTAGTTCTGGCTTTTCCTGGCAGTCCTGGCAGTTCCCGACAGTTCCGGCTATTCCCGACAGTTCCAGCAATTCCGGCTATTCTCGTTAGTTCTGGCAGTTCCGACTTTTCCCGACAGTTCCGGCAGTTCCCGATAATTCTGACAATTCCGACAATTCCGGCTATTCGGCGATTCTCGGCTGTTCCGTCTTCTGCCCTCTGGATTAGGGCAACGTTATCTCTTAGGATCTCTCCTCCTACTAAAACCCAAAGACAAGTAGAGAGGAAGAGATCCCAAGTGTGTTGAAATGACTTGAAGGCCACCTCTATTTATACTAAAACATTGAGCACAATTAGGGTTTATTTGGTTGCCGACCGACCTTGATGAATTGTCCCATAACACAAATAAATTCATATCTCCATGAATACTTATCGGAATCGGATGATCTTTAGATCAATCATACACCTCTCGATGAGAGGGATCCAAGAAAAATATCAGCTTCCATTAATAAGATGACCCACATGGAGTTTGGCCCTAGTTGCCAATTTTAACACTCCCTCTCAACTAGGGAGAACTCCATCTGCTGATCCATATGTTTGACTGTACTATCTCTGCCATCAGTGCCCTGCACTGCTCTGCTTTGCTCTGCTGAACCATGAAGAAGAAGAATTGATCGAGAATGTCTCATACCATTTTCTACTGACCCGAAGTCAGTTTCATCTGAAGAGAGTGTCACATCACTCTTCCTGGCCCAAAGTCAGTTTTATTGATCCCAGATCAATATCACAAGAGAGTGTCTCAAACCACTCACACTGATCCCAGATCACTGGAGGTCATCCTAGCATAGGGAGTACAATAGATACATCGATGCGTACATCGATAGTACTACTATGGTCCCTAACCCCATTTCCCTGCTCATTGATAAGATGAGAAGTACTTCCCATGAGTCCCAGATTGCATGGGTAGGATGCCTCGACAGGAGAACTAATCATCCTGTCCACAGGAGAACGAATCATCTTGCCCCACAGTTGCCACGGGAGAACTAATCATCCCGACCCACAGGAGAACTAATCATCCTGTTTCACAGTTGCCACGGGAGAACTAATCATCCCGGTCCACAGGAGAACTAATCATCCTGTTCCACAGTCGCCATGGGAGAACTAATCATCCTAGCCCACAGGAGAACTAATCATCCTGGCCCACAGGAGAACTAATCATCCTGTTCCACAATTGCCACGGGAGAACTAATCATCCCGGCCCATAGGAGAACTAATCATCTTGTTCCACAGTTGCCACGGGAGAACTAATCATCCCGGCCCACAGGAGAACTAATCATCCTATTCCACAGTTGCCACAGGAGAACTAATCATCCTGGCCCATAGGAGAACTAATCATCCTGTTCCACAATTGCCATGGGAGAACTAATCATCCTGGCCCACAGGAGAACTAATCATCCCGTTCCACAGTTGCCACGGGGTATCACAGGGGAAGGTTGAACCTGTCATCTTGTACATAGCGCACCACCAAGGGAGGGCGAGTCGCCCTGTGGTCGTATGTTGCTCTAGTAAGTACTCCAAGCTCCCCAGAGCTCCCAGAGCTCAATGCATGCAACATGCAAGACCCTTATAAGAAGGTCTCTCAACGACTCCAAGTCATTCAGGAAAGTCACAGATTTTACCTTTCCTCAGGGCTTTGAGAAAATGTCTGCGACCTGTACATTAGTCTCAATGCGATGGAGCCTCCTCGCTCATCGACTTACCATATCCCAGATAAGGCAATATCTGATGTCTATCTGCTGGAGCAATCATCGAATACAGGATTCCTCAATAATCGAATTCCCCCTCTGGTTGTCATAAAGAATCATAGTGGTATTCATCATGTGTACAAGCAACTCACTTAAGAGCTTCTGCAACCATGCAGCTTCACACGAGATCATACTCGTAGCTATGTATTTGGTCTTTGTGGTGCTTATAGAAACCGACTTCTGCTTCCTGCTCATCCATGATATCGAAGCCGAATCCAAAGAGAACCAGCACTGAGAAGTGCTCTAGTGATCCTCCACACTGCCTGCCCAGTCAACATTTAAATAATCATACAGTTTCATATTTCCGGCAGTGTATCTCAATCCATGAGAGATTGTGCCCCAAAGATATCTTAGAAGATTCTTGGCACCAATCCAGTGAGGCTCAACCAAATATGAGCTCACCATGCTAACTGCAAAACATATATCCGGACAGCAGTTCACCAAGAACATCAAGGCGAATGAGTTTATGAAACTCAGAGGCATTTCCCAAATCTGGTCCGACATCACTACCATATAACTTCTAAAAGTTAAGATCCTCGAGGTAGTCACAAGCTTGCAATTTATCATTCCACATCCAAAATCTAACTCCCTCTTACTTCTGCAAATGAGAGGGTCTGCACTTGTCAGAAATAGGTCGTCCTCATAAGGTGCTGGTATGAGAGGTCTATCATCCACAACCTTCAAACAAGGGTTTGGATCAGCTTCACTCTTAGTGAATCTCAGCTTCATCTGATAGCTATCAATCCTCTCATAGTACGCCCGGGGAGTTTTGCTTCAAGCCATAGAGGGTTTTCTTCCACCTGCATACATGAGATTCCTAATCATCAATTTCAAACCCCTCGGGTTGTTCCAAACCTGTGGACCTGCTACATGAGGGGAATGGTCCCCTTATAATATTTTCCTTCGGTACATCTTAGACATGTACTTTCATGCTCTTTTTGAATTCAGGCATCCCTGTCACCATCTGATTCACAGACCTTCGTGCTATGTGTCAATGGACATGGTCCCCAGTGGACTTCCTGCAACTTGATACAACCCTGAACTCAAAAACATCTTTGAAAATTCTATTTTCAAACACGTACCTTTCCATCGATGAGTGCCACCTTGTAACCTTTGACTTCCATTACTGAAATGGACACCAGGTTCTTCTTGCGATCAGGTACATAGAAGAGATTCTGTAAATGAATCTAGTTACCCTCATTTAATTGAGGGGTAACATTCCCTACACCCTTTCCGGGATAGGTGGCATCGGCTTCAAGTATAATCCCACCATTGTTTCCATCTCTACCAAATTAGTGAGTGCACCCTTCTATCCGATGAAGTGCTTGAAGCACTATAATCAATTAGCCAGATTCCCAAAGAATCTAAAGGAGAGGGCCAATACAAGATAACGCTTCTTTATCTTATCAAAAACAACATTTGATTCTTCATACCTGGGGTTCCTTGCTTTCTTTGAAGAGTCGGCCATTTCCTTGATGACCTGCATTACCTATCATTCCTTTGATCATTGAAGATGTCCCTGGAATGATTGTTATCTTCATCAAGAGATGTGTCTCTGCCATTTGGACACTCCTTTGCATAATGGCCGAACTTATTGCAACCAAGGCATTTTCCTTTCCTTCCACCCTTAGATTCGGACTTCTCAATGAAGTGATCTTTGGGTAGGCCATCATAAACTTTTGCTGCGCTATTCTGCTTTAACAACTTCACCCTCAGTGAATTTGAAGAGGGATGAGGAATCCACTGATCCTTTTGTCCTTTTCCAACTATCTTCGATGATTGCTCTTTCACTCTTGCTTGGGCATTGTCTTCACCTCAGCTCTAATACCATGTTCATTTTAGGTATGTTCTATGCTTAGAGCAATTTATTTCAATTTTCACAGTTAGCTCAATATCTTTTCCAGATTAGCAATCACATCAGCATTAAAGTAAACCACAGAGAGAACATAAACATAAATCGCAGAAGACAAGCCAAGACAAGAGGACACAAGATGTGGCGCTAGCCAGGGACAAACCCCAATGTGGGGAAACCCTTGATCAATTCTTCTTATATGTTCTTCAGTAGTTCAGTAGAGAGAGAGAGAGAGATAGTACATTTACAACGGAAGTCAACACTTTGACTTATCTAGATAAAAGCATAGATCATCTCTAAGAAGATGATACATGAGATTAGTTGAAGACATGCTGCTTCAATTGATTCTCCAAGGTGACTCCTTCACTTATTGTTGTGTTGCATTTCGTCATCATGCTGCACCTCACCGTGCTGCACCATGCTGCACCCATTATCACTATGCTGTATCTCATCATGCTTCATTAATCATGACTGCACCCATCACTGTACTGCATTATGTGCCATTGCTACACCATGTTGCCATACTGACCTATGTGCTGGCTGCATCTTGCTTGCTTGTTGTCCTTTGCATGCTTGCTGTTGTATGCTAGTTGTAACATTGCATGCTTGGTGTATTTGTTGCTAAGTACCATACAACTGTCCTAATGTTAGTTAATTGTCCCTTGCATGCTAGTTGTAACATTGCATGCTTGGTGTATTTGCTGCTAAGGACCATACAACTGTCCTAATGTTAGTTAGTTGTCCCTTGCATGCTGCTCTCCTTCGGAGACAGATGCTCAGGCTGTTTCGGTAGTTTCGGCAATTTCGGTTGTTCTCACTGCTCAGTAGTTCTGGCAGTTCTGGCAATTTCGCCTATTCCCGGTAGTTCCGGAAATTCCGGCAATTTCGGCTTTTCCGGGCAGTTCCGGCTTCTGCCCTCTATATTAGCTTTCCTGGCTATTCCGGCAGTTCGGGCGGTTCCCAGCAGTTCCGGCAATTCCAACAGTTCCAGCAATTCCGGCTATTCCAGTAGTTCTGACAGTTTCGGCTTTTCTTGGGAGTTCTGGCAGTTCCCCACAGTTCCAGCTTTTCCCGACAGTTCCGGTAGTTCCAACAATTCCGGCTATTCCCAGCGGTTTCGGCAGTTTCGACTTCTCCCGGCAGTTCCAACAGTTCCCGACAATTCTGACAGTTCCGACAATTCCGGCTATTCGGCTATTCCTGACAATTCCAGCTTCTGCTCTCTGGATTAGGGCAGCGTTATCCCTTAGGATCTCTCCTCCTACTAAAACCCAAAGACAAGTAGAGAGGAAGAGATCCCATGTGTCTTGAAATGACTTGAAGGCCACCTCTATTTATACTAAAACGTTGAGCACAAGTGGGGTTTATTTCGTTGCCGGCCGACTTTGATGAATTGTCTCATAACACAAAAATAAATTCATATCTCCATGAATACTTATTGGAATCGGATGATCTTTAGATCAATCCTACACCTCTTGATGAGAGGGATCCAAGAAAAATATCAGCTTCCATTAATAAGATGACCCACATGGAGTTTGGCCCTAGTTGCCAATTTTAACATAATGACCCTCATGAGTTCTAAATATTGTTTTCGGAATATCTTCATTCTGATTTGATGATATCCTGATTGAAGGAGCAAGGAGTGGCTCCAACGCTCCACTATTGGAGCTAGTGATGTTCATTCTATACATGTGTCTTGGAACTTTTACTTAATAACAGAAGCCCTATGGGCCAATGCATTCTTCATGCATGGATTATGGATATTTGTAAGACTATTCTGTGAATGTTTGTAATTCATGTGTGCTAAAGTAGTTGAACTATTTCGGTTATTTTGGTACTTATCATATTGAGAATGTGTTGTAATTTCTATTATCATTGTCGCATCTTCGTGGACTATTTTACTGGATATTAGACAAATTGTCTTCATTATATTAGTTTCAAGGACCGTCGCATCTCTGTGGACTATTCCGCTTGATATTGTACGAACCTTTCTTGTTCATGTGTGTGTCTCTACTAGGGTGGTACTACTACCTCTCTCTTAGAGGCTCACTTTCCCTCCCCTTTGCAGTGAAAGAACTTTGACACACATACGATTGAACATTCACCAGGCACACCCCCTTGCTTTTCGAAGGTGCATTTGCACTCCTCTCTCTTGTTGACAGTTAGAGCCAAGGCATACTTTTAAGATATATGGCAACCGGGCCGATATTCTGGATGGGGCTCCTACTCCAAACGATGTGAGGTCTAATTGGGACTTCACATCAGGGAGACCCCTTGTTTGACAGATTTCCAATACCATCAACGAGACTCATTGACCAGACACAGGGCTGGGATACTTAATATAGGGCCTCCCATGATTTTTATATTGCTTTTGGCTTGTGACCTTGGGCTTAAAATGGTGGTGATAAATACTGCAAATGTACCCCTGCTGATATGAGGGGTAACAGGTATTAAGGAAAAAATATCTTAATTTTTGTCCTTTTCATGTTCTCTGGTTGTCACAAAACTTGATGCCTATCCATGTCTCCATGTATAAGGTATCAAAAAATACACTCTCAAAAAATAAAATGTCACCCCCAAAAAAAAGGATTCGAAAAAACTAAAAGTGCCCTTTTTGGAGCTCCCATGCATGCATCACACATTGCATGTCATATGCATGCATGGGGAACCTGCTTAACTCAAAAAATATGTTAAGTTTGTACGGGTAGGACAGTGCATTGCTCCCTAAAAAAGCTGCTTTGAAGAGTTATGCAACAAACCTGTATAATATTTAACTCTACAAATAAAGTTCTGTAACCATGTGCTAAGTCTGGCTAAAGCACTTTTAAACCACCATTGCTGAATGATGAACTTATCAATGAACTCTTAATGATAAGTTCATCCTGTAATGTATCTATGAAGTTTGAACTGTCGATGTTGAACCAATAAAGACGAACTTTTTGAAAAGTTCATTCTTACTGATAACACATGCCATCATTGCGCTTATCAGTATGTTTCTTCTCTGGTTTCTTTTCTTTTCTTCAATACTAATGACAAGTTTGCTTTAAACAATCATGTACAAAGTGTTCTTTCTTGCGACATTAATAATAGGTGTTCTCCTTGGCAGTTCTTTGATTCTTCTGTGTGCTAGGTTTTTGTTGTGCAAATTTCTGCTTTGAGTGTCCATTATTTTTCTTTTGTCTTCTCGAAGAGGGTTTGTTTGGTTAGTCGCAGCTCACACCTTTTTCTGTGTTCTTCCTGCAATAGCATTCCATCAAATTCATCAAGTGCCATCCTGACAAGATGTTCAATCTTGTCACAAAAAGATGAAACAAAAAACTTTCAGACCGTTTATGGTCAATGCTACTAAATCTTTAGTTTCTGCTCTGTCACCAACTGCTACACGCTGGTTGCAGACATTCAGAATGCATGTGATATATCCTATGTTACTCTCATTATTATTCATCTTCAGCACATATGCTGGTTGTACCAGCAGTATTCTTGACTGACTAGAGGTCTCATATAAGCTCTTCAATGTAGTCTGTATCTTATTAGGGTTATTTATATTTCAGAGTTGGGGAACAATATGATAGACCACTGATAAGTTCGGGATGTTCTGTGCATCTTATCTCTGGCCTTTGGGCTTCTCCAATTCTCCCATATCTAATGGGGCTTTCTTTGTGCCTTCAACAAAGCATCAACAAGCTTCACTTCAGGAAGAGGAATACTAAATGACGAAGCTCATCTTGCTCAACAGATATGTTACATTGTGGTAATGCCAGAAGCTTCTTTACCCGAGAACAAACTAGCTCTGAAACGTTCTCTAGGATCAAAACAACCATGGATCTGATACCATGTTGGAAAATCTGCACGTCTGGAATTCTGCTCAGAAAACAAAGTCTTCCGGTGCAGGGCAAACAATGCTCTTAGAACCCTGCTAATCACACCGAACCAATTCCTGATACTGGTTTAGGTTTTTGCCTTGTGCAGCTGTTCTTCAAATTTCGAAACAGCACACCTTTTACAGATTAGCACTGCATCTTATCTGGGTGATACCATATCCTCATGCGTCTTTTATAGATGGCATCATTGTTAATGGAAGTTATGGAACAGAACTATGGTAACAGTTACATGCTAATGGTTTTAAGATAAGGAAATTTTACTGAGAAGCTTAGGAGTAAACTCAGAAATACATACAGTAAAGCACATTCATCATGAAAATATTGCTGCTCGAAGAAAGTTTACAGCTCCAATGGCTCAGACGAAAAATCTGACAGCCTATGGTTATCAAATTTACAGTTCTCTGACTCACAGCTTAAATTCTCACAAGCTATCTAAGCACCTCAAATTGGGGGGGGGATTACATGTTTATAGTTCTGGGTGAGTGATCAAAATTGACTAGCCTATGGTTATCAAATTGACAATTCTCTGGCTCACACTTTAAATTTTCACAAACTATCTAAGCACCTCAAATGACTGGGGAGATTACATGTTTTTAGGTTTGGGTGAGTGATCAAAATTGACCAAGTCAAAGATCAATTTGCCAAGTCTTCCAACACACACACACAATAAAATAAGCAGGTTCCCAAGTACACATCAATCAAAGTTGACCAGGTCGATGATTAAAATTTACTAAATCAAATCTTTGTCAATGTTCATGTTCAAGTCATTAATCTGTGCCATGTCATCGAGCTGTTCCAAATCACCCCTGCCACACCAAGTCAGCTGCTGCACCAAAACTTTCCTTTGCCACAAATACATCCTGGCCAGAATTTCAATGCTCTTGAACTCCTGGCCAGAAATTCAGTGCTCTTGAACTGATCCATGCTCAAGATGCTCCTGTCGTGCACAAACCAAACGTGTGCCTGCACTAATCCAAGATTCCAAACTGCACTCATGCAAAATTGCAAATGCACAGTATGATTTTCTTTTAAAATTTTTAACATTTCACTTTTGCCTTAGTCTCAAAAGAAAGATGAATTTCACTATATTAATCTTGAAGGAAAAATGAGTGTGATTCAGGGCTTGCAAAAAGTTGGGATGTACAGTGTGAGTATCTTAGCTTTCAGAGATATGATCAGTCCATCTCAATTCAGGTGAAGATTCAGTCGGAGGTGCAGTTTCAGCATCACAGACAGGTCAGGACCCTTGAAACCGTTGGATATCAATTTTATGATGATGTCAAACTTGATGATCTTGACATGTGATATGTAGTCATTTTGCCAGCTTTCCACGATGCATCCCCTGGGGTGGGAGGCGCACATCCTACATTTCCCACGCTCTGGTGGGGGGGGATGTTAGGGAAATGTTTCCTAGTGTGGTGGATGCCCTTCCCCAAAAGAGGGGCATCTGGGCTTCCCTCCCTTCCCCACCTTGGATCTTTTGTCCAACAGCCTTTTAAGATAGAACAAAGACTGGGAATATAGATTTGAAGAGTTTGTAACCTTGGTAATTAATGATAACATCTATTTTCAAAGTAAAACTGACTTTTACTTGAATTTTTAACATTGGCATTGATTGTTTCAGGAAGTTTGAGTGTGGTTCCAACTTCATCGGACTTCATACGGAGAAAGTAGAATCTCGTATCCCATTCATAAATTAGCAGACTTAACAGTTTTCAGGATTGGCAGGATTAGAATCTCGTATCCCATTCAGAAATTAGCAGACTTAACAGTTTTCAGGATTGGCAGGATTATAGTGTTTCCACGGGATTGCACAATGATGAATTTGCATGGGATGAATTGTTATTATTGGGATGTTAGCATTATTATTTTTATTTTATAATTTTAAAGAGTCCCTATTCTAGGGACCTTGACAACATCCCCCCACCACCCCGCCAAATTTCTCTAAAAGTTGGGGGTGCTCCACATTTTTTCCTTCTAGTTTGATTGTGCTGCCTACTTTATAAAAACAAATTTTTGGTTATGTTATTCTAAACTCTAATAAATAAAGTAAAAATTTGGTTGCGCAATGACTTGTGATATTTTGATTTGTAGATGTGCAATTTTCAGACTTTATATGGAGAAAGTAGAATCTCGTATCCCATTCAGAATTTAGCAGACTTAACAGTTTTCAGGATTGGCAGGATTATAGTGTTTCCACAGGATTGCACAATGATGAATTTGCATGGGATGAATTGTTATTATTGGGATGTTAGCATTATTATTTTTATTTTATAATTTTAAAGAGATTTTAAAGAGTCCCTATTCTAGGACCTTGACAACACCCCCCACCACCCTGCCAAATTTCTCTAAAAGTTGGGGGTGCTCCACATTTTTTTCCTTGTAGTTTGATTGTGCTGCCTACTTTATAAAAACAATTATTGGTTATGTTTTCCAAACTCTAATAAATAAAGGAAAATTTTGGTTGTGCAATGACTTGTGATATTTTCATTTGTAGATGTGCAATTTTCTCTCTCTTCCCTCCCAATCTCCCTACTACATACATGATATGTAGTACATGATAACTGTGCTATTTTCTCTCTCTCCCTACCCCAATCCCCCTACCACATACATGATAATTGAGTTTATGTTGAAGTTCATAAAGACAAGCACTAAATTGATGTTCGTTTATAGTTGTTATATGGCTATATTGTTTTATTTATGTAGTGTCTGATATTTGATTTCATTTAGTTCTGGGTAATATTAATGTGCAGGTCCCTACAACGGTGGGGTTTGGAAGATCCACGTGGAAATACCAGATGCCTACCCATATAAATCTCCTTCAATAGGTTTTCTGAACAGGATATATCATCCCAATGTCGATGAAATGTGAGGGTTTCTTTACTGAATTTATTTGTGGGCTTCTAATAATACATGCTTTACTTTTTATCTATTTTATGTGGTTTGCCATTCTCAAAGTAGTGAAATCCTAACTATGTTTGAAATTGTTTGTAATTAAGGTCGGGCTCAGTGTGCTTGGATGTACTCAATCAGAGTTGGAGTCCAATGTTTGGTAAGCTAAACATCAATTCGCTTGTTTGCACTTTGGATTGTTGAGTTACTGTTGGATTTCTAAAATGGTAGTTAGTTAGTTGACGTCGAGCCCAACTTTTCAAAACTTGGGGTCTGACTGTGCTTTTTTTTTTTTTTAAATGGTAATTATTAATTTGTTTATTGAATAATTAGTTGTTTGCTATGTAGATTTATTAAACATATTTGAAGTCTTTCTCCCTCAACTTTTGTTGTATCCAAACCCAACTGATCCCTTGAACGGAGAAGCTGCTGCTCTAATGATGCACGATAGGAACCTCTATGACGAGAGAGTTAAAGGTTTTAATTCATAACTATTACCCTCTTGAATTTTCATTCACTTCCAATAGTTAAATTCGATACAGCATTTATGCATCATCTTTTAAAGTAATATGTATGATGTTATATGTCTTTGAAAAAGTTTACTCTCCTTGTTTTTTAATCAGAACACTCTGCAAAGTATGCCAAGTCTGAAGTTGTAGGAAGAAAACAGGAAGAGGAAAGCAGTAGTGATGAAATCAGTGATGATGAATATTCCTCTTGTGAAGAGGAAATGACAGTCCGTCCAAATCCATGACTCTTTAGTGGGATCTCTTGTAATGAGCTTAGCAATTCAATAAAAAAATGTCTAAATATGTAACAAATTTTGAAAATTTAAACCCTATATGATCAGCCATTCCTTCATCCATTATCTGCCAATGATAAGTACATCGTTTGGAACTATGGAATGTACACACTTTAATTGGGTTGCAGGGGTATGAATATATCATGAAAAGGCGAATCATTCCCTTGAATTTTACTTAAGAATGTGAATTCGGGAAAGATCTGAATTGATTTTACATCATGCTCCTTTATTTAATTGTTTTGTTGTATGCTAGATTTGCATTGTTTTCTTATGCTTTTTAACCAAAACTTTGCCTTTTGGCTATGTAAACAAAAGCATATTCTGTTTAGCTTCAATGTTACTTATGGAATGTCTGAAGAAGATCCCTTTATTAGTGGCAATGCATTTCCACAGGTCAGACACGCATGTTGAACGAGCTTTTTCACCATATTGATTCACTTGCTAAGATCCGATTGCATTCCATGATCCTTATGCCTTTGTGTGAGGCATTTGACGTGTCAATTTCTATTATAATTTTTGTGCGAGTATGAACTCCATGGTCTTCCATTGTAAGGGTTGTCTAATGAATTTAACATAGGGACCCCGTGCATGCTTGCATGTGGATGTTTGCTTGATAGCGAGGGTAAGTGAAATATGACATTATGGTCTTCCAATGTAAGGGTTGTCTAATGAATTGAACATAGGAACCCCCCATGCATGCTTGTACGTAGATGTTTGTTTGAAAGTGAGGGTAAGTGATGTTGAAGAAAAGTGTAACTAGGTTCGGTATTTGTCAATGTAATTTTGATCTTTGTACTTGTCAAGAAAAAGAAATATTATTTTTGTAAAATATATGAATGAGTTTCTTGCTCATTCCATAGGTCTAGGAAAGTCAAAGAGTCAAAATCATGTTAAAGAGCTCTTCTTGAGCATTTATGTAATGTACATGGGTCAACCTAGTGTCAAGTAGCCCTCCAAGACAAGCACCATCCTCCAAAGAAGAAGTATGCCTGCAAAAATGATGTGAAAGTCAGCCAAGTTGGCCTATAGATGACAAGTTGGCTCAGAGAATAAGTCACAACGATTCACCATGACATGTCGGCTTAAATAGGTGGGTCAAACCACTATAAATTGGCGTGTGAACTTGAGTCAAAGCAAGAAGAATTTAGATATAGTTCTGAAGCTTCGATGGCACAGTAGATAAAGAAATCTCGCATGAAGACAAGGTTACAATGCTTCGATGGAAGAAGGATTCTACGATCTTCGATGGGTATAACAGTGTCATGCAAACATGATCTCGACACTCTGTCTCGGTGAAGGAGGAACACACTCTGTCTCGGTAGCCTTATCTCCACGCAAATGCTGTCTCGACATCCTTGTCTCAATGCTCTGTCTCGGTAGACGCTTTGTCTCCTCCACGATGATAATAATCTCAGGATCGAAGTCTCTGCACATCTGTGATAAAGGATCACGTGACATCTTAGTCACCGTCTCTTGGCAGCGGTGAAACACACTCTTGCAAATTCGGAACACAGTCACAATTGAATGCAGTCTCTGCCTCGGTACACAGTGACGACATAACAATGATGGTCTCGAAGATGGATAGACACAACATAATTATAAAGTCTAAGATCTCAATCATATGTTCATAGTCTCGACATATTAAATGAAGTCATGATCTCGGTGTGTACTTTGTCTCAACATACTAGACAAACGCAACATATCTATGATGATGAAATGCAGGGAGAAAAATCACAGTAATGATCTTGGTATATCTCACAGTGACTCACCATACCTTGGAATATAGATATAATCATGATCCTGATGAAGACACAATTACAAGGAGAAGATCTCAGTGAAGATGTAACAATGATGCAACAATGATAATCTCGTTGTTATAATGAATATCTCAGTGAAAGTGCAACAAGGTGTCGAGATCTCAGTAATGCAATAATGATGACTTCAGTAAAGCAATAGTAATGAAGATGATCTCAGAAGTGACAAAGAAGAGGATTGGTATCTTGGTCTTGGAGTGGCATAGTAAGTCAGGGGTCATGGTCTTGGTGTTCGTCAATTGGAATCTCTATAAGAAGAATTATGTGCGGGTTTTCCTCTCCAAGAGGGAGAGGTTTTGGCCCTGGCAGAATGCCAACATCTTGTGTTCTTGTCTCTTTGTTTTGGTAGCTATTTGATGAACTAAAGAAGACACACTCTAATAATAATAAGTGAAGATTGGAATAAGAAGAAAAATTGAAAACACCTCACAAATAGTTATCAAGCTAAGAAGAATCACATTAATCCTACTTGCACTAGATTCTTCAACATGGTATCAGAGCTATGGTTACAGTCAAAGGAAGGGCATAAAAGAGACATTTCAAGGATCAAGCTTATAGCAGGGCATCAAAGCAAGTTGAAGGATTTGAAAGATCAATCTACTACAACAGTGCACAATAACAAAGTTTTTGGTCTATGCAATCTAAAAGACAGTCTACAACAGCAAGAGCTTTTATGCTCACAAAATCCCCCCAAGACCCTCATAAAGGTTGTCTACAAAGCAAGACCTCATCTTGGAACAGGTTGACACCATGGAAGCAGTGCTGATCTACACTACAAAAGAAGGCACATTGAAGGCAAGAAGGCACTGTCATCTCCAAGGTTATGAATTCAAGCAAGGATCATCTCCTTGCTCTAGAAGAAGACCATCTGAGGAAGTAGCAAATCATGAAAATGGAACAACCTTTTCTATTAAGGAAAGTCTTTCTCACTTGAAAGAAGATCATCCAAGAAGAAGCCCTCATACATCTTCTTCAACCATCATCAACATGATGAAGTGAAGGTTCCATCTTCACATGAAAAGTAAGTATCTTTTCAATTTATAAATATGGTTAAATGACTTCATGAATTGTAAGGACATCTATAAGTTGATGGGTCATCAAGATTCCTTGCATGAAGGAGGAGGATAATCATAGTCCTCTAAGAAGCAAAAGTCATTAAACATATTAAAAGGTCTCCTCTGAACTTATGGAAAGGGGTGCTTATGAAAGACCCCCTCACATAGCAATATTGGAGACATCAAAGTGATGTAGATGATAAACTCATTCTCTAAAGATGCAATGAAGAAGGTCACATGAAATCTGATCTAGCGGCTACTGAAGCATACATGTACTATAATAATGCGCTTACCCATGTAGGGTAATCGGGTATGTGAAAAAATTGGCGATTTCATTGTATAAGCAATGAAGAACCCTAAATAGAATACTATTTATTATCCAATATTCCTGAACCTAATGTTGGTCTATCAGATCTCTAGAGACCTATACTTAAAGCTCCGATTAGCGGAAAGATAGAATTACTCGCAGTGTATTGTGGCCAAATAGAAACGTCTTTCCCCCCCCTCCCTCCGTACGGATAGAAGTGGGTGAACGAAAATTTATTCCAGTTCCCGCATAGGAAATAAAGGTATAATATACCGAGGATAATTGGCTACTGTATATTGCTAACATCAGTAAATGCAACAATCGAGGATTTTGAGTAATTGGCCAAGCAACTGAAATGGCCAAAGTGGTAACAAATCCTGTCAAATAGGTCCGATGGAAAATCTGTCAATTCCCATTCTCCAATGAAAATCAATAAGTCCAGTTATACTCTTTATTCTTTCAATTGGATCAATAATTTATCAAATTGGAAATGGTAATGGACGGAATGTATATATAATGAAAAGGAGTTAGAGTAAACAAATACCTAGAGTATACCATCGAATCAGATCATTCCCTCCTTCTATGGGTGGGAAATAATGGGACTAAGGAACCCCAGATATAGGCGAACCAACAATTATAGTTGAGCGAGCCAAGGTAATTCGCTCATTATAGAAGATACTTTGCATCTCCACTGATAAAAACCCATACTTGATCCAAGATCTCAAGTATGGGTTTTTATCCGTGGATAAAAAAAATATTAATATGAAATGAATTTAACCTTTTTTATTGTGCATATTGATCAGTAAGCTAGACCCATACTGCGCGTTGTCTCATGCCATAAATAAACACGTACACTCAAGAAATCTGTTGGACAAGCGGATTCACACCGCTTACAACCTGCGCAGTCTTCTGTTCTTGGAGCAGAAGCAATTTGCTTAGCACATGAAAGTAAAGGGTATCAAAGGATGTATGATATCTTCCATCTATAAGAACTAGAAAGGAAGATAACCATAATGCACTAACATATAATCAAGGTAAAAAATATCCATGGCATAAGAAGGTTACCTCATTTGACAACTTATGGTCTCTATGCTAAATAGAGAAAGACAAGTTGATGGCAAAAGTATTGAAGGGTAAAGGACTAAATCATGTGCAGAAAGAAAAGGGAAGTTTGTTCCTCAAACAAGGCAGAATAGGTATAGCTAAAATTATGGAAGCTCATATCACCAGATAGATGGAGGAAGCTAAAGAAAAGGGCCAAGGAAAGAGGGAGTAATAGATCTCTATGATTGGGATAGTATCCCTCACAAAAGGGTCCTATCATAAGCTTCTGTTATAAGATATGACAATGATGATAAGATGCATCGTAGCATCATGGAAGCATCAGAAACAAGAGCTTGTGACATCACCATGGGAATCATGAAGGACAAAATCCATGACAGACAAAACATGAAGGATATAACTCTTGGGAACCTTAGTGAACATTGAAGGAAAGGAAGAAGTCATCTAGGACAAGGCTCATCATACATCAAGTCAAAAAGGAAACATTTTCCAATTGGGGATATACAAGTTCCTCAAAATTCTCTGATGGAATCCTCATCGTAGGGTTCACTAATCTAGAGAGGAAGCAAGTGTTTCAACATGAACTCCAACTTATGGAATCCATGAGATGATGATGTGATGACATGGAGTAGATCAAGGGATTGGAGATCTCTTCAATCAAGAAAGCTGTTGGAAGCAGTGTTTTAAAAAATGGCCGAGCCGACTCGGTTGAGACAGGCCGAGCCAATGCATGGCCGGGTCGGCTCGGTGGTCGAAACAGAATGGCTGGTCGGGTTGTTACCAAGCCGGTCGAGCTAGTCATTGACTCGGCCGGCTTAATGACAACTCCGCCGGCTCGGTAACAACTCGCTCGACTCGGTATCAACCCGGCCGACTCGGCTCTTTGAAAAAGATCCTGAAGAACATTTGTCAAAAGTTGTTCCGCCTCCTACATATCAACGGTTAGGTTGCTTATTGCATATTTATAGCCCTAAAGTAATCTATCACTGTTAGAAAGTTTTGAAAATTACAAGGCCGAAGTGTGGTTATCATAGTGGCATGAATTAGAAAACTGAAGCAATGCATTGAGCCATACAATGTTTTTAAAAAGGGAAATGTTCTGGCAATGGACTAATAGATACATATTTACCTCTGATTGTTTTGGAGCTTGACCAGAATTATATCAAGGGTTTTGAGACTTCATTAGGGGTAGATTTCTTGAAATCATCTCCAACAGTCTAGGTAGAAGCATGAGACAGGCCGTCCTATATCAAAGGCACACATTTGAAGACATATGTTGATTAGTTCATTGGCTTATCATTTGGGAAGCTATGATTGGTTGCAGAGAATTGGTATTATTGTTGTTGTAGTCTAGTGATTGCCCTTGGGCTGAGGCAGAAAAGAATCATGGCATTGGTGGCTAAGTATGAACTTTGTATTGGACAATGCATTGGGTGCCATTTTGATATAATGGATATATTCATGAGCCTACTTTGATCATATGTTGTCGTCTCTCTATATTCTAAAGCTTTGTGTTTGGAAACATGAATGAAAATCTTTAAAATTATGTTTTTTTAATAAAAAAAATATATTTAATGTGTTTTTTACAATGACCGAGTCATTGAAATCAAAGCGGCCGAGTCGATATCGAGTCAGAGTCAGAGCCGACCCTCTGCTGTTTCCAAATCGAAGTAGGAGTTTTAAAACATTGGCTGGAAGAAGCCCTGATGACCTAAAGGTAAAATAAGGTATGTATGTTTGTGTTTAAAATTATAATGTCATGTCATATGGTTGCAGGTAACATGGATCATTACTTCTATCTTGAGAAGCATGATCAAGAGAAAAAGGATCTCCTCCTCTGAAAAGATGCAAGAAGGCATAAGACACACTAGATGAAATCAACATAATATGAAGTATGAGGTGGTTGACCACAATTAAGAAAATCTAATTAAAAGATACTGGGAATGGAATGTGTAAGGAAGAGATCGTAAGATATGCAACCATGATGAAGGCAATCAACATCCAAAAGACCAAGAATATTTGACTAGGAAATCTCCCGAAAAGATATGAAGACTCTGATGAAAGTCTGAAAAGATGAAGACCCTTGACAATGAATATCTTTGGGAAATGTGTCAACATGAATGCAGGATGCTGATACCTCAGAAAGATGTCATGATGAAAGGTACAATTTGATTTAATGACATATTTGATTTCTTGAATAATATCTAGATGAGTTCATGTAGGGCCACTGGAATTGTAAGTACAAGTATAAATAGAATTCATGTGGTGGATGCAAGAAGCATGCTGAAGAAGAAGTAGCTATATGATGAAGGTTCTAGATATGAAGAAGGCCACTTTCCATGAAGAAAGGAATGACATGACGAACAAAGGAGGAAAGTGATCGATGGTCATTGCCCTACAAGGAAGAAGCACAACTGAATTTCATGACATCAAGGATAGAAGTTGATGAAGCAGTTGAAGGACCCACAAAGAAGAAGTTGCTGATGTATAGAAGAGTCCTTAGCTAAGAGGAAACTCTAATAGGTCCCTGATCAATAGGGAGCTTGAATTAGATCACCCATGATTACAAAGGAGTGACAACTGTGTTTTTCTATTTTATATGTCATGCACTAGACTAGGACTAACAACTGTACGTAAGTCCAGGTGAAGGCCATGAATGGAAATGAAAACACATGATAGACACAACATTCTTGTCTTCACCTGGGAAGAAAGAATGGAGGGTTGGGTAATCTTCTAGCATTTGATACTCTTTGAGGATGTGTAGGGCATCCAAGATAAGAGTATGCAAGAGGACCGATATTCTTTAAGGGCTGGGAACCAAAGATAAGAATAGTCCTAGAAGGTCATACTCAATGAACACCCGGGTGGGTATGTACCTTGAGAGACAATGATGAAGGTGTCTATAAATCATTGGTCTTGCTAGCATTGTAGCTCATGGTCTCATGGAGAGATGGAGCTGTTAGTCAAGGTCTTGCACTGTGACAATGCTGGTAGATATGATGTTATACAGATGGGATTACCAATATGATTCTTCTTATGAGAATTTTTTCAAATTGAGAATGACCAAGTACCATTGTAAATACCTCCCTAGTTAAGAGGGAGTGTTGAAGAAAAGTGTAACTAGGTTCGGTATTTGTCAATGTAATTTTGATCTTTGTACTTGTTAAGAAAAAAAATTATTATTTTTGTAAAATATATGAATTGAGTTTCTTGCTCATTCCATAGGTCTAGGAAAGTCAAAGAGTCAAAATCATGTTAAAGAGCTCTTGAGAATTTATGTAATGTACATGGGTCAATCTAGTGTCAAGTAGCTCTCCAAGACAAGCACCATCCTCCAAAGAAGTCTGCCTGCAAAAACGATATAAAAGTCAGCCAAGTCAGCCTATAGATGACAAGTCGGCTCAGAGAATAAGTCACAACGATTCACCATGACATGTCAGCTTAAATAGGTGGGTCAAATCACTATAAATTGGTATGTGAACTCAGAGTCAAAGCAAGAAGAATTTAGATACAGTTCCGAAGCTTCGATGTCACAGTAGATAAAGAAATCTCGCATGAAGACAAGGTTACAATGCTTCGATGGAAGAACGATTCTGCAATCTTCAATGGATATAACAGTATCAAGCAAACATGATCTTGGCACTCTGTCTCGGTGAAGGAGGAGCACACTCTGTCTCGATAGCCTTATCTCCATGCAAACGCTGTCTCGACATCCCTGTCTCAATGCTCTGTCTCCTCCACGATGATAATAATCTCAGGATCGAAGTCACTGCACACCTGTGATAAAGGATCATGTGACATCTCAGTCACTATCTCTTGATAGTTGTGAAACACACTCTTGCAAATTTGGAATGCAGTCACAATTGAATGTAGTTTTTGTGTCAGTACATAGCAATGATGATCTCGAAGATAGATAGGCACAACATAATTATAAAGTCTAAGATCTCAGTCATATGTTCATAGTCTTGACATATTAAATGAAGTCATGATCTTGATGTATACTTTGTCTTAGCATACTAGACAAACACAACATATCTATGATGATGACACATAGAGAAAAATCACAGTCATGATCTCAGTATATCTCATAGTGACCCACCATACCTTGGCATATAGATATAATCATGATCTTGATGAAGACACAGTTACTAGGAGAAGATCTCAATGAAGATGTAACAATGATGCAGCAACGATAATATCGTTGTTATAATGAATATCTCAATAAAAGTGCAACAATATTCTCAATGAAGGTGCAGCTAAGTGTTGAGATCTCAGTAATGCAATAATGATGAATTCAATGAAGCAGCAGTAATGAAGATGATCTCAGAAGTGACAAAGAAGAGGATTGGTATCTTGGTCTTGGAGTGGCATAGTAAGTCAGGGGTCATGGTCTTGGTGTCCGTCAATTGGAATCTCTATAAGAAGAATTATACATCATACTAGGCTATAGAATGATCCTCTTGGCTCAATGAGAATCAAACATAGATAGTGTACCACTTGCTCCACATATCCCTTGGTGTCCTTCGTTAGCTACATCGAAATAACCTTGGTCTTCCCTCTTCTCAATAACTCAGTGTTCAAATATCCTTTTAATCGTTTTGATTTGGGAAGTGATTTGGAAGGAAGACACCTCATTTTAAATATATTTTCATTATGTGTTAGCCATATACTATAATGGACCAAGATAGGAATTGCAATTAAGACTAGTCATTGTGTTTCGTGAATTTGGTTTTTCAAACAATCACCTACAATTAGCCTCGTGCGGCTAGCCCTCATCGCAGCTTGTCATTACATCCATTTCTGCAGAAACCAACTTGGTTGACCAAGTTTCCAAGACATGTGAGTAGGGAAACGCATATGGAACATGTAGAAGTATCCTCCAATTAAAAAATGTGATAGGTGATATTGGGGTCTTCGACATAGGTAATTCCCTCTGAAATATTAAGAAATACAATTTATGAAAATTGAAGCATAACTCTTTCAAATCTTATATATAACAATGCGCCAATAACATTCATGATCACATGTAGCTAAAGTGATTCAGGTCGAGGTCCACTAATATGGAATCAAAACCAGAATATATATATATATATATATATATATATATATATATCCAAACTATTAAACACAAAATATGTGAGGCCTATTCATCTATATGGCATGAATGCATAGATGTTGAAGCACTTAATGTATTTGGAGTCCAAAAACATCATGATGCAACTAATTGCTATATATCATCAAAACCTTAAGTTACTCATCTTGCCACCCTCTACATCCTCATTTAGCCTTTGTTAGCATATGAGGACATTGTTCAACACCAACCAGTTGTGATATTTTTTTTTAATTTAATCCTAAAAGTATGGTAGAAAATGCTAACATGCCTAATCATCATATATGATATAATCCAATAAGAATCCAAAATCTTGAAAAGTGCTAATTTTGTTGAATTCTGAGTTAGATGAAATTCTACCTTCTCCATATGAAGTTTGATGAGGTTGGAACTAATAGAGAAAAATTTCACTCTTCTCAAGATAAAGTCCTAAAGCTCAAGTGAAACCGACCCTACAATTAAGAGGGGGTTAATTTTCACCTCAACAATCCCTGTCTAACTTCTAGCTGGCTCTCGTCCAACTCAAGGAGGGTTTACCCTAGTTGATCTTAGGAATCTAATCGCGTAGTCAAAGAAAGTCAAGATCCCCCTAAAGCTTCTACTTTTGTTATCATCAATCAAAGGATTGAATAATTAGGGTTTAAGGTGGATCTTGAAGATAGGATTGCTAGTGCTTTTCTAGGGCAATTTCCAGATTCAAGTTCAAATGGATGATCCTCAAACACATAACCTAGGAATTACAAGATGTTTTTGAAGAATAAACCCAAACAAAATAGTTTTGATTTTAGAAAGAAAATGATAATGGAGGATAGAAGATCATTGCCCTAGAGGTTTGACCAAGGCATCCTACAATCTTCAAAGATGGGATAAGGAAGTGAGCTCCACTCAAGTCATCTCAAAAGAGCTTCATGGACGGTTTGCTCAAGATGGACAATGATATAAAAATACTACCAACACTTTAGTGATTATTAAATAACCATCATCCATAAACATAGCCAAGGTGAAGGAAGACCACTTACTCAAATCACCATGTATCCATTTGAGTTCTACCGGTATTCATCAGGAAGAAATAATTGTCCATGTCAATGTAAAATCCTAAAGAGGTCACTCAACTCATTCATCCATAGCCAAAATTAAGAAATAAGAGAAAAATTCAGTGGACTCGCTATTGGATTTCTCCCTCAATCCAATCATGATAAAATGAGAGAAGTGCACCTTTATTTATGGAGGAGGTGTTCAACTTCCATTACATTAACATATTAATTAAATAAAGGAGGTGTTCAACCTCCATTACATTAACATATTGATTTCCTAGGGTAAATGCCCTATTCCAACCTATGGAGGGGGCAAAAGGCCCTTTTCTTCAATTAATTAATCAATCTAGAATACAATTAATGTATTAATGTGGGCTACTCATGCCATATGTACAAAATTTAAGGATCATGAACACTGAAAGATGACCTATCTCCTTAAAAGGGATTCCAAGCATGACATCTAGTGTCTGAAGGCCCTTCATAGCTCATTCATCCATCAAACATCCTTTGCAAAGTGAACAAGTGAGCTTCCATGATGAAAATCTACACTTCTAGGTGTTGAGGGCGGAGTTTCTATGTTATGCCTATAACACTTTTGAATCTCATGGGGCTAAGTGAGATAGTGGGATTTGAGCCCGATTGCTTAAAGCCCTCGTCTAAATTCTACTAAAATATATAAAAAAACTACAAAAATGAATAACTAGAAGATAACTTGTAGGTATAATTAATGAAACAATACTTTACAATTGCAAAAGATAAATAAAACTTGTACAACAAAATAAAATAAATTATAGGTAGATTTAAAGTTTACATTATCGACCAAAATATTGTGCAAGCATTTAAAGGAATGGCATATGACAACCAATAATAAGCAAAACATGCCACATATATGCTTAGTGTCCAAATTAATTATAGAGAAGATTCAAGAGATATGCGTCAAATAAATAAAAGTCAAGATACTGATTTTATTCAATCAAATATGAGTATATAGCTTGTTACCCACCAAAATGGGTAACCACAAAGGAGGAAAAATTTCTCCTACATTTGACATCCAACTAGCTAGCAGCCCCTGATACTCACTTTTTGATGATGATATGCCATGTGTCTTCGTCGTCTGCATTAGCCACATGCCTCTCACCATTTGACATTACCGATTGGATGAAGGTGGGTTACTATTCAAAAGGTATTTTGATCATTTTGCAATCAAGTGCTTATGCTTGTTTGTTTTGGGCATTTAGTGTGGATAAAGGGTTGATATGGAAGATTGATTGATCTTGATTGTAAATCTATTCTCTCACCTTATCGGGGGTTAATCTTTAGCCCTAGTCTAGTGAGACCTTCCTTGAGGCCCTGGTGGTATAACATGGGCACTACTTGGAAAACCTGGCTTGAGATAGCGTGTTCATTATCCCCTACACCATACTTGACACCTTCCATGTCACATTACAAGTCCCATGTACCACCTCCATTATTTGAGTCTAACTTGTCATTGGGATTTGGCACAGAATGAAAAAGTATATCATGACCACAACAAAAGAAAAAAAAAGAAAATCAAAATGCAAAAGATGGCTAGGACATAAGTTAGCATGTGGGCAAAAGCCTAACATGTGCTCTACCCTCCTCCTTAGCCATCACCCAGTTTTTGAGCACGTGATGTTCCTTCACATTAAAAGGAACCCATGCTTTTCCTAAGCCTGATGAACGATGAATTGTCTCATCCTAAGGGATTATATAGAATGCCACATCATAAAGAGAAAGCTCTAACCCTTAAGCTATGCACCATAATACAAAGCATTATAAAGAAAAAGAAGGTAAATGGTACACTAAAGGGGTGGAAAAAAAAAGCCGAGCAGAGTACCTCATGCCTCCATGATTTCTCCCTCCTTACATTCATACACTCAGGATGTGGAATCCCCATCAGCTGGTTCCCTTGACTATGAAACTTGGCCATGAAGCCTTTTCCCCTCCATTACCACACATTTATACTTATACCTATTAATTGAGGGGTTGACCTTGAAAACACCACATCCCTTTGAGGGTTAGAGGTACCTAATAAGGTTGATCATTAGCCACCTCTATCAAGATAGGGAACACCTTTACAGGATTTGGTCTAGTTATATATCAAAGGTGATCCTTGTGTGAAGTATTAATATTCCCTAAACATCCAATTTTGGTCCACTTAGATGTTCATACGATTTCGGTCTCTGATGGATGGTTGCTTTCACTTGAGTTCATGTAGGTTTTGTTTGATGGTCTAAAGTAGCCCAGGCCATAAGGGCACCTACTCCTCAGATACCTAAGCCTTTTTAGAGAGATATATGACTTCGCAGATGCAACTTTTATAGCATTTGGCCTCATGATGACTTGAACAGATGTTACATGTCCCACAACACTCTCAGGACCCAGGACATTGTTCTACTTTAACCCATCATGGAGGATTCTTGATGATGACACCATTGGACCCAATATGCCCCCAAGCTAGCCTTGACACTGCTTGATAGGCATGACATGATTCAAAGCCCAGATGAGGATGGTCTTCCATTAAGAGATTCAAGAGGGCTTGTTGCACTTGAGGACCCCAAACATTAGAGTGAGGAGGCCCTATTTTGATTGTTGGGGGCCCATGGAGATGACATGGAGACACCCCAACTAGATTTGGGACCCCAGAGGAGGGTTTGAGGGACACTCCTTAAATTGTGGATGATCCTGGCACTATGACACTTTTCAGACTTCATCATGCCATGGCATGACATTTGGTGCCCTAAAGGGGAATGTCATCAACATTTTTGAGGCTACAACTCACATGTGTGGGCATTTATGGTTTTATCATTAAGCTAGTGGGTTGACTTGTATCCTATGGTTTATTTCATCTTAAACTTTGTAGGGGCTTCATTAGTTAGAATTTATTGAGGTATACCCCATATAAATATAGGTCACCCCACTTTCATTTATCATCATTTAAATAATTCAGCCTCCTTAGAGGATTTTGGCCTAGCTAAAAGTGTTTTGTATACTTGTGGAGATGTGATATATTGTAGATATTTCTCTTTTGGAGACTTTCTCTTGTTTTGGAGACATCATTTTGTTAGAAAATCAAAAGGCATAAATATTTTCTTATCTTGATAATTACTTGTGATTTATTTGCAATCTTATTAACTTCTTTTATGTCTTTTTTTTATCTTCTTATCATCAAGCAACTACCAAAACATAAATGTGTGAAGATCAAAACAAAAAAGAGACAGGATGTAGGCTCTCAACCAGGGCAAAACCCCTCTACTTGGGGAAAACTTAAAATTTCTCCTCTTCTTTTAGAATCAAATCATATTAGACAACCAAGACCTTATGACCAAGTCAAATACCTTCTCCAATTCACCAAGTCAGCCTTCCCAAGATAGTCCTTCCTAGATGACAAAGATCAACTTCTAGTCAACAAAAGTCAACCTTCTTTTGTAATGCAGCAATCACATATTTCAGTCCCCCTGCAACAAGATTTCCGGCCTCTACTGTAGACCTGCAATTTCGGCCCCTTCCTGTAACCCATAAACTCGCAAGTGTGACAAAAAGAGAATTTTGGCTTCCTTTTGTTACAAAAGTGTCTTCTTCCTCTTCTCTATGATTTTCCTTCTTCTTCGAGGCATTTCACACTTCTTTTCTTCCTCTTGCAACTACATATCAAAACTTGCTTGGTGAGTTGCACTTCTATATATAGCCTTTTGTGTGGTTGAATTCCCTTTATGAGGTCGACTTGAATGGAGGGTAGGCCGACTTGGTGGAGGAGAGCCATATTAGACCATTTTACACAAAAACAAATTTTCTTCTTTGACACAAAATGCCCAATAAGAGTTTAGGACAAGGTGACATGGACAATGACTCATAACATAAACCCTAGAAGCACACAATGTGTGTTTTGACCTAGAAACAAAATAAATAAAGCATGAAACCATGCTTATAAATATTTTCTCTTTCTTTCTTTTGACAAGTACATTACATCATGACCCAAATACAATTATGAAGACCGATACTAGTTACATTTCTCAACACATTTTGGGATAATAAAGCATTGGTTCATGCATTTCTTGTAAGTATTCTGTATGTTGAATATATTTTTATGGTTATTGCATGGAATGGTTATTGTTAGTGTTTATATGTGTTAATTTTATTGAATATATTTTATGAAATCTTCACAAAGTATTGTATGCATTATCCTAAAGAAACCTTTGAATGAATCTTCATGTTAAGCTCTCTTCAATGACTTTATCCCCTCATAAAGTGATAGCTAGGGTTTTGAAAGTTAAGGTTTTTCTTTTCCTTACTCCATACTAAGGTTTGATTTTGTTCCATTAGAAGACCTCTCTTAGACTCCATCACCCAAGGATCAAGCACTGACCTTCCTTATAGGTCATCACACCATAAATTTTTTCTAAACTTAAATTTTCTCCCTCTTCTTCAATTTCCGGCCCTTCAAGGCAAGATGCTAGACTAGGGCTACAGTTGAATTCAACTAGGAGTGCGTTGGCCTTTGGGAGATTTCTTCACATGGTTTAAGCTTCATTGCATTAGGATCCACCCTTTCCCACCGTAAATTCTTCCATTTTTGGGTTAACGTGTTAGAAACCAAGTTAACACTGAGAGGTGGGGTGAATCAGTATTATAGCCAATTTTAACAATTATTAACAATATTCAATATTTCAATTCATTCAACCATCAATCATATAAACAACACATAGAAACACCCGATGTACATGGAAACCCTTAAAGGGAGAAAACTACAAAACTTATATTTGAATATTGTTGTTACATCAACCTTTTTGGCTCCAACCAAAATGAGACACCCATCCCCTGAATTTACAAGCGCCCATTTGATGGAAGTACCAACTCCCTGATATTTACTGGCTCCAACCTGAAGGAAACATCAACTCCCTAACGTGTAGGCGCCAACTTGCTTGAGGCACCAACCTCTTAAACTTGCTTATAGGAAGAAAACTACTTTACCTAACATATTCCTCTTCCATAAGATTTTCAAACTTAGATCTACAGGTGTTCTTGTTTATACAACTTTGTTTTGTACTGCTCCCCTGTGTTATAATTTACTTCCTGTTTTAAATCATCGTTATAGTTTCATAGACATCCTCCAAAATCTTTTGCAATAACACATCCTCCATAGACTTCATTCCATAGTCTTATTTCGCTCCTTTTGCACCATCAGAACACCACATACGACTCTTTTCAACAAAAATCAACAGATGAATGAATGCTCCCACAAACTGCCAAGCTTCTTGGCTTATTTATGCTCTATCAGATTGACCAACTATGGTCGGACCGACGATCATCCAAACAACCTGTATTATTTTTATTTTTTCTTGCTAGAAATCTGGTATTAATGACCCAAATACAACTTTAATCAATGGCTCCTCGAGGGCTTAGCTTGAGGTCCATGAGACCACATAATATGACCTTGATAATCATTCATTTCACATAATTTGGATCTAGGACCACCTGATCATAACACATTATGGTACATCTAGATTCTTTATGACCAAAATTCCAAAATCCAACAACCATGGGCTTATCATTGCACATAGGATCGAGAGCCAAGACTGCATGCTTAAAATGACCAAACGATGTATCAGAGATCTGAGTCCTTAACCCACCATAATGGGTAATCACATAGAAGGAAAAATTTCTCTTACATTTGGTAACCAACATTAGAGAAGTATTGAGGTAAAAATTGGGCCTCAAAACAAAAATGTACAACAAAAATCAACTTTATAAGAACCAATGGGATTCAATATGATGATGTCAATGATGGGGATGATTCACCATTTTGGGAGTAAAAAAAAAAAAAACTTACTTTCAACTCTTATTTTTAACTTGTCTACCTACGATTTTACTCAAATTTTTAGCAGGAGCACATGTTGGATACAAAATTTAATTTTTCATCCAAGGAGTACCCATATTGCATATTTTCGATGGACTTTTAATACATGAAAAATGTGAAATACAAGAAAAAACGTGATTTTAGTCACATTTTTTCATGTATTTCACATTTTTCGTGTAGGGTCCATCGCAAGTATGCAACATGTGTACTCCTTAAATAAAAAATTAAATTCTGCAACCAATGAGTGCTCTTGCTTGAAATTTGAGTAAAATCGTAGGGAGATAAGTTGAAAATGTAGCTTTTTCTTTTTCCCCTCCAAAACTTGATGAGACAATCTAATCTCATTTTACTATTTCCATTATTATTTTATAATATTCCTTAGGATGCCCATTTTAGACCAAAATAATTCTCTAATGTCAGTCAACCAACAACCCTTGCCAACCACCTTTAGATATCCCATGTGCCCCCGCCACTTGCATCAACCATATTCTTCTCACCCATCTAGCATTAACACTTAGATGAAGGTGGGATGCCACTCTAAAGGTACTTTGATAATTTTGCAATCAAGTGCTTATATTTGTTTGTTGTTTGGGCATTTAGTATGGTTAATGGGGTGATCTGGAAATATGGCAGTCCATGACCGTGTTTTTGTTCTCTTACCTTACCAAGGGGGTTAATCTTTGACCCTAGTCCAGTGGGACCTCCATTAAGGCCCTCTAGGTTATAAGAGGGACACTACCTAGAAATCCATGATTTAGATAACATAGTTCCATATTCTCATATATGATAATTAAGACTTTCCATATTACATTACACGCCGTATATTTCACCTCCATTCTTTGGGTACAAATTATCATTATTTCTTGGGAATTTGGCACTCACATGTTCCATAACTTGAGTAGGGCCCAAAAAAATTTCCCTGTGAGGTTGATGTAGCTAAAATAGAAGGAAAAATCATATCATGGCCACAATAAAATAAAATAAAGAAAAATAAAAATGTAGAAAGGTTGATGCAGCTAAAATAGAAGGAAAAATCATATCATGGCCACAATAAAATAAAATAAAGAAAAATAAAAACGCAGAAGATGGTTGGGACATAAGAGTTAACACCGGGCAAAAGCCTATCATGAGTTCTACCTACCTCATATGGCCATCACCCGGTTCCTGAGCACATGATGATCTGTTACATCAAAGAAGGAACCCTTGCATGCCCCAACCCAGATGAGCGATAAACAAACTCATCTTAAGGGGGTAATAAACTACTACATCATGCAAAGCAAACTCTAGCTTGAGCTATAAGTGGTATTACAAGGAAAAATTAAGAAGAATTAAAGGCACACAAGAGGGGTGGAAAAGCCAAGGCCAAGCTGGTAACTCATGCATCCACAAATGCTCCCACTTCATATCTATACACTCCGGATGTGGAAACCCCCATCAACTGGTCCCTTTGACCATGGCACTTGGCCATGAAGCATTCTCCCCTTCAATACGACATTATTATTCATCAACACCTACCAATTGAAGGGTGAACCAAGGTTTTGTTACTTCCCCTTAGGGGATGGAAGCACCTAATAAGGTTTTCCTTTAGCCACCTTTACCTAGGGATAAAACACTTTTGTGAGATCTTGGTTCTGATTTTGGAAAGGGATCCTTGTTTGAAGTATTAAATTTCCCTTAACATTCAAGTTTGGTTCACGTAGATGCATTGTTGATCTTAGTCCCTAATGACATGTTTCTTTCACTTGAATCCATGTTGTTCTTGTCAGGTGGTTTAGAAACCCAAGCTTTGGGCACCCAATCCATAGGTATCCAAGCCCTTTAGAGAAGTATTGGCCAAAGCAAGTGCAATGTTGAGAGTTTGTAGCCTTCTAGAAGCACTAACAAATGACACATGTCCCAGTGCACTCCCAGGACCTAGGACCTAGGATGGCCTTGACACAACTTGATGGGTGGGATTTGATTTAGAGCCCAGATGAGGATGGTTTCACACCAAGAAGACTAGGGAGGGATTGTTGCACTAGAGGAAGTCCTAACCCTGGAGAGAAGGATGCCTTTTTAATAGATGGAGACTGATGAAGACCACTTTGTGACACCCCAGTTGGATCTTGGGACCCCACAGGAGATATTGAGGTGAATTTGAGGGCCAACCCTCAAATCTTGGACCTTACAAGCCTCTACACATTCTTTGACACCTCATCCCCCTTGGACATGGCATTTGGATCACTTATATGGATGACATCAACTTTTTGGAGGTTGTGGCTCACATGTCTAGGAAAATCTGACTTATTTTCATGTTAGCTAGTGGGTTGGCTTGTAACCCAAGTCTTTTAATGATCAAACATGTTTTATGGGTTTGTAAATTAAATTTAGGTGACTTATTCCCCATATAAGTAGAGGATAGTCTCAACCTCATTTGATGATCATCGCTTGTGACTATTTCGACCCTCTTAGAAATTCAACCTAGTTGGATTATGACTTGTATATTGTGGAGATAGAGCTATTTCCTTGGCTTTGGAGATTTCATTTTGGAGTAATAAAGTCTTTGTCCATGAATTCTATCTTGTAAGTGTACCTTGGATTTGATAAATTTTTGCTTTTTGATAAATTTGAACCTTGACCACTTTCCCATCAAATCTTGTATTAGGATTTTCTTTTGAAAAATTAATTGCATCTGTTAATTCCCTGATCATTGGATAGATGGATGGATTTCCACACAGAATCATGACCATTGTATAACCTTGACCTCTTGAGCTTTGAGCTCAATTCCATTTCGGAGCATTTTTACCGTTGACAAATTTCTTGCACCCATCATCTCTCAAATGATCAGATAGCTAGATGGCTTTGAACACTGAACCATGAGCACCAATGGAATTTTGATCTTCAATTTTCAAATCCATTAAATTCGGATCTAGTCCTTTTGTTGTTAACACATACTCCCTGGATTTCTTAGGAACCCATAATATCCATATGTCCAAGCTCCTTTCCCAATGAATCTGGATCCGGTCCAAAAGAAAACTTGTAAAATAATGAACTATTAGACCTCTAGATCACCAGATACCCAGATGCCCTAGAAACTTTGGCCTTTTGCTATTTTTAGGGTGATTTGCTTGTTCATGCTATTTTATTGAAAAGATAAATACATTGAAAACCTTTTCCAAACCAATCCTTGGTGCAAGTCCCGAGGCTACCACATCGAAACTTTGAGAACCAATCAAAACTTGGCATGTGGATCCATTGCTACACAATCTTTTCTATGTCACTGCCACATCATCTACCATGACAACTTTTCACCACGTTTCACACTTAAAATTGTGCCGCTTGGCCACCCAAAAAATCCAAATCTCCCTGCCATGAGTCCACACCTCAGAGTGCCACATCATCATCTTCTACCACTTGGTGCCATTTGTCATCCTACCTGTACTGCCACCTAGTGTCATTAAAATTGTGCCGCTTGGCCACCAAAGAAATCCAAATCTTCCTGCCACGTGTCCACACCCCAGAGTGCCACATCATCTTCTACCACTTGGTGCCATTTGTCATCCTACCTATACTGCCACCTGGCACCATTTTTCATCCTACATGTACTTCCAAGTCAGCTGGGGTCCACTGATAAGATAATAGAGAAAACTAGAAATATGGTGATTTTGTTAAGAACTCTTTTTCTCTATTGTTGTATACCCAGATATTTGGATGTCAAAGAATGAATCTAGTATTCGTCTCTTTGATTCAATGATTTAGATGGAAAATGATTAAGATGCTTGAACATGCTATAGAAGCCCAAATAGCTTGAGGAACCCAGATATGCGAAAGATCCCATATTTGTTGAATAAGTCAGATACATTGGAAAAGTTTGGATAAAATGAGGAACCAGATATGCTGAAGAACTAAAGAATTCTAGATATGCTGAGGAATTAGATACATTGTTGAGGCTCAAAACTTTGACCAATCTTGAAAACTTGCGTGATTTCTTTAGTTCAACTTCATTTTCCTATTGATTTTGATGGAGTTAGAAGAAGTGCCATATATTGTTGGAAAGGTCTTGGAGAGGGATATCCAACTAAGAACTTAAACATGTTCTTTTGGACAAAATACATATAGGAAAACTATCTATAAAAATAGTCTACACAACCAAATGACATCATGAGCATCATGCATGACTCGTCAAGCTCCCCATGAACTTGATGTCAATGACAACCGCTACCAACTTGTTCAACAATATCCCCCTTTGGCATTGATAGAAACACCACTAAAATATGTTGGTAATTGATGAAAACACATCCTCTAAAGAAACTACCATGGTCTACTCACGCTCCTCTTTTGCTCGTCCTTTCATATCTCCAATGTTTGCTTACTCTCCCCCTTTCACATCAACGTAAAGGGGCCTAAGTACTTTCTCTCTAACCATGTTGCCCCTAAAAGGATGTAATATGTTGCTCATTATTCTTCCCCTAAAATCAACTAATATTAATGCAATATTACCATGTCATTATCCTTGAATTTACACTCTTCTCCCTCGAAACTTGTACTACTACTGTTCTGAAAGACCCCCCTGAATTTGGTCTCTTCTAGAGTCACTACAACTGTTATCACATACATTTTTATTTTATTTTATAAATTTTGGTAAACAAATTATAATTGAGGCTAAAAATTTGGTTTTAAAGGGTTTTTTTTTTTTTTTTAAATGTTCGAGCTCAGATGTAGGGTCATTATTCTTTTTAGCAGAAAAATAATTGGGATCCAATCCCAATCTCCAAATTATGCTACACATGTGACTAAATTCCATCAACTACCAAACCAAGCGACGAAGTCCCACAAAAAAACACACAACACAAGGTGCCACAGAGGAGCCCACGACCAAGGAGAGTCGCGCCAATGTGCTTCTTAATTGATGGTATATATAAACAATGGCGACATATATCTCTTTTCAAATGTGGTATAATCCCATTATATGCCAAAATAAAAAACACGTCGAGAAGAGCGCCTAAACTCATGGAACACCCAAAACGAGAATACCAATTGAGGAATGTTCTAGTAGACTTTAATGTTAAAATTAAAAGGCAACTTCTCATAACAAAAATTGTGCTAAGCTGAAGAAAATTCACTTAAGAAAAGGTTCGTCCATTCGAAGGTATGGTTATAGCCATTAGAGAAAAATCCTCTCTTTCAGATCGATTCTCTCGACAATTTGTGAAAATTTCATCTATTGCAATAACTGGAAAATATTTTCCTAACTGTAAATTTAATTATGTAGTTTAATTTCTACAGAAAACAATGAATAGAATCACAACTGCATTTTTCACCATAAAATTACCGTGGAAAATAAAATAAATTGGAAATTGAGAAATTCTAGCACACACACAAGAATTATGACATTGTTATTTTTGGACAATTGTCCCTGGGAAAACCAATGTGGGAAAATCAGTGCAACAGTTGAGGGTTTTATTATTTATGCAGTAGCAAAAATTCCGAGTATAATAAAATGACGCCAAATTGGCATTTCTATCTGAGAAAAACACTGCGAAAAATATCTGATTGAATTTACCCTCCTCTTCAAGCAATCCTGCAACAAACTAAGCCTTAGAACTGGCTCTGGAATCCTTTGCGTCAGCCTTCTGTGTTGCTTCTGCGCAAACCCTACACGTATTGCCTAAAAAATGCCTATGATGTGACGTCTATCCTGTTGCTGCCACTAGAAGTGATTCTTCCAACCTCCTGGAAATTTTCCTGGCCTTGGGAAGCTGAATCAACCCTTCTTCTGGGTGAATCAAACTGCCTATCTTGAGGCATTGCGTAGTCCCAACACTGCCTCTCGAGGAATATTTTCGGCCTTCTCATCTGACTCTTCCAGAATTGGAGACTCCTCTAGAAATCTGCTACTCTGCCCCTTTGCAACCTACAACTCGACCTCAGACTCGATTTCTCCTACTATACCACCTACACTGGAAAATCGAACTCTCTAGATCATTGAGTATTTGCACTGGTGTATTCTCCATTTACCCATTGACAACTTCTTATAATCCTCTGCCGGAGCACCAAAAACTAATATTAGAACTTAATTAAGGGCCCAGATTAATTCCCTATCGATCCATGTGAGTTTCTAGAGGATTCTTACATTGGCTTAATTAATTCTAATTAATTAACCTATTTTCCTAAGTTTAGACTTAGGAAATATTCAAAAATAGGTTAATAATCTAATTAATCCATTTTTTAGGTGGAATTTCTAGAAACGATTTCTGGGTTATGGAGATCTCATGTATTCTAGCCGCTCCTCCAAGTTTTGTGCCTAGAATACATCCGATGATACAAAAACTAACACTCCCTCTTAGCGAGTATTGTGTTTTAGTGCTACACACCCTGCTACAACACTCTATATTCGTATCATCCTTTGTCACGTTGCTGATGTTTTGCCATACTACCCACCAACCATTGCACAAATTTGACGCTGCATCTATGCCCTGTTGACACTACCTTTGCATTGCAACTACCTCTCATATGTTGCTGCTACAACTGCAACATATGCAACTAAGAAGCATCCGAAATAATCTATCCTTGCTACTAAAATGGGTTCTCCACCATACCCATATGTTCTCTAAAAGAGACGAAATTAACTCTCCCTAGAGCTTTCGTGAGTATATCTGCAACCTGCTCTTCTGTGGGAGCATACTGTAGCTGGACCGCTCCACACTATACACAATCTTTGATGAAATGGCACCGAATATCTATGTGTTTTGACCTGTCATGAAACATTGGATTCTCAGATAGCTTAATGCAACTATGATTATCACAGTAGACACTGGTTGCCTTCATTCTCTGTTTGAACAAACTTACTAGCAGCTTCCGAATCTATATAGCTTCGCATGCAGCTGTGCTTGCTGCCATATACTCTGCTTCTGCAAATCTCAGTGCTACTGACTTCTGCTTCATGCTACACCAAGAAACCATCCTTGATCCAATGCCAAAGCAGTACCCATAGGTACTTTTTTCTATCCACTGAACTACGTACCCAATCTGCATCTCTGAACCCACATAATTGTGAAAATTCCTATACCTGGAATCCCTACTACAACAAACTGATGTTACTTCTCCTACTTGTTAATCCATACAAGTTATTTATTGTGTTCTACGGTAAATATCAAAGAAAATACAACTGCAACATTTACTATTTAAAATAATATGTCGAAACAAGAAACTGAACAGGAAAAAGATACAACTCAATGACATAGTTATTTTTGGACAAATGTCCCAGAAAAAACCCAATGCAAGAAAAACGGTGTAGCAGCTTTGAGGGTTTTATTATTATGCAATAGTAATCTCTGAATACAACTTCTAGATGCCTTCCCGAAAATCCAGTTACATAGAATATCACTGACAGAGAGATCTGTGAGATTACCTCACACTATCACTGGAAATCCTGGCTGATCCAGCCTTTGAATGACTACCCTTGGCTACCTCTGCACTGTCTCTGCATCAAATCCTCTGAGGACAATGTCACTCCTCCAGCTAATCGATTTGCTGCCCAGGAACTTCGATTTCTGCCTCCCGATCTCACACCTTGGCTTCTAGCTCATAAATCAATCTCCCCATCAAATTTTCAGACCTCCTCAAGGCTCTGCACTGCCTTTGCATCCGCCTACGCTGTCTTTGTGTGGGCCTGCGTAGCTCTGCGTTAGCCTCTTCTAGCTCAGCGCTGCCTCTCCCAGATCTCTCTCTGCCTCCTCTATTGAGTATTCCCGGATCAAGATAAATCTCTAACCGGAACTATCCCTGCCCCTCACTGCAAAAGCTCACTTCGAATTTCTCACCGGCAACTGCTCTGCTTTAGAAATTCGATCTTCTGAACTCTCTCTGTGTGTTCTCCAAGTGCCCATCAAGCCTTCTCTTATAATCCTCTCGTTGATCAATCAACGACCCAGATGAGATTCTAATCAATGGCTAGGATCATATTGACTTGATCTTCCCCTTCTTCTAGAAGTTTTACCCACAATTTATATTAATACCCTTTAATTATTTTAATTTCCTAAGTTTAGACTTAGGGTACCATTAAAAATAATTAATTATTTTAATAAAATTGTCTTCGGGTGGAATTTCCCAGAACAATTTATGGGTATTGGAGAATGCATGTGTCTAAGCTTCCTTGCAAATTTTGAGACTTAGAGCACATCCGATGCTACCACAAATCAACACTCCATCTTAGCGAGGAATGTGATTTAACAATGCAACCTGCTGAAGCATCACTCTGTTCTGTAACATCTCCTTCTGTGCTGCTGATGTCTGAAATCTTGTCCACAAACCACTGCATAAATGCTGCATCTGTACTGCTGCTGACCCTGCCATTGTCAACATTGCATATGTATTGCAACTCCCTCTCAATTCTGTAGCCGTGCTATTGTTGGCACTGGCACTGCGAACTGTATCTGCACTGCAACCTTCTCCAACTGCTGTTGCTACTGCACCAGCAACAGAAAAGTATACCAAATTACTGAACTGGTGTTCAGTATGATGCATCTTGCTGCTGGAGTCTGACTATTGCTAGTCTCTACGCTGACCCTTTGAAGCTTCTACTCTGCGGCTGACCTCTGCACTGCCGCCATCTCTGCTCTGCGCTGCTCAGTTTTTGGCGCTACTAGCCACTGTAACTGTCACTCCTACACTCCTTTGCATCAACTGGCCCGGTCCATCCTACTACCTCTGTTCTGGGCTCCCGTAGCAAGGAATTGATCCGAGAGGTGGGCTTCTCAAGGATGCTGCCCATTTGTAGTCCTTTCCAACTACAATTCTAGATAAGCCCACCTCGCTCCTGGAGGTATCTCGACTGTCATGGAAAACTCATCCTCAATCTTCGCGGATGGAACCGTCAGATCATTCTTCTCATATTTGTCCTTTTTCCTGAGAGGACATTGTGTTGCGTAGTGACCGAGTTCACCACACCTGAAGCATTTGATCTTAGAAACGTCCTTCTTCCGCCTCCATTGCTCCTGCTGCCCCTTGGATGCGAGGGCTGCATTCTCTTCCTCCTCCTTTGGCTTCGACCCACTATTGCTGCTTCCGTCAAGTTTACACTTGACCAAGTTCCTCCTTAGCTCCTCTTGCTTAAAAGCTGCCCACATCTCATCCTAGTTTGGCAAAGTCGCCCTACCTAGGATGCTCTGGACAAAGACTTGCCACTCCTCTGAGACTGAGTTGAGGGTCATTCTAGCCATCTCAGAACCTTGAGGTGTTGAACCCACAACTACCAATTCATCTCGGGTCTCCTGAAGCTTCGTGAGGAACGAATCAATGCGGTCCCCCTTTTGTGTCTATGTAGATCTCATCTTCTGCTCAAGGTACATCTTCCATTGTTCAGAATATCCCTAATACAACGTAGACAATGTATCCCCCATATCCTTAGCAGTCCCTCTGATAGCGATGTGACAGACTACATGATCCTTCACCCCATATAGGATCATCCTCTTTGTCTTTTCCATATCTCCATTGTACTTCTGGAGCGGATCTGGATCTGCGGGCTCGACCACAACATTGTCGATATAGACTTTGAGAAAATGCTCATCTAGAAGGCACAACATCCTTGCCTTGCAGATCACATAGCTGGATGACCCATCCAAACTATCCTGATCTCTAAGTCCATTGGCTGCCATCTCTGCC
Source organism: Pinus tabuliformis (assembly GCA_031772625.1). NCBI lineage: Eukaryota > Viridiplantae > Streptophyta > Pinopsida > Pinales > Pinaceae > Pinus > Pinus tabuliformis. The sequence goes on along the minus strand of CM062805.1, from coordinate 275,474,487 downwards.
AAATAGAAAGTTGAATGACCTCCTCTCTCCTCTGCGCTACTGCTGGGCTATCCTACGCACTCTCTACTGGAGTCAGTAGATCTGCTGCCCCTTGCTACTGCTCAGCTCGTGAGAATTCAAATTCCATGGCTAGGAATTATTTAAGGAAGAAATTCCCTCAATTGTGTCTAACTCTTTCCTTTGACGTCTTTTTTGCCCAACAGTTGCTTACAGAAAACTGCGTCCCACCAGAAATAAAACCCCTCTTCGCTGGATCTGCTGCGCTGCTCCCTCTGACACCGGAAAACTTCGATATGGAAGTCTTACCTCTCTGTCAACTCACTCGGAGAGAGAATTACCTCAGAAATATTTTCCCTCGGGTCTCGACTACGCAATCCCTCTCAGGATTCTAATTGCTACCTTTGCAAGAATTTCGAATTCGTTTCTTCCTTCAGTTTTGGGTCTTCTAGCTCTGCTCTTCTTGCTTCACCTGTAGCTCTAATACCATGTGAAATTCCTAAACCTGGAATCCCTACTGTAGCAAAATGATGTTACTTCTCCTACTTGTTAATCCATACAAGTTATTTACTATGTTCTACAGTAAATATTGAAGTAAATAAGACTGCATCATTCACTATTTAAAATAATATGTCGAAACGAGACACTGAACAGGAAAAAGATACAACACAATGACAGCTATTTTTGGACAAATGTCCCTGAAAAAACTCAATGCAGGAAAACTATTGCAACAATTTTGAGGGTTTTATTATTATGCAGTAGTAATTTATGAATACAACTTTTAGATTTCTTCCCAACAATCCAGTTACAGAGAATATCACTGACAGAGAGCGTTGAGCTAATTTATTCACACAAATTAACACAAGTATTCTTTATCAATCTGGATTTGTAAAAACTTGGAGGGAAGTCCACAATATATGGATATCAGGTATAATCAAGCTTGAAAGACAAATCTTCAAAAACTAAAGAAGGAAAGCTGAAATGAAGTGCATATTACAAATATAAGCCTACATTAACAATTTCCAATTCACTTTGCAATGAAGGAAAGCTGAAATGGCTCTTAACTTAAGAGGTCCAATTCTTCCTCAATTATTACTTGATGAACATAAATTAGAAACCATGGATTCTCAATAGCTTAAGATGGACAAATCATTAATGAAGGGAGGCTCTTAACTTAAGAGACCTTTGGTATTTTCCATCATAATTCATTCACCATAATGCTATCAATTGAAAACTGAAAATACATAAGAAAAACTGCTTGCATGTAATCAAGGAAAAACCTAGCTTCAATCCACCAATTTAACAGAAGGAGTGCTCAACTTGAACACCTTGTCATTCCATCTTACTAAAGTGATGAACAAACTAAGATTCAATAAAATAAATCATCACACATCAACCATAAACCAATTTGAAGCAAAGCACATAAACAAGTTCTAAGATAACCAGATTATGGAAAATTAAACTAGTCTAACAAAGAAGTGTACTTAGCTTGGAGTGGGGGCCCTCCACCCTTGCTTTGCACACTTGAAGATTGATATCAGAAGCTGAAACTTTAGTCACTCATCCACATTATTGAACAACAAAATAGTAGTAGAATAGGTTCTTCAAATTAGTTTCAAACTCCAAAATGTCTCAACATAAAATTATACAAAAGTTACATACATAAGCCATCAAAGTCTTGGCTTTAAATAGAAGTTTTGTGAAACAAACTGATCTATAATATTTCTAACAATCATATCTACTCATATTCACCTATCTAAGTCGAACTCATCCAATCCATCCCAAGAAATATGGTCAATCCCATAAAATCTCAAAACTGCCCTATTTCTTAGGGATTTTCTAGGTGACTAGTCATGGTTGACCAACCTTGAATGGGCCTAATAAAGCTTGTTCTGACCGAACCAAGTGGAATTAGCTCAGTCTTAGTTCCCACGCTGTCCATCCATGCATCTAACTCGAGCCCAAGTGTCTTGCAAACATGTTATCCACATAACTATTATGAGAATTTCTGTATCTGTTAAAATTTTCACTTGGCATCAAATTTTCATAAAAACTTTAGAATTTGCAAAATTAAAATTAAATACTTGAATATACATGAAATACATCAAAATGGGATAAATATAGTGGAAAATAGATGGAAAATATATGGATTAAGTAAGTTTCCTTAAGCAAAAATAGACCAAAATCGAGGGCCAACAGAGAGATCTGTGAGATTACCTCACACTATCACTAAAAATCCTGGCTGATCTAGCCCCTAAATGACTACCCCTTACTGCCTCTGGCTGCCTCTATGCAGTCTCTGCGTCAAACCCTCTGGGGATAGCGTCACTCCTCCAGTTGATCGATTTGTTGCCGAGGAACTTCAATTTCTGCCTCCTGGTCTCACACCCTGGCTTCTAGCTCAGAAATCGATCTCCCTAGCACATTTTCAGACCTCCTCAAGGATCTGCGCTGCCTCTACGTTAGCTTACGTTGTCTTTGCGTGGGCCTGCTAACTCTGTGTCGGCCTCTTCTGGCTCACTGCTGCCTCTCCCGGATCTCTCTCTGCCTCCTCTGCTGAGTATTCCCAGATAAGGAGAAATCTTCAACCAAAACTATCCCTGCCCCTCACTGCAAAAGCTCAATTTCTCACTGGCAGCCGTTCTGCTTCAGAAATTCGATCTTCTGAACTCTCTTTGCGTATTCTCTAGGTTCCCATCAAACCTTCTCTTATAATTCTCTCATTGAGCAATCAACGAACCAAATTAGATTCTAATCAATGGCTAGGATCATATTGACTTGATCTCCACCTTCTTCTATAGTTTCACCCACAGTTATATTAATACCCTTTAATTATTTTAATTTCCTAAGTTTAGACTTAGGGTCCCATTAAAAATAATTAATTATTTTAATAAAACTGTCTCTGGGTGGAATTTCCCAAAACAATTTCCGGGTATTGGAGAATGCATGCGTCTAAGCCTCTTTGCAAATTTTATACTTAGAGCACATCCAATGCTATTAGAAATAAACAATAGTCTGATGCCATCTCCTCGGGTATATCTCAACCCATACTCGACTATGCCGCACACATACCTCAAAATATGCCTTGTTGCTGCCTAATGTACCCTCTTTGGTTTTACCATAAACTGACTGAGGGTATTGATTGCAAAGAAATATCTGGTCTAGTGTTGACTAGATACATGAGAGAACCGATAAGATGTCTATACAAGGTGGTGTTGAAATCCTTGTCATCTGATGCATCTATCTTCTTCTAGTTGGTGATCATGGGCATAGACATGGGTCTACAATCCTACATTATGAACCTCTTTAGAATCTTTGTAGTGTATCTTCTTTTCCCAAGGAAGATCTCCCTATCCTTCTGCCACATTTCCAATCCTAGGAAATAATGCATCAACAAAAATCCTTCATACCAAACTCTGCTGCTAGGTTCCTCTTGCAGTTCTTTATGAGCTCTAATGATCATGTCAAGAAGAGATCATTCACATACATTACTAGGATGAGTGGCTCACCCTCTACCATCAAATAGTAAAGGTTGGGAACTGTGTCACTCTTAACGAATCCCATTTGCTGCAAGTAGCTATCAATCCGACCATAGCATGCCCTGGGAGCTTGCTTGAGCTTGTATAGAGATTTATTCGATCTCCACACATGAGTGCGCCTCTCATGAGTCTCGAAGCCCTCTCACTGTTCAATGTACACCTCTTCCTCTATCACCTCGTTCAAGAATGTTGTCTTGATGTACATCTGGTGAATCTGCCATCGCATCTGAGCCGCTAGGGATATAAATGACCGAATAGAGTTGTATCTGGCAACTGGGGCAAAGGCTTCCTCATAATCTATACCTTCTTTATGTGTGTACCCCTTTTCCACGAACATAGCCATGTACTTCTTCACGCTGGCATCTGCATCATACTTGATCTTGTAGATCCATTGAGAACCTACAACTGACCTATCCTCAGGCCTCAATACCTCCTTTCAAACATCATTCGTCATGATAGAGTTGTATTATTCTACCATGGCATCTATCCACTCCTGATGTTGTGCAACTTCCTGAAAGATGGAAGGTTCCGCACCCTGTGCTACCGATGCTTGATATCTGTCAGGCTGCCTGCACTCTCTCTTGTTCATCCTAGGAGCTCCAACAAACTCCTCTACATCTCTCAATATATGATGAACCTCTTTACTGGCTCAACCACTAGAGTGGGAGGTTCTACCAGCTCCTCCTCATCCTACCCTTGGTGCTTCATTTCCTGAGATCTCACTATATTCCCTACTCCTGAGGAAATGTTAGTATGGTTACTATATTGGATCCCTGTGACTGTCCCATTGGCTGCCCCTGTCGCTGACCAATGGAGCTTCAACTGGATGATTCTGATCACCTATAGGCATCTCACGATATCTCTTGAAAGCTCAATCTTCCATGAACTTTACATCCCGTCTCACCGCAATCTTCCTATTTCTAGGAATGTAGAACCTGTATGCCTTGGAGGTCTCCCTATACCCAAAAGAAACCCCTTCTTTGCAGCCTAATCCAATTTGGTGCACTTCTCGTCTGGCACGTGGAAGTAAGAAACATTGCCAAAGATCCTAAAGTGACTAACTTTTGGCTTTTTCCCTGTGAAGACCCCTTCTGGCATTTTCTTCCCCAATGCTCTATGAGGAGTCCTGTTCAAAATATACACTTTCATGTTACATGCCTCTGCCAATAGAAGCTTGGGAAAATCCTAGTCATATAACATTGCTTTTGCAGCCCCAACTATGGTTTTGTTTTTTCGCTTTACTACTCCATTTTGCTGTGGATTATACAGAGCTGTACATTCTCTTCTGATCCCTTCCTTCACACAAAAATTTGTGAAGTCTTTATCAATATATTCTCCACCATTATTTGAGCGAAGCACCTTGATCTTCTTTCTTGTCACATTCTCCATGAGGGCCTTAAAATCTTTGAAACGATCAAATACCTCATCTTTGGTCTTTAAGAAGTAGATCCAGGTTTTCCTAGAATGATCACATATAAAGGTGACGAAGTATTCAGCACCACAGAAAGCTCTAGTGGGCACCAGGCCACAAATATTTGAATGTATACGTCCTAACACATCATCTTATCTGCTTTCACTTCTTGGGAATGCTGCCTTAGCATACCTCCCAAGTATGCATCCTCTGCACACATCATCATGTTTTATGCCAAGTTTTGGAACCCCTTCTACTATTTCCCTGAGCATCTTGAGTGCTCCATGGTGTAGATGTCTCATTCTCCTATGCCTAACTCATTCAATTCCTTGCCACTGCTACTATCACTGCCTATTAGTGCCCTTGGAGAGTCGAGCTACATCTTGTACAATCTGTTGCTTCAAACTCCAAATTGTCTTACCCTCTTCCAGCTTGAGTGTTTGGAAAACACTTTCTTCCCTACAAAATGGATATCATATCCCTTATCCTATACATGGGATATTTAAATAAGGTTCATACCCAATCCTATCACATGCAATACATCTGTAGTGCTACTTCTTGCTCCTGACTTCCTCTGAAAATAGATGGTACCTCTTCCTACTGGAGTACACTATTTCCCATCGTAATCTGGAAATCCATCTGCTCCTCCTTGTAGCTAGAGAAATATTCTCTAGCCCCTGTCATATGAGCTGATGCTCCACTGTCTATATACCAGACACCCTGTGAAGCTTATCCTGATAAGAAAGAAAATTCGTCCTCCAACCTAGAAGACAGATCTAAAGCCTCCTGAATGTTAATTTTGTCCATGGTCATAGAAAAGAAAATTTGTGTGTAATTCCTCTTTTTTCTAATGCTGATTTTGCTGCTACAAAACCTTCTGCATCCAACCAAAAGTTTGCTCAACAAAAATATGAGCTACTGCTGTTCCCTCTAATTGTTGGAATCACTGAATATGGATAGACAATTTTTTCTGCGAAGTTGCACTGAAAACTCGAACTCTTTCCCAACAATTTGATTTGCCTGTCTGATCTCTGCACAACCTTCGATAAGTTCGGCCTACTTCTCCCTCTGAGTAGCGAAATTATCTCCTTTGCTTATGAGATTTCTAGCTAATCACTTAAGCTCTGATACCATGTGAAAATTTCATCTATTGCAATAACTGGAAATTATTCTCCTAACTGTAAATCTAATTATGCAGTTTATTTGCTACGACAAACAATGAATAAAATCACAACTGTAATTTTCACCATAAAAATACTGCGTAAAATAAAATATTGGAAACTGAGAAATTCTAGCACACACACAAGACTTGTGACACTGTTATTTTTGGACAGTTGTCCCCCAAAAAAACCAATGTGGGAAAACCGATACATCAATTGAGGGTTTTATTATTTATGCAATAAGAAATTCTGAGTACAATAAAATGATGCCAAATTGGCGTTTCTATATGAGAGAAATATTGTCAAAAAATATTTGAGGCAATTTACCCTCCTCAAGTAATCCCACAACAAAATGAGCCTCAAAACTAGCTCTCAAAGCCTCTGTGTCAACCTTTTCCGTTACTTCTGCGCAAGCCCTACATGTATTACCCATAAATTGCGTCTGATGTGATGTCTACCCTTTTGGTGCCAATGGAAGTGATTCTTCCGGCCTCCTAGAAGCTTTCCCGACATCTGGAAGCTGAATCGATCCTCCTTTTGGCTGAATTGAACTACCTATCTTGAGGCACTGCACAGTCCCAACGCTGTCCCCTGAGGAATATTTTCGGCCTTCTCTTCTTACTCTTCCGGAGCTGAAGACTCCTCTAGAAATCTGCTACTTTGCCCCTCTTCCACCTACAACTCGACCTCTGACTCGATTTCTCTTGCTGTATCACCTACACTGGAAAATCGAATTGTCCAGATTACTGAGTATCTGCGCTAGTGTATTCTCCATTTACCCATCGAATTCTTCTTATAATCCTATGTTGGAGTACCAACGACCAAGATTAGAACTTAATTAAGGGCCGAAATTAATTCCCTTCGGTTCGTGTGAGTTTCTAGAGGATTCTCACCTTGAATTAATTAATTATGATTAATTAACCAATTTCCTAAGTTTAGACTTAGGAAACATTAAAAAATAGGTTAATAATCTAATTAAGCCATTTCTAGGTGGAATTTCTAGGAACAATTTATGGGTTATGAAGATTTCATGTATTCTAGCCCCTCCACCAATTTTCGTGACTAGAATACATCCGATGTTACAAAAAATAACACATTTGACTTAGTTTATGTCATAATAAAAGAGTTGGATGATGATAACAAATTGTTACAATTCACCTGGAGTGTGAGCGGGCATTGTTTTTGTCTCTTTAACTATTCAACTTTAGAGATACATTGCTTATGGAATATCTCTAGTATTTAAGCAGATCAACAACTTAGAGGCAGATTCATAATTCAAATACCACGAAGATTAATTCTGAAATCAGTTTCCAGATGGAAAAGTCAATAGGCCATGCGACACTACTCTATTGGCTTCAGAATTCAGAATTAATGATGAGAGTTTTAAATTTCCAAAAATTGCCAAAGAATCATGCCAAACCCTTATGTGCTTAGCTATAGTTTGAATATCAAAGCTTCAAGTGCCAAAGTGTTGATGTGAATGCCAAGTTTAATAGCTAATAACACTTATGCTATCGAAGATGCAGATGTCAAAGAGACTGGTCAAATCACCATTTCCATAAACTCTATAAAATGGATGATTTTAATGTAAGAAGGGTTCGTATTTGAGAAAAGAGAAGAATAATATGAAATTTGTACTTTTTGTGATATTTATCAAAGTTTTCGAAGATAAGGACTCAAGCATTTGAGACCAGGGATTCTTGTGCCAGTGTTTTCTAGTTAGTTTCCTTATTACATGTTTTCCTTTGGTGTTTTTCACTACTTTTTATCTTCATGTTTGAATGGATATATATGAATTTGAATTCATCCTTGTTTGATGCTCTATATTCATCACGTTCTAATATTGTCAAGTTTTTCTTCTAAAGTTGTTGCATAATTTATCCTTGATAGATGCTCTATTGCAATGGACTATCTTCTCCTTTCAACCTTCACAACTTGCTAACTCAATTGTCTAAGGAAATATTTTCTACTTTGCCTCTGTAATTTCATTTGTTTACAAACCATCATCATGGAAACCCCTTGATTAATAATTAGCTATTTTGACTCCATGTCCAATGGTTATTCACTTTCACTACCTTACCACTCTATAAAGCTCCATCCTAATTGAAGATCTGGCTGCTGTTTCATTACATAACCATTTTTTGAAGTGACATTGGATCACTGAGTTATAGAAGGAGCCCCCTTTGGATTGGAAAGGCTAGTTTCCAACCTAAAATATTGGTTCGAGGTTACCTTGGGGATTCTGTGTACATATTTGGATAGCTTCCAAATTCTAAGAGTTAACAACAACCATCCTTGTACATATTTGGATAGCTTCGATCTTTTCTTGTGACTAAATCTTGTGAAGAGAAGAGTGAGATATCACTCCCAACTTCTGCCTTAAATACTCAAAAGGTTCTTGGGCAAGAGGCTTGGTGAAGACATCAACAACTTTTTCCTTGGTTGAGATGTACTCCAACTGCATGATCTGGTCAACCACCTGTTGTCTAAGAAAATGATACTTTCTGGGGATATGCTTGGTTTTTGAATGAACGACATGATTCTGGGATATAATGATAGCATTGACATTATCGCAAATGATTGGAATGGGTTCATTATAAATTACCTTAATGTCTTGTAATGTTCGTTTCACCCATAAAATCTAAGTGCAACTTGCTACAACTGTTATATATTTTGCTTCAACAGTAGAAAGGGATATAGATTATTTCTTTTTGCTCAACCAAGATACTAAGCAATTTTCAAGAAATAAAGCACCAACACCTGTGCTTTTCATATCATCTATATTTCTAGCCCAATCAATATTTATGTTTGTAGTTAATGAATTTTTTTGATCCAATGGGTATCGTAGACCATAGTCCATTGAGGTTCTTAAATATTTAAGAATCTTCTTGGTAGCTAAAGGATGAATTTGTTTTGTGGATGGTTGATACCTTGCAACTTCACCAACAACTTGCATAATGTTTGGTTGTGAGAATGTTAGGTACAAAACACTACCAATTATTGATCTATACACTTTTTATCTACCTCTAACTGATCATATTTGCTAATCTTGCATCCAGTTACCATAGGAGTATCGATAAGAGAACATTCTTCCATCCCAAACATCTTTAACATTTTTTTGAGATGCTTTGGGAAATGAATATACCTTTTTCTAATTGAGTAATATGAAATCCAAGAAAAAACAGAGTTACCTAAGCATAGACATCTCAAACATAGTTTTAATCTTTGTGCAAATTTTTGGCTCAAGTAAATTTGCACCACTACCAAAAATGATGTCATCAACATAAACAACAATAATTAAAAGATTATTATTCTCAGATTTGATATACAAGTTACTGTTAGTTGTTCCTCTTTTGAATCCTTCCTGATATAGGTATTTTTCTAACGTGGAATACCATTCCTTGTTTGCTTGTTTAAGTCCATACAATTCCTTTTTTAGTCTACACACAGAATTTTCTGACAACTAAAAACCTTTAGGTTGTTCTATGTAAATCTCTTCTTCAAGCTCACCATTCAAAAAGGTTGATTTTATATCCATTTGATATACTTTAAATTTTTTGTGACAATCAAACGCTAGAAACATTCAAATTTCCTCTAATCTTTCTACAAAAGAACAAGTTTCATCAAAATCAATTCCTTCAATTTGAGCATAGACTTTGCATTCTAATCTGGCCTTATTTCACACCAATTGCCCATTCTCATTTAATTTGTTCCTAAAGACCTATTTGGTGCAAATGCCATTTTTATTTAATAGTTTTGGAACTAATTCCCAAGTCTTATTTTTCTCAATCTGATCCAGTGCCTCATTCATATATCTTTAATCTAATTCTCATCTTGGCTTGTCTGAGAAAAATATTTTGGTTCAATCATGGACAATGTAGAAATGCCTGCTTGGATGGAGGTATTCATTAATGTTCTTTGAGTTTGAACCGTTGGTTCATTATCACCAAAATTTGATTTGTGGGATGATGCTTTTGTAAATACCTTGAGGGATTTTTTGAGTTAGAGCATTATGCTTGTGCTTCTTCCTCTTCTCTTGGTTCTCCAAGCTATTCTGCTTCATCTTCACTACTAGTTTGATCAAGTGGAACAAGAAATCTTGGCTTCTTTCTTTTGATAGGTAACTCTTCATCCACCTTGACATTAATGCAGTCAATTATTTTTCATAACCTTTTATTGTAATATTTGTAGCCCTTGCTCTTATTAGAATATACCAAAAATATTCATTCATCAACCCTTGCATCGAACTAACCAAGATCATTATCATTTTTCTTGATATAACACTTGCTTGTAAAGGAATTGAAGTTCTTTATTGTGGCTGGTTTTCCATACCACATTTCGTATGGAGTCTTGTTACTATTTGGCCTTAAGTGAGCTTTATTTAAAAATTGAATTTTTGTATGAATAACTTCAACCCAAAAACTATTTTCCTGATTTTTTTCATCCATCTTTCCTCTTGCTAATTGTTGTACTGATATATTTTGTCTTTCAGCCACACCATTTTGTTATGGGGTGTTAACAATAGTGAATTGTATTTTTATGCCATGTTCTTCACAAAAGTGTTTAAACTAATTTGAAGTGAACTCCCTACCTCGGTTTGACCTTACACACTCTAATTTGCAATTAGTTTGGTTCTCAGCCTAGGCTATGAAGAACTTGAAATTTTCAAATGCTTCAGAATTCTCCTTTAGAAATGAAACTTACGTAAGTTTGGTATTGTTAGCTCTGCTATACAACGCTGATTTTTCAAGGTCAGAGACGAGCTTGGTTTGCTTGGTTGAGCCTAAAAGGAAGCTCATAGTAGTCATTTTCCCTTCCTCCCTTCACTCCGCTTATTCTCTTTCACCTCCATATCCTCTGTTTTTCCTCTAAACCTGCTATAAACCCCTTTTACTTTAAGCCCCGAGTGCAAAGGCCTAAAACCACCATAGAACCTCATCCTTATAACCCCGTACGCTCATAAACCCCTCTCTTAATCTCAGTCGTTGATTTCCTCCCGCCGATCCAACGGCTCTCGTTGCGCTCGATGAAGCAACCTGCGCGATCAAATCCCCACCGTCAGATCATCTCCGCCGTGATTTGACGGCCTTCGCACTTATCGCGTCCGCAACTCACTTGAACGTTAGCGCGCAATGAGAGCAATTTTTCTCTCTCATCCATTGCTATGTGTTGGCCGCTGAGTGGAATCGCTCGGTCTTGTCCTTTTACCGATTTATGCCCGAAGGCGGTGCGATCAATACTGTTTATCGCCTAACCTATCCGCCTGCCCGTTAAACTCCCGCGCAACTTCATCGCCTGATCATTGTTTGATCTGTCCGCCCAAGATCCAACGACCCTCATTCACCCTGCTCCCACCTCGACCGATATTCTTCGCCGAGCCATCTCTGTTGTCCATTTCTTTGATCTGACGGCCAACCTTCCCCCTCATCCAACTCGTCCACTCGCCCATGCAGTCCACGTCCCTTGACCACTCCATTTGCTTGAAGGAGGAAGGTGACCAGCTTACCAGTACCAGTGGCAGTTGCTACCCAACAACCATATTTAACAAACAACATGGCCAAGGGTGAAAAGGACAGAGCACGACCTTGTAGCTGCATTTATCAGTTATGGAACTTCACTAGTACGAACACTCCAACTGCCTAAGAGGATAGCACAACACCTGAGAAGATCGGATTCATCCACTGTAGCAAACAAACATAGTCAGAGACTCCATGAGGCAGTTAAATGCAGTTGGTGGTCAATTATAACCCCTCCATACCTAGAATGGCTAAGTGCCCTTGTAATAAAAATCTATAAATACCCAGAAACAAATCAGGGTTGATGGTTGATGTTTTGATGTAAGGTTCAACTTCTGGAGACTATAGATATTTTGTCACTTGCAGCATCTCATCTTCATTTTCAGCTAATACAAGCTTCTTTTGCTGTTAACTACTCACTTTCCATTTTCTTCTGTTCTAAGTTGTGCCTGATATGCTGAGTTCTTAATATTTAAGGTTTAGCATTAGAAAGCTGTCATCCTATCTATGTGTTAGATTGTTGAATGTATCATTGAATAAGTTATTGAGGTTTCTTTTTACCTAGTGCTAGAGAGCTGTCATCTTGTCTGTGCATTAGTAGATTAGATTTACAGGCTTCTTTACTGGTTGCAGCCGACCATCACATGGTCTTGTGCATCTGCTGGTGTGGTCAGTATTCTCCATATTCACCCAATCTCTAAATTGTGAGTAGTTGGTGGTCTAAAGCCTTGTAGTCTGGGGGTGTTCACGCATGTCTGGAGTGAAACAAAGTAGAAGTGGTTATCTGGCTTGGACAAGCATCATTCCTTCCATTCATCCATTGCAACAATAAGTTGAATTTATATGTTACCAGGCATCTCTGAGCTACAACCTAGGAGAGTTTCTTGGAATCCTAACATAATTGGCGCCGTTGCCGGGGAGAGGAGATTGAAGCTCAGCTTCTCTGGGAGAACGACACAGATCCAACTTTGATGATAGACAAAGTTTGGACACATTTTTAGTTGTAATCATCTAGCTGGTGACTCTACTGAAGGACCAACCTTTTGGTGACTCCACATTACAGTTCTGGCTCAGTTTGTAAGACATACTCGGAGAAATCCTCAGAAATCACCAGCTGACCCAGTGCCTGACCCTGAGAAGATTGTCAAGTAGAGAAAGACATCACAAAAAGGAGCATCAGGATCAGGTAAACCTAAACAATCTTATGTATCTCTGCAAGAGAGGCTTGTAACTGAGCATGTTCATTTTGAAAATATAGAGCCTAGCATTACCAGTGAAGAAATACTCTCAGAGATTCATAAAGCTCCTTGTTCAATAAGTTCCCCTTTGGATCTCAGTCCAAAGAAAACCTCCCTTCCAGTCCATCATATTCCTTTAGCCCTGTCATTCGTTTCTCAGCTCCCTACCTTCCAAACTGCCAGTACCCTTCCACCTACCCCAGTCATGGCAGGCCCACAAGCACCTACCAAAATGGAAAGAATCATAGTTGCTAGGTATGGACCCCTAGTTCTGCCTATTCCTTTGAATGCCATGCCTGCAGGAGAATACCAGAAATACATGCCTAAGTTTACTGGTACAGAGGGAGTAACTGCTGAAGAACACCTTGAATATTTTTATAGCTATGCTGATAACCTAGATATCAGTGAGCATGATGTGTGGATGAGGGTATTTGTCCAAAGCCTAGATGGAGAGGCTAGAAAGTGGTTTAGAGAGTTGACCCCTAGGTCCATAGTAGACATTGAGGCATTAGATGATGTGCTTTTAAAGCATTGGGGAGATAAAAAAGACCTGCTATACCATATTGAGTTTGGCAACCTGAAAAGAGAAAATGGAGAATCATTGTCTAACTTTAATAAGAGATTCAATCGTATGTATAGCAAGATACCAACTGAAGTGAAGCCTACCCCCACCTATGCTAAACTCACCTATGCTAATGCCTTTGATTTTTATTTCTGCTTGCTGTTACGAGAAAGAAGATGTGCCACTCTTGCTGAAATGCAAGATGCAACCTTAGAGGTGGAATCTAATATCATGGCCGCAGAGAAACTCAAGGGTCATGCTAATAGAAGGAGGCAGAGAGGTGAGACTTCTTCCTCTTCTTCATCTTTAGAGCCTAAAATAGACAAAATGACCAAGATGATAGAGTCATTAGCTGCTGAGATATCCAAGCTGAAGGTTGAGTAGAGTTCTAGGAAGGTAAGGTTGCCTAGCACATTTGCTCCTAGAAATCCAAATCCATTCAGAAGAGCAAATGAACAATTGCAGATCATTCAAAGGGGCAAAGAGGCTAGTGAAGAACAAAGGGTTAAGACTCCTTTCCAGAACGTAGTCATGGAGGAGGAACAGTTTGATGAAGAGGATGAGATTCACTGCATGGAAGACAAGGGTAGTGCTGCTTTTTTGACATTTGCTGCCTATGAAGAGTCATTACTCAAAGACCAGACCAGCCAAGAGTGGGACAGAGAAGCTGTCCTACAAACTGAAGATCAGCAGAGATACAACTTGAGGTCAAGAACAAGCAATGCCAAAGAGAACCCTGCCCAAAGAGCTGCTGTCCCCATAGAGCAGCAGAGCAACAAGTAGAAAAAACCGTCAGCTGATCCAGTGATCCTGAAAGCGCCAACTCAAGAGGTAAGAGGCCCTGATAGGTTCCCTTCCCCTTTCAGTTTTGAATCAGAGGTCCAGAAGTTAAAAATATCTGTACCTCTAATAGAACTTGCAAGGAGTGAGGTATTTAGAAATCCTATCCTTGATGCCCTTGAGCTAAAAGCCTCACAAGCCTCCAATGACTATGTGAATTTGCAAGATGATAAACCTGCAGTTATGCTTAACCCAATGCCTGAACCATTTGATAATAGCTCCCCATCATTTTATGTCTCCTTGACCATTCATGATAAAACCCTCCACAACTGTCTGCTGGACATAGGGGCCAGCCATAACTTGATGTCAAAAGTTTTCATGGAAGAGTTAGGCCTTGACATCACCAGACCTTATCATGATTTATTTTCTTTTGATTCAATGAAGGTGAAATGTCTGGGATTAATTAAAGACTTGGCTATCACCCTAACTCAGCTACCCATGAAAAGCATGATGATGGATATTGTGGTAGCAGATGTCCCCCCTAAGTTTGGTATGCTACTTTCCATAGGATGGATTAAGAGGTTTGGGGGAACATTACAAAATGATTTACCTTATGCCACTATCCTAGTTTTTGGAGGAGAAAGCAGAAGACTATGCAAGGAAGCCCAGCTGGCCTATATCATCAGTGATGAGAAGAATCCCACCAATCATCCCATCTACACTGTGGACATTGTCTTTGGGGCATGTATTCTCCAAATTGAAGAATCACAAAGGCCTCGATGCAGATTAAGAAAACAGTACGCCAGGCCATGGAAGAAGAAGGGGCAAAATCTTGGGATATGCTCTTTGATGGAGCATGTTCAAAGGAAACTGCAGGAGCAGGAGTGTTGCTGGTGTCTCCAAAACAAGAAAGCACACATCTGTCTTTC
Organism: Pinus tabuliformis; assembly: GCA_031772625.1. Classification (NCBI taxonomy): domain Eukaryota; kingdom Viridiplantae; phylum Streptophyta; class Pinopsida; order Pinales; family Pinaceae; genus Pinus; species Pinus tabuliformis. Next base: position 275,459,355 of record CM062805.1, on the reverse strand, counting down.
AAGCTGACTTTTCAGGTCACTAACAATATAACAGAGTATGAGGCTCTGATATTGGGCTTGAATGCTGCCAAAGATAGAGGAATCAGAGACATAAAGGTGTTTGGAGATGCTGATCTCATCATTCAGCAAGTGAACAAAACGTTCCAAGCAAGGCACCCAAGGCTGAAAGCATACAGAGATGAGGTATGGAGACTCAAAGATTCTTTTAGTATTTTTTGTATCTCATATATCCCTAGAGTAAAAAATCAGCTTGCTGATTCCCTTACTGTGTCTGCTAGCATGTTCATCCCTCCCATACCCCCAAGATTGGTTTATGAAGTCCAGATAAAATATAGACCATCCTTGCCTGATAATGTCCAGAATTGGAAAGTCTTTGAAGATGATGATGAAGTAAATAGGTTTCTGCAAGTCATTGATGAATTCTCTGAAATGCAAATTGACCAAGAGAATGAAGCCTTGGAGGAATGCCCCCAACCCCAGCTAAAGAACAGAATTGGCCGAGACAGCATTGTTCAGTTGCCTAGAAATTATATACCTAAAGGCCTAGTTCCCCTAGAGAAGCTATTTGACCAAAATGTGTGCCTCATAAGGTTGCCCAAAAAGAAGATCAGTCAGCAGTCCATGGGCATAACATAGGAGTCCAGATCATCCAAAGTATATAAATCTGTCCACCCATTTGTCTGCTGCCCAAAGTGCTGAGTACTGCACCTTGATGAAGCAATTTGCTGATGCCTTTGCCTGGGAAAATAGTGACCTCAAAACTTATGACAAAAAAATCATCTAGCATAAGATCCCCTTAAGAAAGACACCATCCCTTTCAAGTAGAAGCTGAGACCATAAACCCTTTGCTCCTTCCTCTGATTGAAAAAGAAATCAAGAAGTTGATGGCTGCCAAAATCATAGTCCCTCTGAGATATTCAAAATGGGTAGCCAACTTGGTAGTGGTGAGGAAGAAGAGTGGAGAAATCAGGCTGTGTTGATTTTAGAAACCTGAACAAATGCTTTAAGAAAGACAATTATCCTTTTCCCAAGATTGAGCATTTGCTGTAGAAAGTCTCAGGGGCCAAAGTCATGTCTTTCCTGGATGGATTTTTAGGGTATAACCAAGTTGCTGTGCATCCAAATGACCAAGAAAAGACTGCTTTCACCACTCCTTGGGGCACTTTCATGTACTCTAAGATGCCTTTTGGGCTGATGAACGCTGGAGCCACCTTTCAGAGAGCTATGGATATCACATTTGTAGGAGAGAAGGATAAGTTTGTCCTTGTCTACCTAGATGATATAACAGTATACTCCAGTAGCCATCAAGACCATTTGCAACATTTAAAGAAAGTGTTTCTGAAGTGCAGGAGATTTGGGATATCAGTGAATCCTAAAAAGTCTCAATTTGCTTTAGAAGAAGGCAAGCTGTTAGGACACATTGTTTCTGCTGCAGGTGTCAAGATTGACCCAGAAAGAGTGAAAGCAATACAGACCTTGTCTATTCCAAGATCAAAAAAGGACATTCAGTCCTTTCTAGGCAAGATAAATTTTGTGAGGAGGTTCATTCCTAATTTTGCAGAACTGGTAAAGCACATCACCTCCATGTTGAAAAAGGAATCAGAGATCAAATGGACTGAGGCAGCAAGAAGATCTTTTGATGCTATCAAAAGGGCTATTATGGAAGCTCCCACTTTGATTAGCCCAGATTATAGCAAGGAGTTCCATATTTTCTCCTTTGCCTCAGGTGACACCCTTGCAGCAGTCTTATTGCAGAAAGATGATGAAGGTTCAGAACATCCAGTGGCATTCTTCAGCAAGACATTAAGGGATGCTGAACTGAGGTATGATATCATAGAAAAACAGGCTTATGCTCTTATCAAATCCTTAAAATCTTTCAGAATATACATTCTGCACTCCAAGGTAATTGCATATGTGCCCTCTGCTTCAGTTAAAGATGTCCTAACGCAGCCAGATGTTGATGGAAGAAGGGCAAAATGGATTGCAAAGCTTATTGAATTCAACATAGAATTGAAGCCCACCAAGCTTGTCAGAGGTCAGGGCCTTGCCAAGCTAATGGCTGAAGAAAATTGCAGGATGCTAGACATGAATTGGATAAGCACAATTTCAAAAGATGGACAGACAGAGGAAATAGCTAAACCAGGGTAGAAAATCTAGCTTCTTGTAAATGGTATTCTGCCATAGCTCAATTCTTGCTGAAGCTAGAAGTTCCTCCAGGCCTAAGTTCAAGCCAAGCTAGGACTATCAAGCTCAGGGCAGCCAAGTATTGCATCCATGAAAACCTGCTCTATTGGAGGGATCCATCTGGAATCCTCTTAAGATGTCTAGACAAAGAACAATCCATGGAGGTCATGCACCAGTTCCATTCTAGCATCTATGGGGGGCATCACTATTGGAAAACCACAGCCCACAAGATCCTCAGAGCTGGGTATCACTGGCCCACTTTGTTTTGTGATGTCTTTTCATTTGTAAAATCTTGTGACAGGTGCAAGAGGTTTGAAGGAAAACAGTAGTTAAGGTCTTTACCCTTGAAGCCAATACGTGCCAGTGGCCCTTTTCAACAGTGGGGTTTAGATTTCATTGGGGAAATTAATCCACATTCCAGTGGTTAGCACAGATGGATCTTAGCAGCCACTGACTACTTCACTAAATGGATTGAGGCCATCCCTACTAGGAAAGCTGATCACCATGTGGTCATGAAGTTCTTGAAAGAAAATATGTTCACCAGGTTTGGTTGCCCACACAAATTGGTTACAGACAATGCAACAGCCTTTAGGGCAAAAGAATTGGTGGACATGTGTGACTCAATGGGCATTAAGCTGGTGCATTCCACCTCATATTACCCTCAAGGTAATGGCCTAGCAAAATCATCCAATAAGAGCCTAATAAGGATAATCAAAAAGCTGCTGGAGGATAACAAAAGGAACTGGGATTCCAAGTTGAAGTATGCATTGTGGGTTGACAGGGTGACCACCAAGAAATCCACAAGGAATTCCCCCTTTAAGCTGGTATATGGCACTGAGGCCATATTCCCAATTCAGTTGACCCTCCTTGTGGCTAATTTCTTGCAGGAAGAGCATGATGAGGAAAATGACATGGCTAAGAGGATTAGTGACTTGGAAGAAGTAGATCAGATTAGAGATCAGCTAATTGAAAAGGCTGTAGCACATTAAAAGAGGATCAAGGAAGCCTTTGACAGAAAGGCAAAGATAAACAATTTTCAAGTTGGAGACTTGGTTCTTAAGTGGGATGCATTGAAGGAAAAGAAAGGCAACCATGGGAAGTTTGATGCTCTGTGGACCGGACCTTTTATTGTCACTTAGATCCAGGGGAACAATATTTTCATGCTGCAAAGTGTGGAAGGAGAAACAGTTTTTGACGGCCCAGTTAATGGGAGGTTTTTGAAAATTTATGTTGTTTAAAGGTCTTCAGGCCTTAATGTTGTAAATATTTTGTTTACCAGGTTTTAGTGTAGACTTAATTAGACTCCATGCCTAATGGAACGCTAGGAAATTTTTTTGATCTAGTTTTTGTAGGGAAGGCAGTGGTCTACAGTTCTTGAGACCTCACAGGGAGGATCTCATCCCCAGAAGGAGCCAGTGTTAGCTTTACTATACAACACTGATTTTTCAAGGTCAGAGACGAGCTTGGTCTGCTTGGTTGAGCCTAAAAGGAAGCTCATAGTGGTCATTTTCCCTTCCTTCCTTCACTTCGCTTATTCTCCTTCACCTCTGTTTCCTCTATTTTTCCTCTAAACCCGCTATAAACCCCTTTTACTTTAAGCCCCGAGCGCAAAGGCCTAAAACCACCATAGAACCTCATCCTTATAACCCTGCGCGCTCATAAACCCCTCTCTTAATCTCAGCCGTTGATTTCCTCCCGCTGATCCAATGGCTCTCGTCGCCCCTGATGAAGCAACTTGCGCGATCAAATCCCCACCATCAGATCATCTCCGCGTGATCTGACAGCCTTTGCACTTATTGCGCCCGCAACTCACCCTAACGTTAGCGCGCGATGAGAGCGGTTTTTCTCTCTCATTCGCTGATATGTGTCAGCCGCTTTGTGGAATCGCTCGGTCTTGTCCTTTTACTGTTTTATGCGCGAAGGCGGTGCGATCAAAACCGTTTACTGCCTAACCTATCCGCCCACCCATTAAACTCCCACACAAATTCATCGCCTGATCACCGTTCGATCTGTCCGCCCAAGATCCAACGGCCCTCATTCACCCCGCTCCCACCTTGACCGATATTCTCCGCCGAGCCATCTCTGCCGTCCATTTCTTCGATCCGACGGCCAACCTTCCCCCTCATCCAACTCGTCCACTCGCCCATGCAGTCCACATCCCTTGACCACTCCATTTGCCTGAAGGAGGAAGGTGACCAGCTTACCAGTACCAGTCGCAGTTGCTCCCCAACAACCATATTTAACAAATAGCATGGCCAAGGGTGGAAAGGATAGAGCACGACCCTGTAGCTGCATTTATCAGTTATGGAACCTCATTGGTACAAACACTCCAACTGCCTAAGAGGACAACACAACACCTGAGCAGATCGGATTCATCCACTGCAGCAAACAAACATAGTCAGAGACTCCATCAGGCAGTTAAATGCAGTTGGTGGTCAATTATGACCCCTCCATACCTAGAATGGCCAAGTGCCCTTGTAATAAAAATCTATAAATACCCAGAAACAAGATGTAATCAGGGTTGATGGTTGATGTTTTGATGTAAGGTTCAACTTCTGGAGACTGTAGATATTTTGTCACTTGCAGCGTCTTGTCTTCATTTTCAACTAATACAAGCTTCTTTTGCTGTTAACTGCTCACTTTCCATTTTCTTCTGTTCTAAGCTATGCCTGATATGCTGAGTTCTTGATCTTTAAGGTTTAGCACTAGAAAGTTGTCATCCTATCTATGTGTTAGATTGTTGAATGTATCATTGAATAAGTTATTCAGGTTTCTTTTTATCTAGTGCCAGAGAGCTGTCATCCTGTCTGTGCATTAGTAGATTAGATTTACAGGCTTCTTTACTAGTTGCAGCCAGCCATCACATGGTCTTGTGCATCTGCTGGTGTGGTCAGTATTCTCCATATTCACCCAATCTCTAAACTATGAGTAGTTGGTGGTCTAAAGCCTTGTAGTCTGGGGGTGTTCACACATATTTGGAGTGAAGCAAAGTAGAAGTGGTTATCTGGCTTGGACAAGCATCATTCCTTCCATTCATCCATTGCAACGATAAGTTGAATTTATGTGTTACCGGGCATCTCTGAGCTCCAACCTAGGAGAGTTTCTTGGAATCCTAACAGGTATAATCATCAATAATCAACATGAAGTATATCTCACCACTTGGAGTCTCAGTTCTTGAGGGCCCACATAAATATATGTGAACTGGTTATAGTGGCTTGGTGGATGATTTTTTTTTGGTATTGAAGGGAACTCAAATTTGCTTTCCAGTTTGACATGATTACAGATTGTGTTTCTTGGCTTAGAATTTTTTGACAAGTCCTGTAAAGATCCTATTTTTTCGAGCTTCACAATATGGTCAAAATTTAGATGTCCCAGTCTTATGTGCCACAACTAAATCTCATCAAGCTTCCCCAAATAACAATTCTCATTTTCTTTCTTGAGTTTGTACACATTATTCGAGGTTCTCACACTCTTTACTATTATCTTCACTATGTTTTTTGACTTTATCTCACAACCTTTGGAGCGAAAGATAACATCATACCCTTGGTCACACATTTGAATTACACAAAATTACACTTAATAGATTGTGCTTGAGACCATTTGCAAAGAGAATGTTCTGAGCTTTACTTCTTCTATTGTCCAAGCTCATTGTTCCTTTTCCCTTGATGTTTCTGTGAAATTATGCAACTAGGGTCAAATTCCATTTTGGATATCTCATTTATTGGAGATCATTATTGTATTAAATTTCTATTTTCGAAAGGACCAAAACCGACCTAAAAATCACTCAAATTGGAAGGAGAAGTGTGTTTTTAAATTAAAGCCCACTCATGTGCAAATTGGAAAGATCGGCTACATCATCATGTTGGCTCATAAATCCCAATCAACATGTCTTTGCACGGTCATCAATTCATATAAATACAACTGGCCTTCATCCTCATCTGGCACTTCATCATGACACACATATATTATCTCTCCTCTTCCTATTAGTTCATACAACTCAGAGAAGAAAATATTTTCTCACATGTGTGAAGGACAAGGGACTATTTTTCTAGGCTGAATTACAGAACTATTGTAGGTCGAATTACAGAGCAGTTGCAGGGCATTGACCATTATTGACCAGACACTTTGACCTATCATTTGACTTCGATTTTTCCACCAAATTTTTTATTTTTGCAGGACGTATATTTTGGCACAAAAACTGAGAAATTTTGGGCACTTTGACTGAGGCTAATTGTAGGGTTGACTGCAGGCAAAAGATCATCCTTTGAACGAGTTTGACCATATGTTTTGAGATTGTTTTGACTTATCTTTGACCATCCTTAAAGGCTGAATTCGATTGTCCTAGACTATGCTACTGAAGGGATGATTTGACCATGAATTGTTGACTAGTTAGGTCATTCACTGTTGCTGTTGACCGCTGTTAACTGGGACAGATATGGGCTTGAGTTGACTATTGTTGACTCTCTCTCTTTCATCTTTGTTTTTGGATATATGATTGGATATTGTATATTGAAATTGATATTAGATGATGTACTCTCTTTGTTGAACATTTGAAGACAATCTAATAGAAGAATATTTGCAAGGGTTTTCCCCTAATGGGGTTTTTCCATGGTCATTGACCAAATATTGTATCTCTTGTCTCTTGGTTATATTTCATTGTGCATTTGTCTAATTGTTTTATCTAATATTGTTCTACTATCACTGTGTTGATGGTGCTGGACCTGCCAACATCAGGGGATCACCCCGGTATGAAGTCCCAACTAGACCTCACACTGTTTGGTGTGGGAGTCCCATTCGGTACGATGGCCCGGTTTCCATTATCTTAAATATTTTCCTCAAATCTTGCTTGTCAGCACAAGAGAGTGGTTTGATTTGTCTTGCGAGAAGTGAGGTTCACGTGCCTGGTGATTGTAAGTGTCTCTTGTGTCAATGGTTATTTCATCGTAGAGGGAGAGGGTGGGAGTGAGTCCTAAGTCGGTTGGGAGAAGTTCAAACTCTGCTAGGAACACACAACACAATAGGATGTGCATAGCTTCCGGCGGAACAATCCACATGGATGTGGCAGTCACAACGCACAAGGGAAGATAATACGTATAACACTCAGCAGAGTAGTCCGCAAGAGTACAACGGTTGTTATAGCAAGTTTTCTGTGAAAGGTCTGTCTGATGTTCGAGAGAGTAGCTAACAACATATACAACACATTTTCATTAACGGGCGAGACAATGTTAACAACATATACAACAAATTTTCATTAACATATGTGTATTACAACAAGTGAATTAGTTCAAGTGTTAAACACAGGCTAAAGCAACATGCATTGCAAGTGTTAAAGATTAGTCTTACAACAGTTACAATACATGTGTGAAAACGTGTTGGCCTATTAGCAGGCTTTTGAATTAAGAGAAAGTTCCAAGACACATCGCTACACCATACATCATTAACCCCACGTGCGGAGCGTTGGAGCCACTACTTAATCAAAGAAAAGATTACAAACTCTTAAGGCTATGTGGGAGGAGCTGAGCTGAAAATTCCTTTTCATGTACAAATGTGTGGTTATTAATAGCCAAGGGTGAAACTGACTCTTGTGGATGTTCGACTACCCTCATGACTGTTTGACTTCCATGACTTTTCGACTTTACATGAATCTTTTTACAACAAGTGGGTCTCTTGGACTTCCACGTTACATTACATTGATTGACTCGACACCACAGTGTTGGACTTCCACGACATGACTCATGACATGACTCGACATGACAGTGTTGGTACATTTGTGCTATTGCTGGTGTGCATGTCGAGCTGCAGTGCTGCTGGGTGATGGATGTCATCATGGTGTGTCATAGCTTCACGTCTGCATGGCAAAGTGCATGGAGTCTTCGATGGTCATTGGTTCGCTTGATGTTGCATTCACACATTTCTCCTTGCTTGTATGTTGGTAAGCTTGACAGGTTCGTTTGTTCACAAAAGGTGCATGTTAGTCCATCCGTTCATCCGTTCATGAACACATCTTGCATGTTTGCTCGTTCGTCCGTCCGTGAACACATCTTTGCATGATCATCCGTTCGTGAGCACATATCTTTTCATGCATCATCTGTTCGTCCATTGGTGAACCTGTCCTTCTGCATGTGCTCCCTTTGTTTATCCCATCCATCGTTGCGCCATGTTTTTTTATGTACCTATGTCTGCAGTTACTCATGAAGAGACGACATCAAATCCATAAACCTCCTACTCTACCATGATGCATGATCATTTCGGATGCAGGTGACCCAGAGAGGTGACAAGATTGTGAGGTGGGATGGAGGCTCTGGGCACTACTGATGAAAACTACACAGGAGTCTCTGGGTGATGAAGATGGGCAATTTGGATCGACAGTGATTGTCCCCGAGGTCTGGCTCAGTTGGAGGAAAAAAATGCGCAATTTTTGAGAGGAACAGTTTGGGCTGCGGAAAGGCTAAGCAGGAAAAATCTGTGCAATTTCCAAAATGAGCAGGCAGCAAGAGCTTGGCAGCAAAAACTGTGCAATTCCTGAGGGGAATTAGCAGTTCGCTGCTCGGTCATTAGCAGCAAAAACTGCACAATTCCTGAGGGGAACTGGTAGTTCACTGCCGGGAGCTTGGCAGCAAAAACTGCGCAATTCTTGGAGGGAACTGGCAGTCAGCTGCTAGAGCTTGGCAACAAAAACTGCGTAATCCCTGGAGGGAACTGTCAGTCGGCTGTTGGGAAAAGTTGTGCTGATGCTGGGAGGCTAATCTGTTGGTCACCTCTGCGCACTTTCTGAGATGAGAAGACTGTTGGGCAGTAGAGGACTTTCTCATGAAAATTGAACAATTTTCTAGGTGAGTAGCTGATCGACTGTCGGGAGGGTTGGCTGGAAAAACTGTGCAATTTTTTGAGGGAGGTCGGGACGGGCACTGGGTGTCTGTCTGGCCTATCTGCGCAATTTTCTCATTCAACAGAGCGGGCAAGATCTGCAACCTATGCACAATTTTTAAGGGGAGTCAGTCCCATGGTGGCTGCCGGGTCAAACTCTTCGGTTGACCAACATGAAGGTTGATTGATCTGTTTGCAGACATCACAACTTGAAATGGCTTTCTTGGTGCTTCTACGCTGTTCTGGGTGATAGTCGATCGAGTCGATGGTGAGGTGATGGTCCGGTTGTCAGAGGGGAATCTGGTCATCAGAACTTCAACAAAGTGACTAAATGTGTGAACGACCAAAAGATGCATACACGATCTTGCAAACACACACTTACATGACTTGACGACGAGACAACTCAAACCATCCAGAGATACGTGCTCAACATGACTGATCGACGGTGTAAGCGGCAAGCGCGAAACTTGTGATTGATTGTTGGTTGACCGTGACGATGCTTGTGCGAAAATGAATGTGACTCCGTGTGTGAGTGCGACAAATGTTTTCATAGCGAACACAACAAGTACACACAAAGCGAAGACTTTGAGTATAATCAGAACATGGTCACAAGCATGACTTTGACATCAACATGCAAAAAATTGGGTGAAATGATCAAGCAAGGTGGGTGTGAAGACTCACACGAGCTCACGGAGTGAACCTAAGTGTGTGCAATCATCAAGTGAAACTCTCAAGGGAGGCTCCGAAATTGGGTGCAGGCCAAAATTTTGGAGGGTGGTTGTAGCTGCTACAACACTTGGCGACACACTGGTAGAACTCTAGCTTCTCTGTTTTGGTTCATTGATAGCACATGACCTTGGTCTTTCGGGGAGTATTGAATCGCTGTGCGGGTTACTTCAGCTTCCCCACTTACCCCATGGACATACATGGTTCACCTTTTGCCAACTCAGTCAAACACAATCAAAATTTCAGCTTGATCACAGTGTTTCGAAATCGGGAAGGGTAGTTTAGCTCGCAAGTTGAAGATTTTCAGAGTATAAGTTTTCATCTCTGGTGTTGCTCCGCTGCCAGCAGGCCTAGACAGTACCCCGGTGGAGTCACGCAAGAACACACGCATTGCTCCATTACTAGTGAGCCTGGTCAGTACCCCGGTGGAGTTGCATGCTTCACCTCTTTGCGCAGGAAGCCTTTCTCTTCTTTTGCCTTTGTATTTTTTAAAGAGGACTGTGCATAGGCACTTATTTATTTTTGGGGTGGAAGAGGGATCCCGACTTATTGAGAGCAGAAGAGGTTGTTCCTTCAGAGAAGCATGTAAAACCTCTGACATAGGTTTGCTTGTTTAGATTTTCCCCTTCTTCGTTTCTACTAGTTGGATGAGCTTGGACACACAGAGCAAAAAGCTGAGTACAGGCATGAGGCTTCCCAATGTGGATACAGGTTCATGGTTGGACCAAAACTTCCCTTGTGGACGGCTCGTATTTTCCGTCAAGACTTCATCGGCTGAAGGTTATAACCAAGCATAGAGAAGACGAACACAAGACTAGCCAAGCGTTGTAGTGTCACAAGTCTCTTCATATGTCAGCCACATACTCATTCAAAAGCCCGAACGCAGTAGTTGGTAGCACTTATTTCTGGAAAAAAAAATAGTAAGGTATTAAGCAAACCAAACAAATGAAAACAAAAAAAGTAAGCAAAGGAAACAAAGTGAAAACAACAACAAGCAAGCAAAGCAAGCAAGTCAGCAAGCAAACAAACATGGAAACCAGAAAGCAAAGACAAGCGAAAAATCAAACATTACTCCTACTCCTATGTTCAACGGTCGGGGTTACGTGAAATGAAATTTTCAGTGAAGCCACCGTAGGCATACCCGAGGGAAGTTATGTTGTTAAGAAGGTCAGGTTGAGAAATCGAGTACTTGTGTGAAGAACAAAGGAGCATCTGCCAGAAGGGAAGACTTTCTTTGATTAATATTGACTCTTGTACAATATTTGGTGTTTATAATCAAATATTTGGTGCTTCCTTTTAGTTGGTGTTGATAAACTAGGGAGTTGGTGCTTCCATTCAATTGGTGTTGATAAATGAAGGAGCTAGTATTGATAAACCATGGAGTTGGTGTAAGCGGCTAAGAGTAGAGCCAACAATTTCATATCAACTCCTCTAATTAACCAAGCATAAAAAGAACCCAAGACTTGGAGGAAGAAAAAGGAAGAAATGAAAGAAGAATGTGGAGTTGTCTTATATGCTCAAAACCCAAGAATTAATTGGTATGTGAACAATGGATGTTCCAAGCATATGACATGTGATAAAAGTAAACTTGTGTCACTGAATGAAAATAAGACAAGAAGTGTCATTTTTTGTAATGATGCACCAAGAAACTGTTAATTTTTCATGAGTTTGTTCTATGTTGCAACTATTACTACATCAATATCCAATAGCATCCAATTTAATAGTTTCACTTCTTCAATTATCCAATGTGTTGTAGCGGCTACAACCACCCTCCAAAATTTTGAACTGCACCCAATTTTGGAGCCTCTCTTGAGAGTTTCACTTGATGACTGCACACACTTGGGTTCACTCTATGAGCTCATGTGAGTCTTCGCACCCACCTTGCTTGATCATTTCACCCAACTTTTTGCATGTTGATGTCAAAGTCATACTTGCGACCATGTTCTGGTTACACTCAAAGTCTTCGCTTCGTGTGTGCTTGTGTTCGCTATGAAAACATATGTCACACTCACACAGAGTCACATTCATTGTCACGCAAGTGTCGTCATGGTCGACCAACAATCAATCACAAGTGTTGCGTTTGTCGCTTATACTGTCAATCAGTCATGTTGAGCATGTGTGTCTGGATGGTTTGAGTCGTCTCATCTTCAAGTCATGTAAGTGTGTGTTTGCAAGATCGCATATGCATCTTTCGTTAGTTCACACACAGTCACTTTGTTGAAGTTCTGATGACTGAATTCCCCTTTGACAGTTGGACCATCACCCCGCCATCGACTTGATCAACTGTCACCTAGAACAACGCAGAAGCACCAAGCAAGCCATTCCAAGCTGCATTTTTCACAAGAAAATCAATCAACCTTCATGCTAGTCAACTGGAGAGTTTGACCTAGCAGCCACCTCAGGAATGACTCCCCTCAAAAATTGCGCAGAGGCTGCAGACCTTGCCCACTTTTCTGACTGGGAAAATTGCGTACACAAGCCGGACAGACACCTAGTGCTCATCCTGGTCTCCCTCAAAAAATTGCACAGAGGCTGCAGACCTTTCTCGCTCTGCTGACTTAGAAAATTGCATGGACAAGCTGGACAGACACCCAGTGCCCGTCCCGGTCTCCATAAAAAAATTGCGCAATTTTTCCAGCCATCCCTCTCAACAGTCGACCGACTAAAATTGTGCAGTTTTCATGAGCAAGTCCTTTGCTGCCCAATAGTCCGTTCAGCTCAGAAAATGTGCAAAGGTGACCAATAGAACAACCTCCCATCGTCAGCGCAATTTTTCCTGCCAGCAGCTCACTGCAATTGATTGACAATTCCCTCCAGGAATTGCGCAGTTTTCGCTGCCAAGCTCCAACAGCTGACTGCCAGCTCCCTCCAGGAATTGCACAACTTTTGCTACCAAGCTCCCGGCATCTCACTTCTAGTTCCCCTAAGGAATTGCGCAGTTTTTGCTGCCAAGCTCCCATTGCCCGCTCGTTCTGAAAATTGCGTAGATTTTGCCTGCCCAGTCTTTCCGCAGCCCAGATTGTTCCTCTCAAAAACTGTGTAGTTTTTTCCTCTAGCTGAACCAGACCCCGTGGACAATCATTGTCGATCCAGATTTCCCATCTTCATCACAAAGTGATTCCTGCGCAGTTTTCATCGGCAGTGCCCGGAGCCTCCATCTTGCCTCGCAACCTTGTCACCTCTCTTGGTCACTTGCATCCGAAATGATCATGCATCATGGTACACTAGGAGGTTTATGGATTTGATGTCATCTTGTCATGAGTAACTGCAGATAGAGGTACACAAACAAGCATGGCACAATGACGGATGGGATGTGTTAGCCCTGAGGTGCAGCGCTGCTATTTTGAAGGCTAAAGGAGGGAAAGGGTCTACTCTGCTATCGTGGAGAAGTCGTCATATGGTCCATCACTTCACTTTTCTCACTCATCCACTCTCATCTATGTTCATTCGTGTCCTAACCCAACCCTCACATCATAGCAAAACCCACTTTTGCCTTGATCCTACGTAAATTAACCCATTTTTGCCCCGAAAAGCTTACCTTTCCGCCCATATGCGCCCCTTTACACGTTTCTTGAGGTCGTCCTGTACCTTCATGTCCCCCCGCCGTTGATCTTCCCACTGATCGGATGGTCTGTGCTTCACCCGACTGACTCTACATGCTTGATCAATCATCACCATTAGATCACTTTTTCTAGATCTAACGGCTATCGCGCATATCGCTCAGGCAACAAGCGAGAGGGATACCCGCCCGATAAAGGCAGTTTCCTTTCTCTCCTCCGCTGCTATGTGGTGCTCGATGAATGGAATTGGGTGGGCTCCAACCTTTACCGCTTATCGCTCGATGACCACCCGATATAAACCATTCCCGCTTGGGTAAAACCGCTCCCAGGTGTTATCCTTTGAGCACCTCCTCCGCCCGATAGCCGTTCGACCTACTCATCTGAGATCTGACGGCTCAGATTTATTCCGCTCCTGCCACGACTTTAGGCCTCCGGCGATTGATCCCCATCATCGATCCATCCCATCCAATGGCCCACATGCCCCCGTACCCCACTTCGCATCAGTCACCCAGGGAGGAAAGTTGTTGACTTTGTCAGTGCTTGTGACAGTCAAACAGTTAAATTGAAATAATGGAATACATGGCTGAAAGGGAAAAAACAATGGCACGACACAGCCAAACCAACAAAAATGGTCATGGAGCGCCGCTGGCATGAGCGAGCCACCTGACAGCGCGATGAAATTACCAGAATTTGGTTACTGTATTTGTTAGGAAAAGAGACTTCTGAGCTCATGTTTGTCTAGTTATGGCATCGAGTAGTTAGAAGACAAAGGGGATAGATTAAGACACCTCGAGCCTCAGAGGTTTCGAGAGCATTGTAAAAATCCTATAAATGGCTGAAAGTTCAAAGTATTAGGAGTTCAACTTTTGGAGACTGTGGATACTTTGTTCCTTCCAACGTCTCATCTTCATTCCAGTAATACAAGCTTCTTTTGCTGTTACATGCTCAATTTCCATCTTCTCCTCTGTTCTAAGATTGCACTTGAATAGGTTATTCATGTTTTCTTTTGTGTCTAATGCCAGATAACTGTCATCTTATGTCTGTGTTGATAAATTAGATCTGCAAGCTTCATTTACTTTCTGTCGCTAGCCATTCATATGTGTTTATATATGTATCTACTGGTACAGTCAGGATTCTCCATTTATTCATTAAATCTATAAACTATTGAGCATTAGTGGTCTAAAGCCTTGTCAAGTTGAGGGTGTTCATGCATGTCTTGAGTGGAAACAGAGTTGAAAAGGTCATCTGACTTGATCCAAAACCCAATCCATTCCAATAGTTCAGAGAATGATATTGAAGATTTATATGTTACCAGGCATCTCCGAGCTACAACCTAGGAGAGTTCACTGGAGTGATAACATAATTGGCGCTGTTGCTGGGGAGAGGAGACTGAAGCTCAACTTCCCTGGGGGACGACACAGATCCAACTTTTATGATAGACAAATTCTGGACACTATTTGGCTTGTAATCATCTATCTGGCGACTCTACTGGAGGACGAACCTCTTGGCGACTCCACTCCATAGTTCTGGCTCAGTTTGGGAGGCATACTCGGAGAAATTCTTAGAAGCCACGAGCTGACCCAGTACTTGACCCTGAAAAAATAATCAAAGAAAGAAAGGTGTGGCAGAAAGGAGCATCAGGTTTAGGTAGTTCTAAACAATATTCTATATCTCTTCAAGAAAATCCTGTAATAGAACAAATACATGTTGAGAGTATAACATCTAATACTAGCAGTGAAGAAAAAATCTCAGAGATTCATAGAGCTCCTTATTCTTTAGGTTCTTCTTTTGTTGTAAGCCCAAAGGAAACCCCTCCTCCTATCCATCATACTCCTTTAGTCCTATTAGTCACTCCTCAACCCTCTGTCATTCAGACTTCCAGTACCCTTATAGCCACCACAGTTATGGCAGCACCTACCAAAATGGAAAGAATCATAGCTGCTAGGTATGGACCTCTAATACTGCCCACTCCTTTGAATGCCATGCCTATTGGAGAATATCAGAATTATATGCCTAAGTTCACTGGGACTGAAGGTGTTACAGCTGAGGAACATCTTGAATCATTATATAGCTATGCTGATAACTTGGACATTAGTGAAGATGATGTATGGATGAGAGTCTTTGTCCAAAGTCTAGATGGAGAAGCTAGAAAATGGTTCAGAGAACTGACCCCAAGATCTATAGCAGATATTTAGGCTTTAGATGATGCATTCCTAAAGAATTGGGGGGATAAGAAGGATCTACTCTACTACTACACCGAGTTTGGGAACTTAAAGAGGGAAAATGGTGAGTTGTTGTCTGATTTTAATAAGAGGTTTAACCACATGTACAACAAGATACCAGTTGAAGTAAAACCCACCACTACCTCTGCTAAACTCACCTATGCCAGTGCCTTTGATTCTGACTTCTGTCTACTATTGAGGCAGAGACGATGTGCTACCTTGGCTGATATGCAGGATGCAGCGTTGGAAATAGAATCAAACATCATGGCTACAGAGAAGCTCAAGGGGAATGTTGATAGAAGGAGATAGAGAGGCGAATCTTCATCGTCTTCAGATCCCAAGATAGATAAAATGACCAAGATGATAGAGTCATTAGCCACTGAAATCTCTAAATTAAAGGTTGAGCAGCACCTTGGGAAAGGAAGAGTTCCTAATACCTTTGCTCCTAGAAATCCAAATCCATATAGAAGAGCTAATGAGCAGTTGCAGATTCTGCAAAGAAGCAAAGATGCCAATGAAGACCAAAGGGTGAAGACCCCTTTCCAGAATGTAGTCATGGAAGAAGAACAGTTTGAAGAAGATGATGAGATCCATTATTTGGAAGACAAAGGCAGTGCTTCCTTTTTGACCTTAGCTGCCTATGAAAAGTCATTATTCAATGACCAGATCAGCCAAGAGTGGGATGGTGGAGATGTTTTGCAAATTGATGATTAACACAGATATGGTCTGAGGTCAAAGATGAATAATGCCAAGGAGACTCCTGTTCAGAGAGTTGCTGTCCCTGCAATACAACAAACTAATAAGCAGAAGTGACGGACAGTTGATCCCATCATCCTCAAAGCTCCAGCTCATGAGGTGAGAGGCCCTGACAAGTCTCCTTCTCCTTTCAGTTTTGAATCAGAAATCCAGAAGCTAAAAATACCCATACCTTTGATTGAACTAGTGAAGAATGAGTCCTTCAAGAGATCTATCCTCGAGGCCCTTGAGCCTAAAGCCATCCAAGCCTCCACTGACTATGTAAATCTACAAGATGACAAACCAGCTGTTGTTCTCAGTCCTAGGATTGAAAATTATGATGACAGCTCCCCATAATTCTATGTCTCTTTGACTATTCATGACAAAATATTTCACAACTGCCTTTTGGACACAGGAGCCAACCATAATCTAATGCCCAAGGCTGTGATGGATGAGTTGGGTCTTGACATTACCAAGCCTAATCATGACCTATTTTCTTTTGACTCTAGAAAGGTGAAATGTTTGGGATTAATCAAAGACCTAGCCATCACCTTGTCTCAGTTGCCCATGAAGAGTATGATGATGGATATTGTGGTAGCAGATGTACCCTTTAAGTTTGGCATGTTGCTTTCCAGAGGTTGGATCAAGAGATTAGGTGGAACATTGCAAAATGATCTGTCCTATGCTATTGTCCCAGTTTTTGGAGGTGATAGTAGGAGATTATACAGAGAAGCTTAGTTGGCTTACATCATTAGTGATGAAAGGAATCCCACTAATCATCCCATCTATGCTGTCAACACTGATTTTGGAGCCTGTATTCTTCAGATTGAAGAATCCCAGTTGGCCTCCATGCAACTTAGGAAGTTGGTTTGCCAGATCACAGAGGAATAAGGCCCACAAATTTGGGACATGTTCTTTGATGGAGCTTGCTCTAAGGAGGCTGCAGGGGCAAGTGTAGTCCTTGTGTCTCCCACACAATAATGCATTCATTTATCTTTCAAGTTAACTTTTCAGGTCACAAATAACATAGCAGAGTACGAGGCCTTGATATTGGGCTTAAAAGCTGCTAAAGAAATGGGCATCAAAGGTATGAAGGTGTTTTGATATGCAGACCTTATCATTTAGCAGGTGAACAAAACTTTCTAAGCAAAGCATCCAAGGCTTAAAGCATACAAAGATGAGCTATGGAAGCTCAAGGGTTCTTTTAATAGTTTCAACATTTCTTACATCCCTAGAATGAAGAACCAGCTTGCTAATTCCCTTGCTGTGTCTGCTAGCACGTTTATTCCTCCTTTGCCTCCTAAATTGACTTATGAAGTTCAGGTGAAATATAGACCATCTATGCTTGACAATGTCAAATACTGGAAAGTTTTTGAAGATGATGATGAAATTAATAGGTTTTTACAAGTAATTGATGAATTTTTTGAAATGCACATTAACTAAGAAAACGAAACCACTGAAGAATGCAACTAATCCAGGCTAAAGGACGAGATTGGCTAGGATAACATTATTCAGCTGCATAGTAACCATATACCCAAAGGATTGGTGCCCCTAGAAAAGCTATTTGATCATAATGATGTACATTATAAGCCTGCCAAAAAAGAAAATGAGTCTGCAGTTCATAGACATAATGTAGGGAGTCCAGCCCATCCAAAGTACATAAATCTGTCCACTCACTTGTCTTCTGCCCAAAGTTTCGAGTATTGCACCCTGATGAAATAATTTGCTGATATTTTTGCTTGGGAGTACAATGATCTTAAGACCTATGACACAAACATCATTCAGCATAAGATTCCACTAGAAAAGAACACCATCCCTTTTAAGCAGAAATTAAGACCTATCAGCCCTCTCTTATTGCCTTTGATTGAAAAGGAAATCAAGAAGCTGTTGGATGCCAAGATCATAGTTCCCCTAAGGTATTCAAAGTGGATAGCTAACCTTGTGGTAGTGAGAAAGAAGAATGGAGAAATTAGGCTCTGCGTTGACTTCAGGAATCTGAACAAATGCTCTAAAAAAGATAACTACCCCCTGCCTAAGATGGAACACTTGCTGCAAAAAGTTTCAGGGGATAGAGTCATGTCTTTCTTAGATGAATTTTTAGGTTACAATTAAATTGTTGTACATCCAGAAGATCAGGAAAAGACTGCCTTCACTACTCCTTGGGGCACTTTCATGTACTCCAAGATGCCTTTTGGACTGATGAATGCTGGGGCTACTTTTCAAAGGGCCATGGACATAGCCTTTGTGGGAGAGAAGGACAAGTTTGTCCTTATTTGCCTTGATGACATAAAAGTCTTTTCCAGTAATCACAAGGACCATTTGCAACATTTGAAGAAGGTGTTTCTAAAGTGTAAATAGTTTGGAAATTCTGTGAACCCAAATAAGTCACAGTTTTCTCTAGAAGAAGGCAAACTTCTGGGACATATTGTTTCTGCTGAAGGTGTGAAGGTCGATCTAGCAAGAGTTCAAGCAATTCAGACATTGTCCATGCCAAGGTCAAAAAGGGACATTGAATCTTTCATGGGTAAGATTAACTTTTTAAGGAGGTTCATTCCAAACTTTGCAGAGCTAGTGAAGCTCATCACTTCCATGTTGAAGAAAGGATCATAAATAAAATGGACAGATGCTGCAAGAAGCTCTTTTAAAGCCATCAAACAAGATATCATGGAAGCTCCCACTCTAATCAGCCCTGATTACACCAAGGAATTTTATATCTTCTCTTTTGCCTCTTATGATACACTTGCAATAGTTCTATTGCAGAAAAATGATGAAGGTGTAGAGCACCCTATGGCCTTTTTCAGCAAAACTCTGAGGGATGCTGAACTAAGGTATGACCTTATTGAAAAACAAGCTTACGCTCTCATAAAATCTTTAAAGGCATTCATAATTTATATTCTACATTCCAAAGTGGTTGTGTATGTACCTTCAGCCTCAATAAAAGATGTCCTAACTCAGCCAGATATTGATGGAAAGAGAGCTAAATGGATTGCAAAATTCATAGAATTCAACATAGAGGTGAAGCCCACCAAACTTGTCAAAGGCTAGGGCTTGGCTAAGCTTATGGTTGAGGAAAATTGCAATTTGTTAGACATCAATTGCATGGGTTCAAATTCAGGTGGTGAGCAGACAGAGGAAGCAGCAGAAGATCAAGAGAAAAAATAGCCTTTGGCTGAAAATCTAGCCTCCTGTGAATGGTATTCCAGTGTAGTTCATTTTTTTCAGAAGCTATAAGTCCCTCCAGGGCTTAGCTCAAGTCAAGCCTAGGCCATTAAGCTCAGATCAGCCAAATTATGCATCAATAAAAACCTGCTTTATTGGAAAGACCCATCAGGGATCCTCTTGAGATGTCTAGACAAAGGACAATCTGTGGAAGTCATGCACCAGTTCCATTCTAGCATCTATGGAGGGAATCATTATTGGAAAACAACAACCCACAAAATCCTGAGAGATGGGTATTATTGGCCTACTCTGTTCTCTGATGTGTTTTCTTTTGTGAAGTCTTGTGAAAAATGTTAGAGGTTTGTAGGAAGACAATAGCTAAAATCTCTACCCTTGAAGCCAGTGCACGCCAATGGTCCCTTCCAGCAGTGGGGCTTGGACTTCATAGGTGAGATTAATCCACAATCCAGTGGCCAGCACAAATGGATCTTGGTAGCCACTGATTATTTCACCAAATGGATTGAGGCTATATGCACTAAAAATGCGAATCATCAGGTTGTCGTAAAGTTCTTGAATGAGAATATTTTCACTAGATTTGGTTGCCCAACCAAACTAATCATTGATAATGCAGCAACTTTCAGGGAAAAAGAATTGGTGGACATGTGTGAATCCTTGGGCATTCAATTGGTGCATTCTACCTCCTATTATCCTCAAGGTAATGGCCTAGCAAAATCATCTAACAAGAGTCTTGTAAGGATAATCAAAAAACTGTTGGAGGACAACAAAAAGAGCTGAGATTCCAAGTTGAAGTTTGCACTGTGGGCTGATAGGGTTACCAACAAAAAGTCCATAGGAAATTCTCCGTTTAAGCTGGTTTATGGCACTGATGCTGTTTTTCCTATCCAGCAGATTCTCCCTGTGGCCAAATTCTTGCAAGAAGAACGGGATGAAAAGAATGACATGGCAAGGAGAATGAGTAACTTGGTTGAATTACATCAGATCAGAGAACAACTGGTTGAGAAGTGAAGAATTCATCACAAGAAGATCAAAGAAACCTTTGATAGAAAGGCACAGATGGACAATTTTCAGGTTGGTGACTGGGTTCTCAAATGGGATGCATTGAAGGAAAAGAAGGGCAACCATGGTAAATTTGATGCCTTATGGACATGACCGTTTGTCATTGCTCAAGTTCAGATGAACAATACTTTCATTCTCTACAATTTAGAGGGGAAAGGTGTTTTTGATGGCCTAGTCAATGGGCGGTTTTTGAAACTTTACTTAATATGAGGCTTTAAGGCCTTAATATTGTAATAGGTTTTTTAGTTTTTGTTTTTTTTTTTGTAAAAAAACTCCATGCCCAATGGAACACTAGGAGATAAGTTTGTTTGGGTTGTTACTGGAAAGGCAGTAGTCTGTAGTTCTTGAAACCTCACAGGGAGGCTTTCATCCCCAGAAGGAGCCAGTGTTAGCCCTGAGGGGTAGCGCTGCTATTTTGAAGGCTAAAGGAGGGAAAGGGTCTACTCTGCTATCGTGGAGAAGTCCTCATATGGTCCATCACTTCACTTTTCTCACTCATCCACTCTCATCCACTCTCATCTATGTTCATTCATGTCCTAATCCAACCCTCACATCATAACAAAACCCACTTTCGCCTTGACCCTACGTAAATTAACCCATTTTTGCCCCGAAAACCTTACCTTTCTGCCCATATGCGCCCCTTTACACGTTTCTCAAGGTCATCTTGTACCTCCGTGTCCGCCTGCTGTCGATCTTCCCATTGATCGAACGGTCCATGCTTCACTCAACTGACTCTGCATGCTCGATCAATCATCACCGTTAGATCACTTCTGCCAGATCTAACTACTATCACGCATATCGCTCGGGCAACAAGCAAGAGGGATACCTGCCCGATAAAGTCAGTTTCCTCTCTCTCCTCTGCTGCTACGTGGCGCCCGATGAATGGAATTGGACGGGCTCCGACCTTACCGCTTACCGCCTGATGACCGCCTGATATAAACCATTCCCACTTGGGTAAAACTGCTCCCGGGCGTTATCCTTTGAGCACCTCCTCCTGCCGATAGTCGTTCGATCTACTCATCTGAGATTTGACAGCTTGGACTTATTCCACTCCCACCACGACTTCAGGCCTCCGGCGATTGATCCCCACTGTCGATCCATCCCGTCCAATGGCCCACATGCCCCCGTACCCCACTTCCCATCAGTCACCTGGGGAGGAAAGTTGTTGACTCTGTTAGTGCTTGTGACAGTCAGACAACTGAACTGAAATAATGGAATACATGACCAAAAGGGAAAAAACAAAGGCATGACGTAGTCAAACCAATAGAAATGGTCATGGAGCGTCACTGGCACGAGTGAGCCACCTGACAACGCGACGAAATTACCAGAATTTGGTTACTGTGTTTGTTAGGAAAAGAGACCTCTGAGCTCATGTTTGTCTAGTTATGGCATCAAGTAGTTAGAAGACAGGGGGGATAGACTAAGACACCTCGAGCTTCAGAGGGTTCGAGAGCATTGTAAAAAGCCTATAAATGTCTGAAAGTTCAAAGTTTTAGGGGTTCAACTTTTGGAGACTGTGGATACTCTATTCCTTCCAGCGTCTCATCATCATTCCAGTAATACAAGCTTCTTTTCCTGTTACATGTTCAATTGCCATCTTCTCCTCTGTTCTAAGCTTTCACTTGAATAGGTTATTCATGTTTTCTTCTGTGTCTAATGCTAGATAATTGTCATCTTATCTTTGCGTTGATAAATTAGATCTGCAAGATTCATTTACTTTCTGTAGCTAGCCATTCATATGTGTTTATATATGTATCTGCTGGTACAGTCAGGATTCTCCATTTATTCATTAAATCTATAAACTATTGAGCATTAGTGGTCTAAAGCCTTGTCAAGCTAAGGGTGTTCATGCATGTCTTGAGTGGAAACAGAGTTGAAACAGTCATCTGACTTGATCCAAACCCCAATCCATTCCAATAGTTCAGAGAACGATATTGAAGATTTATATGTTACCAGGCATCTCCAAGCTACAACCTAGGAGAGTTTCCTGGAGTGATAACAGGATGAACAAAGGGAGCACATGTAGAAGGACAGGTTCACCAACGGACGAACAGACGATGCATGCAAAGAGATGTGCTCGGATGATCATGCAAAGATGTGTTCGTGGACGGACGAACGAGAAAAAATGCAAGATGTGTTCATGAATAGACGGACGAACGAACATGCACCTTTCGCGAATGGACGAACTTGTCAAGCTTACCAACATACAAGCAAGGAGCAATGTGTGAATGCAACATCAAGCGAACCAATGACCATCGAAGACTTCGCACACTTTTCCATGTGGAGGTGAAGCTGTGACACACCATGAGGACATCCATCACCCAGCAGCATTGCAGCTCGACATGCACACCAGCAATAGCACGAATGTACCAGCACTGTCATGTTGAGTCATGTCATCCACATCTCTACTGTGGGCCATACTATCAATCAATGTAATGTAACGTGGAAGTCCAAGAGACCCACTTGTTGTACGAAGAGTCATGTAAAGTCAAAAAGTCATGGAATTCAAACAGTCATGAGGGTAGTCGAATAGCCACAAGGGTCAATTTCACCCTTGGCTATAAATACCCCCTCATTTGTACATGCAAAGGACTTTTCACCTCATCTCCTCCCACATAGCCTTGAGAGTTTGTAATCTTTTCTTTGAGGAGTAAGTCGTGGCTCCAACGCTCCACATGCGGGGTTAGTGATGTATGGTGTAACGATGTGTCTTGGAACTTTCGCTTAATTCAGAAGCCTGTTAATAGGCTAGCACATTTTCACACATGTATTGTAACTGTTGTAAGACTAATCTTTAACACTCGTAATGCATGTTGCTTTTACCTGTGTTTAACACTTGAACTAATTCACTTGTTGTAATACATATATGTTAATGAAAATGTGGTGTATATGCTGTTAACGTTGTCTCACCCATGTAGACTACTCAAATGGACATCAGACAGACCTTTCACATAAAACTTGCTAAAAAACAGGTGTACTCGTGCGGACTACTCCGCTGAGTGTTATACATGTTATCTTCCCTTGTGTGTTGTGACTACTGCATCCGTGTGGACTATTCCGCTGGAAGTTGTGCACGTCTTGTTGTGTTATGTGTTCTTAGCAGAGTTGGGACTTCTCCCAACCGACTTGGGACTCACTGCCACCCTCTCCCTCTATGGTGAAAGAACCATTGACACAAGAGACACTTACAATCACCAGGCATGTGAACCTCACTTCTCGCAAGACAAAGCATACCACTCTCATGTGCTGGCAAGCAAGAGTTGAGGCAAATATTTAAGATAATGACAATCGGGACATCATACCGAATGGGACTCCCACATCAAATAGTGTGAGGTCTAGTTGGGACTTCATACCGTGGTGATCCCCTGATGTTGGCGGGTCCAGCACCGTCAACATTTTGGCGCTAGAAGGAGGGCCAGATGACAAGCTGAGCCCGTACATCTGGGTTGAATCTCTTACCCAATGAATAATACATAATTCGTGCTCCCAGGGTGTTTCTCTCATTTCTCCCTCAATCAGTTATCAATCCCTGATGAGCTTCTCGATCACTTGTCCTTGTTAAAGTTTGACGGTGAGGACAAAATGTCTGTAACCGAGCACATTTCTAATTTTCTTCATTTATGTGAATCTCATGAAATCGATAGTGATGAGATTGTTTGCGTATTCTTCTTCCTCACCCTTGAAGGTCATGCTAATCGGTGGTGTCATACCCTGCCACCTGCTTTTGTCCATTCCCTTCTCACTTTCCTCAAGGAGCTCCATCAAGCCTTCGATGAGTGTGACCACCAAGATGTCTATGAAAGAATCTCTCATTTAAGAATGAAGCCTAGCGAATCAATTGAGGACTTTGCTACCCGCTTCCTTCACCTATGACATGAAATTCCTAAACGGTTTGTGGACCTTGACTTCATGAACTAAGAGATGAAACGCTAGGTTCATGTCTCCCGAAGCGGTGAACCTCTTGATTTTCCTTCTTCCTCGACTCTTGTAGATCACGAGACACCTCATGTCTTGAAGAGGGTGCCCCCTCGCAGCAACCACAAATCTAAGAAATCTGTGCAGCAGGTACCCCCTCATAGCAGTTGCAAAGCTGATAAATCTATGCAGCATGTTCCCAACCCATCTGCTCGGCTGTCTCCCGCCCCAACAGAGGAAATTCCAGAATGGTTCAGAAAGCCTATGGTAGAAACTCTCCATTCTACAAGAGGACATCACCGTTCATAACCCAAGTCTTGAGTCTAATCTGCATCTCTACCATCCTCCATCATCTACAAGCCATGACTCCTTGCACCATGACTCGCTTGAGCGATTTGCTTCACAAGCTAGTTGCGTGCACTCTCTTGATTCTCGAGCTGTTGGCTCAAGTTGCAGTCATGTGCAAGGCAGTCTCATCATACAAACAGAGGAGCAGGATGGTGAAGACATAATCAATTCCTCTCAAAACATTGAGCCTCCATTCTTGATCGATTCTCGATCCGCGAATCTTGGTGAAACATCATGCACAATCAATTCTTTTGATCAACCTCCAGTCTTGGGCTGTCATCACTCCCACACTTCCGTATGTTGTGATGAATTCCCAAGCACATCATGTGATCTACTATCATCTCATGTACACAATAAAGATGTGTCACAGCTTCACCTCCGCATGGAAAAGTGTGCAGAGTCTTCGATGATCATTGGTTCACTTGATGCTGCATTCACACATTGCTCCTTTCTTATATGCTGGTAAGCTTGATAGGTTCGTCCATTCGTGAAAGGTGCATGTTCGTTCGTCCGTCCGTTCGTGAACACATCTTGCATGTTTTCTTGTCCGTCTGTCTGCGAACACATCTTTGCATGATCATTCGTTTGTGAGCACATCTCTTTGCATGCATCATCTATTTGTCTGTTGGTGAACTTGTCCTTCTGCATGTGCTCCCTTTGTTCATCCCATCTGTCGTTGCGCCATGCTTGTTTGTGTACTTGTGTTTGCAGTTACTCATGATGAGATGACATCAAATCCATAAAATTCCTAGTCTACCATGATGGAGGCTCCAGGAACTGCCGATGAAAACTGCGTAGGAGTCATTGTGTGATGAAGATGGGAAATCCGGATCGACAATGACTGTCCACGAGGTTTGGCTCAGCTGGAGGACAAAACTGCATAGTTTTAGAGAGGAACAGTCTGGGCTGTGGAAAAACTGGGCATGAAAAATCTATGCAATTTCTTGAATGAGCGGGCAACGGGAGCTTGGTAGCAAAAACTGTGCAATTCCTGGAGGGAACTGTCAGTCGGCTGCTGTGAGTTGCTGGCGGGAAAAACTGCGCTGATGATGGGAGGTTGTTCTGCTGGTCACCTCTGTGCATTTTATGAGCTAAGCGGACTGCTGAGCAGCAGAGGACTTGCTCATGAAAACTGCGCAATTTTCTGGGTGAGCAGTCGGTCGACTGTTGGGAGGGATGGTTGGAAAAACTACGTAATTTTTTGAGGGAGACCAGGACGGGCACTAGGTGTTTGTTTGTCCTGTCTACGCAATTTTCTGAGTTAGTAGAATGGGCAAGGTCTGTAGCCTCTGTGCAATTTTTTGAGACCGGGACGGGCACTGGGTGTCTGTCTGGCCTGTCTACGCAATTTTCTTAGCCAGCAGAGCGAGCAAGGTCTGCAGCCTTTGCACAATTTTTGAGGGGAGTTAGTCCTGGGATGGCTGCTAGGTCAAACCCTCCGGTTGACTAGCATGAAGGTTGATTGATTTGCTTGCAAACAACACAGCTTGGAATGGCTTGCTTGGTGCTTCTGCGTTGTTCCAGGTGACAGTCGATTGAGTCTATGGCAGGGTGATGGTCCGATTGTCAGAGTGGAATTCAGTCGTCAGCACTTCAACAAAGTGATTAAGTGTGTGAACGAGCGAAAGATGCATACGAGATCTTGCAAACACACACTTACATGACTTGACGACGAGACGACTCAAACCATCCAGACACACATGCTCAACATGACTGATCGATGGTGTAAGCGACAAGCGTGACACTTGTGATTGATCGTTGGCTGACCGTGACGACGCCTTGTGCGAAAATGAATGTGACTCTGTGTGTGAGTGCGACAGATGTTTTCATAGCGAACACAAGTACACACGAAGTGAAGACTTTGAGTATAACTAGAACATGGTCGCAAGCATGACTTTGACATCAACATGCAAAAACTTGGGTGAAATGATCAAGCAAGGTGGGTGCGAAGACTCACATGAGCTCATGGAGTGAACCCGAGTGTGTGTAGTCATCAAGTGAAACTCTCAAGGGAGGCTCCAAAATTGGGTGCAGGCCAAAATTTTGGAGGGTGGTTGTAGCCGCTACAACACACTGGATAATTGAAGAAGTGAAACTGTTAAATTGGATGCTATTGGATATTGTTGTAGTAATAGTTGCAACATAGAACAAAGTCATGAAAAATTAACAGTTTCTTGGTGCATCATTACAAAAATGGACACTTCTTGTCTTATTTTCATTCAGTGACACAAATTTAATTCTATCACATGTCATATGCCTGGAACATCCATTGTCCACATACCAATTACTTCTTGGGTTTTGAGCATATAAGACAACTCCACATTCTTCTTTCATTTCTTCCTTTTTCTTCCTCCAAGTCTTGGGTTCTTTTTATGCTTGGTTAATTTGAGGAGTTGATATGAAATTGTTGGCTCTACTCTTAGCCGCTTACACCAACTCCATGACTTATCAATACCAACTCCTTCATTTATCAACACCAATTGAATGGAAGTACCAACTCCCTAGTTTATCAACACCAACTAAAAGGAAGCACCAAATACTTGATTATAAACACCAAATATTGTACAAGAGTCAATATTAATCAAAGAAAGTCTTCCCTTCTGGTAGATGCTCCTTTGTTCTTCACACAAGTACTCGATTTCTCAAACCTGACCTTCTTA
Source organism: Pinus tabuliformis (assembly GCA_031772625.1). Lineage (NCBI taxonomy): Eukaryota > Viridiplantae > Streptophyta > Pinopsida > Pinales > Pinaceae > Pinus > Pinus tabuliformis. The sequence continues at coordinate 275,431,902 of CM062805.1, read as the reverse complement.
ACAACATAACTTCCCTCAACAAATGATCCTTGAAATCGACCTCCTTATCAGCAGAATTCATGCTCAATAAGCCCTAAGCTAGGAATGAAAACTTCAAAAAGCGTGTAAAAAATCATTCCAAAATGATCCAAAAATATCTTTCTAAAACAAGCCAAAACCCTTCAAAAATGTGACAAAAATCGCTCCCCACAAAGTCTCTCCAAATCATATCCTCTTCACTCATAGTTCATGAGGTATGAACCTTAGAACTCCTATTCTTCAATTTTATTAAAATATTTGAATTTTCTTGAGTAGATGAATTTAAATTCTCCTCTCACCTATTTATAGTGCATTCAGGGTCTAGTGGGCCAAGTTGTCCACTGGTTGGAATGAATTGTGTAACTGGAAAAATGTATAGTGAATATTTTAAAAATTGTTTTTCCTCAATTGTGAGGAGTTAGAGGGAGTGTTGTAAAATGTTGGAAAGCTCTTGAAATAAGCTTTCCAACCACACATGTTTTGCTTCCATTAAGCGAGGAAAATTGATTAAAAATACATTCAAAGATAGGGTATTCAAATTGAGCATAAAAAATTCAAAAATAGTTCTCCTTAACCATGAAGATTTAGAAGGAGTGCCATATACCATTGAAAAGGTCTCGGGATAAGTTTTCCAACCATATAATTTATTATTCCATTTGAGATAGATAAATGTATTAAAAATTCATTCAAAGATAGGTATCCAAATGCGGTATAAAATATATATATATATATATATATATATATATATTTTGAAATGTACTATTTGAACATGTAACTCTCTTTCATTTAGACAACATTTGACATCAATACCAATTTTTTTCAATAATATCCCCCTTTGTCATTGATCATAACCATCATATTCTCCCTGTGATCATGCCCCCCTGTCTTTGTGCTTCTTAATCTTTCTCTTTTCCTTTGACATCAATGGAAAAAGGGTAGCTCCTCTTGACACTGTCTCTCCCCTTGTCTTTCTTTGCTGAAGAATGTGCAGATCAATTTGGAGTAGAAATTACTCCTAGTTTTTGTCTGAGATACTCAAATGTCTCTCTGGGAGGTGGTTTAGTGAAGATGTATGCAATTTGTTCCTTCGTCCCAACATACTATAGCTTGATATTATTTTTTGTGACTTTTTCCATTAGAAAGTGTAACTTTGTAGGAATATTCTTGGTCTTGGAATGTATCACTAGATTCTTGGAGATGTTTATTGTATTGGTGTTGTCACAAAGTATCAGAATAGGCTCATAATATTTTGATTGTATGTCTTACAAGGTTTTCTTCATCCAAATGACCTAAGTACAACATGTTGTTGTTGAAATATATTCTATTCCTATTGTAGACAAGGATATTGAAGATTTCTTTTTTCTCAACCAGGATACTAAACAAGTTCCCAAGTAGAAGGTTATTCCACTTGTACTTCTTCTATCATCTATACTTCCTGCTCAATCTGCATCTATGTAAGCTACTAGTGTCAATTCCTTTCCTTTCGGATACCACAACCCAAATTTTGTTGTTCCTTTGAGATATTTGAAGATACTTTTCATTGCTAGAACATGAGTTTCCTTTGGTGTTGCTTGAAATCTTGCAACTTGTCCAATTGTTTGCATTACATCTGGCCTTGAAGCTGTCACATAGAGTAGGCTACCAATGATTGATATATAGAGTCTTTGATCCACTTTATGGGATTCATCTTCTTTTTTCAACTTGCATCCGGTGACCATAAGAGTGCTCACAGGTTTTCAGTCTTCCATTTTGAACTTATTCAACATTTCTTTGATGTACTTGGTTTGAGAGATGAAAATGTGTCCATCTAACTAAGATATTTGGAGTCCCAAAAAGAAATTCAACTCCCCAAGAAAATACATTTCAAATTCATTCTGCATGTATTTTGCAAAGTTCTAGCTTAACGTATCATCATCACCTCCAAAGAGGATGTCATCAAAGTATACTTCAATGATGATCATATTGTCGTGATCTTCCTTTGTGTAGAGATTATTGTCCGCATTTCGCTTTCTGAATCCTTATTGCTACAAATACCTGTCCAATATTGAGTACCAAACTCTAGGGGTTTTCTTAAGTACACATATGGATTTCTTCAATCTACAAACATAGTCTTCATCTTTTGATAATAGGGATCCTTCTGGCTGTTCTATGTAAACTTGTTCTTCAGGATCCCCATTAAGAAAGGTTGATTGTATATCCATTTGATACACTTTGATTCTTTTCGAGCATGCATAGGGAAATGGCATTGTGATCGCTTCCATTCTAGATACTGGAGCAAATGTTTCTTCAAAGTTTATCCCTTCAACTTGGGCATATCCTTTGCACACTAGCCTTGCTTTGTTTCTGGTAACCTTTCCATATTCATTTAGTATGTTTTTGAAGACCCATTTTTTACCAATCACATTTTTGTTCTTGGTTCTTGGAACAAGTTCCCATGTATCATTCTTCTCAATTTGATTTAATTCTTCTTCCATGGCTTCGATCCATTGTTCATCCTTTCTAGCTTCCTCAAAGTTACTTGGTTCAGTTGTGGACATTAGTGATAGATGGCCTTGCTCTGATGTTTGGGTTTTTCTTCTTCTTTTGGTTTATACTCCTGCACTCTTTTCCCTAATGATTTGTTCTGGTGGATGATTCTTCTAATACCAACATTTAAGTGTCCTGGTAGGTGTCTGAAAATCTTTTTAATTGTTTTCTTCTTGTTCCACCTCTGGATGCTTCTCTTCTTGGTGTTCCTTTTCTTCTTTTTCATCCTCTTGCTTTGGTTCTTCCTTTTCTTATTCTTCAAATATGTGTAGATTTTTTCTTTTGGTCTTGGTCTTCAACAAGTTTGTTTCATTAATTTTTACATTGATGTTTTCTACTATATTGTTGAGTCTAAGATTGTAGCACTTGTGTGCTTTACTTTTACACGAGTACCCAACAAGTGCTCCTTCATCTATCTTAGAGACAATCTTTCCTAATTTCTAGTCATTCCTCTTTATGTAAAATTGTTTCAAAATATTATGAAATTCTTGACACTAGTTGGTATTCCCTTCGGTTTTTTCATTGTTGCTTCTGAGAACTACTTTTTTCAAAATATGAACAACTGTATGTACTACTTGTACCCAAAAGATATTACTTAGCTTGGATTCATGCAACAAAGTTCTAGCCATCTCTTCCACAGTTATGTTCTTTCTTTCAACCACTCCATTTTGTTGAGGAGTTCTAGTTGTTGAGAAGTGTCTTCTTATTCCATGTTCTTCACAGTGGTCATTGAATTCATTTGAAATAAATTCTCTTCCATTATATGATCTCAAGCATTTGATTTTCAAATCGGTTTCATTTTCAACAAGTTCCTTGAATATTATGAAAATTTCAAAAGCTTCTGACTTTTTTTTAAGAAAACAAACCTAGGTCATCCTTGTGTAGTCATCAACAAGCAACATGAAGTATTGTTCGCCATCTAGTCCTTTTGTTCTTGTTGGCTCACATAACTCGGTCTGTACAAGTTCTAGTGGTTTTGTTGTTGAATGTTCCTTAGTTTTGAAGTCAACTCTTTTATTTTTTCCATGCTAACAAGACTTGCACATAGTATTTGAAGGTTTTATAATTTCAGCCAGATCTCTTACAAATTCCTTCTTACTAATATTGACAAGATTGTCAGTGTATAAGCCCCAATATTCCATGCCAAATCCAACTTTCATCTTCCTTTCGTAGGCAACATATTTCCTTTCCAATATCATTTAGGATGTATATGTTGTTTGGAGTTCTTATTGTTTTTGCAACCAATTTCCCTGATCTTTCTTTCCTTATACATTATTTTGAATTAATTAGAAGTGTGTTTCTTTGATCACACATTTAGCTAACACTTAGTATATTATGCTTCATATCTTCAACATGTAAATTTTTTTTTTCCATCGCATCTTTACTTCCAAGGCTAGCCGTGCTTTTTCCTATAATTTTGGTAGAGGTATCATTCCCAAAAGTGACAGATCCTTCTTTTTCTTTCTTCAATGTTATAAATATATTTTTGTCTCCAACCATATGCTTTGAGCATCCACTATCAATATACCATCAAATTCTTTTGCTTTGGGATTATAGTGCAAGCCCACATTCCTCCAACTTCAAATCTTCCTGCTTCTTATTCCAAGTTCTTGGTTGTTCCCTCATGTGATGGACATGAACCTTCATTGTTTCCCTCAAAGGAACTATCAAATTTCTTCTACAATTTCTCAATATGGTCCACAATTGTTGCATTTTTTACAATCAATTTCATAATTAAGAGTGTCAAAATTGTTATAAAAACCTCACGTGGATTTTTACCATAAGTTCCTTCATATTAGTTCTTGGGATTTTCATTGTTATTTTCTGTACTTCCACCCCTCGCATAAGCTATACAATTTATAACCTTATGCCCAAAATTATTACAAGAATAACACGCTCCAAGAAAAATACCACTACAAGGAAAAGACCTTCTAGCAGAGGTTTTTACGGAAGCCTCTATAAAATTATCCAAAAATCCGTTTGTAGCAGAGGTCACTAGCGGAGTTGGGCAGGAGAATGTTTTAGCGGATGTTTTTTAATGGTGCATCTATAATACACTAACACACCGATGCTTAATAACATATGGTGCACTGTGGCAAAGTTTTTTTTATAGAAACAAAAAATATTGGTGCTCTAAGTAAATAAGGCACACAGGTGTGTATATTTCTCGATAACACTGGAAAATGGTTAAATTTTAAAAAAAGTTAGTCATAAAATTCATTTTTCCTAGTTTGATGCTATACTCTCACGATGACTTGGTGCTAAACTAGTATATGAACGCCCAGATTCATAAACAATATGGTGCACTTTTAGCATGTATATTTACACAGTCAATAAATTGTTGTTGATGAATACTTCTGGAGCACTGTGTATTTCCTTCAAGGATTTTCCCAACATTTTGTGTGAATCCTTCACCCCTTTAGAGACTTGAAGCTTAATTGATGATGTGAAGAGTGCTAGACCCATTTAAATAGAAGATAGCGATAAAATATAAATATTAGAGGAGGTAAACATATAATTGTGAGGGAAGGAAAGAATAATGAAAATGATTGATTATTATTAACTTTGATGAAAGACTTTCTCGATAAAAAGTTATAAATTATTAAATAAAAAATTAGCTTAATAAATTATCAAAACATAATTTTGAATAAATTATTTTAAATTATATTAAGGGTAATAGAAAAGGCCATTTCAAAGGGAATATAGAAATATTCAAAAATAACATTAAATAATTATTTAATTTATTAAAATATATCGAAAGGGAAATTATATTTTAAATTATTTTATTTAGAAAACCAAAATGAACGGTCGAATTAGAGTAGGTCAATTAGAGCAGATGAATTATGGAAGAAAATAGACTAAATATAGTGGAATGCCAATTATTTTTTATTAAGAATATATATAGGAATAAAGAAATAATATTAAAATTAGATTTATAAGAATTTTATTCCAAATTATTTAAAGGGAGTAATATGAATAATATATTGAATGGATATAAGAATATATATAGGAAAAAAGAAATAATATTAAAATTAAATTTATAAGAATTTTATTCCAAATTATTTAAAGAGATTAATATGAATAATATATTGAATAGATAGATTTATTTGGAAGAGAAATTCAATTTATCAATTTTTTTGTTTGGGATTAAAGAATATTATAATAATTTAAAAGAAGATAAATTATGGTTAAATTATATCAAATTAAAAGATTTATGATACTTGATTTAAGGAAGTTTAACTATTAAATAGGAACCTTATATCATTATATGAAAATAAAGTTTAACTATTAAATAGGAATCCTATATAATTACATGAAAATGGAACTAACAATTTTTAATTAAGATTAACAAGCAAAAGAATCTTGCTTAGAATTAAAAGAATAAAAAACTAAAAGAACTTAAATAATAAAATTAAATCAAAGAAGAGTTTACTTTTAAATTTAATATTAAAATTAATATAAAATTAATTATTAGTTAAAAAGGAGGGAAGGGAAATTAAGAAACATGGGAAACCAAGAATGGAAGTAAATTAGAGAAATAGAGGGAGGAGAGTTAAGAGGTGTTTAAATTGATATTAGGGGGACAATGTTTAGAGGACAAGAAATGAATAATGGGTTTCTAGGATTGGCTTAATTGATAACCATCATCTTGGTTAAAGTTGTTAGGGTGCTTTTCAATTTCAAGGGCTTCCCTGATGACACGGTTGGCATGGAATAGGGCAGATGTTAAGATTTTGGTTTTATAAAAATTAATAAGATGCTTGGTATTATGAGAGTGTTTGGCGATGACATATTTGGAAATGTGGTTGTGGTAGGTGTTAGCCATATGTTCTTTGAGTCGATCTTTGAAGGATCTACCAGTTTTCCTTATGTAAGACATTTCACAAGAGAAAGGGATTTTATAGACTTTGGGGCCTAGCACAGAGTCATTTTTGTCCTTCGCTGATTTGAAAAGTTGGCTGAGAGTTTCTAGGGTTTGAAAAAGGTCTTGATGTTATTTTTCGAAATAATTTTGGATATATGATCGGTAACTCCTTGAATGTAGGGTAAAGTTGCCTTAGCTAAGGAAGGGTTATTGCAATGGTTTTTAGGCCGAGGTTGTAGAACAAAATGAAAGGCCTTGTTAATCTGGGAAGTGGAGTAACCATTGGATTTAAGAGATTTGGTAAGATGAGATTTTTATTTTGGGAAGGATTGAGAAGAGGAGATCCAAATGGCTTTGGAAACAAGGCCTTTCATTTCGCTCTCCACCCCTAGCCTAAAAACCATTCCAATAACCCTTCCTTAGCTAAGGTAACTTTACCCTACATTCAAGGAGTTACGGATCATATATCCAAAATTATCTCTAAAAAGAACATCAAGACCTTTTTCAAACCCCAGGAAACTCTCAGACAACTTTTGAGATCGATCACGGATAAAATTGATCCTATGCTAGGCCCCTAAGTATATGAAATCCCTTGCTTCTATGGAATGTCTTACATAGGACAAACTAGGATATCCTTCAAAGATCGACTCAAAGAACATATGGATGACTCTTACCACAACGGCATTGCCAAATTTGTCATCACCGAACACTCCCATAATACCAAGAATCTTATTAATTTTGATAACGCCAAAATCTTAGCCTCTACCTCATTCCATGCCAGCTGTGTCATCAGGGTAGCCCTCAAAATTGAAAATCACCCTAACAACTTTAACCAAGATAATGGTTATCAATTAAGTCAATCTTGAAAACCCACTATTCATTTCTTGTCCTCTAAACATCGTCCCCCTAATATCAGTTCGAGTACCTCTTAAATCTTCTCCCTTTATTTCTCTAATTTGCTTGCATTTTTGGTTTCCCATCCTTCTTAATTTCCCTTCCCTCCTCTTAACTAATAATTCATTTTAATATTAAATTTGAAAGTAAAGCGGTCTTTAATTTATTTTAATTATAATTTAATTTAATTTGATTTTCCTTAAGTTCTTTTAATTTTTTAATTCTAAGCATTATTCTTTTGCTTATTAATCTTAATTAAAAATTGTTAGTTCCATTTTCATGTAATGATTCCTATTTAATTGTTAGACTTCCTTAAACCAAGTATCATATGTCTTTTAATTTAATCTAATTTGACCATATTTTATCTTTTTTTGAATTATTATGACATTCTTTAATCCAAAATTCTATTTTAATAAATTAAATTTGTCTTTGACCATATTTTATCTCTTTTTGAATTATTATGACATTCCTTAATCCAAAATTCTATTTTAATAAATTAAATTTGTCTTTTAAATAAATCTGACTTTTCAATATATTATTCTATTTAATGTCTTTAAATAATTTGGAATAAAATTCTTACAAATCTTATTTTAATATTATTTATTTATTCCTATATATTTTTAATAAAAAAATTGTCATTCCATTATATGAGGTCTATTTTCTTCCATCATTCACCTTGTTCAAATTTTTGTTTTGATAATTTATTCAAGTCAATTCTTTATTTAATAATTTATAACCTTTTATCCATAAAGTTTTTCATGAAAGTCAATAATAACTATCACTTTCATCATTATTTCCTTCCTTAACAATTATATTTTTATCTATTCTAACGGTTATAGTTTATCACCATATTCTACTTAAATGGGTCTAGCACTCTTCACATCATTAGTTAAGCTTCAAATCCCTCAAGATGGGAGAAGGGTTCACTTGAAACGTTGGGCAAATCTTTGAAGGCAATACACAGTTCTTCAGAAGTGTTCATCAACAACAATATGGTGCAATGTTGTGGGGTTTTTAATTTAAAAATAGTGGCACACATAATATATTATACACACCTTTTTAGGGGATTCTTGAGCTAGACGGACGACCCAGCTTCGAACCCCCGAAAGGATCCATCCGACTACAGTTCTCAGGGTCACATGGCGAAGGAGGAGGATCGACGGCCATTCGAAGGCGGTGGCGCAGGCGGCAAGCTTCGCACCTCCCGCTTGGGCCGCAGGAACAGCACCCCATATGAGCGCCCGCAGCTTGGACGCCATGCACCCGCCGCTGTCAGAGCGGCAGCGGCTGCCGCTGATAACAGAGGGAGCGGCAATACCTGGTTCTCGAGGATCGTCGATCCGGCCTCCCGTCTGATCACTCAGGGCGCCGTTAAGTGGCTTTCTCCGGTTTTCAAGAAAAATCACCCAGCGCTTCCTTCTGCCGGCGATGTTGAAATCGCATGCGAACTGTTTGACGAAATGCCTGAACGAGATGTCAAGAAATTTCTCAACAAACAGATCGGCCAGGATCTTGCAAGTCCGACTCCCCGGATGGGAAATAGCCACGGCAGATCTGATCTGGGAAGCACAAGAAGCCCTGGCAAGGGGTCAAGGCTCATCTCTGATCCCTTTCAGATCCAAATTTCTCAGCCTACAGGCAGAACCATCATGCAATGGGTCAGACCTTCAGATCTGGTGCAAGAACTCAAACTGAATCTAGAACGCAGGATGGGGATCCCATCAAGCTTTCAACGACTTCTCTTTCAAGGTAAACAACTTGAAGACCCTCTTCCCCTCTCTTCTTACAGCATTTCCAGGAACAGTTCTGTGGTGGTAACCCTTCGTCTGAGAGGAGGTGCAGCGGGACAGTCATCATCTGCTCGGCCCTTCTCATACAAAGATGCAGTCCACTCTGAGAACCCCAAACCCCCGGAAGCCCTTAAATCTAAGGCCTTCTTGGTTGACAAGATTGAAGAAGTTCCTTTTGCTGAACTCGCCCATGAAGATCTGGCAACCCAACTTCAAGAACTTGCAGAAAGAGCCATCATTTGCAGATTTAATGGACTGTGGCCGCGATCTCAGGACCTCTATGCATGGATCCATGCAAACTGGACACATCATTGTAAGATCTTTTTTTGTTCAAAAGGGTACTTCATTGTTCTATTTGATAACAGTAAGCATTATGAAAAGGCCTTAGAAGAGGGTCCTTGGTTCATGGGAACTGCAGGGCTCTTCATGACTCCTTGGTTCCCTGATTTTGATCCAGCTACTGCTGTCATTACCAAGACCCCTGTATGGATCAGGCTTCCAAACTTACCGGCCCACCTATGGAATACTCGTGTCTTTAGAGCTATAGGCAATACCTTGGGTACCTTCATTAGCGGAGATTTATGGCGGGAATCCAAAGGTCTCTACTCATATGCAAGAATATGTGTGGAGTTAGACTTAAGCAAAGGACTTCCAGAACAGATCAATCTCAAGATAAATGACTTTGTCTGGACCCAGACATTAGCTTACGAGAATACCGCATTTCGTTGCCACCATTGCCACCAATCTGGGCATTTGCAGAACACCTGCCCATCTCGTCCGGCAAAAAAGAATAAGGCCAACGTCTCCAAGCCCAAATCCAAACGATGGGCGCCTTGCTCTCCACCTCCAGTTGTGGATTCGGATTCCTCCAGCTCTGAAGATGAAGATAGTGATGAAGAACAGAATCAGGCCCCTAACTTCGTGGTTCCTTCCACTGATGGTCCGGCGCCTTCCTCCGACACAGCCACTGCTCAGAAACGCGCCCATTTGTCCGCGTCCTCTGATTCAGAAAAGGAGGGCTCCCCTGAGGAGAGCCCCAATCTTCAAATTGTTATGGCTCATCCACCCCAAAATGGTTGGGTCGAAGTCAAAAAAAGGAAAGGGAAAAAGATTCGTGTTGAGGCCTCTACCCTCTCAGGGTAGAAGTCAATGTTTCTTCTGGCTCCCAGCCTCATGTTGTAGCTCCTTGTTTGTTTTACACCTTCTCCGGAACCGAGGTTGATAGTCCTATCATTTCCGGTTGCCGGTTTTCTGTTTCTCATGAATGTATCCTCTTGTACCATATTTTGCTTAATAGAATTAGTCCAATTGAGAAAAAAAAATATATATATTATACACACCGATGCCGTTAATTGAACTGAAGGCCCTGGTGCTTATTAGAAAATGGTGCACGATTGCACGATTATTTTCTATACAAATAAAACAATGGTGCACTACATTTATAATGCGCACTGGTGCATACGCTATAGTGTCATGAAGCATCGATGCTATCCCAATTTACTGAAGCTCCTATGCGTAAACAACATGGTGCATGTGGAAGAGTTTTTAATTTACAAATGACAGTGTGTTTCGTATAAAATAAGCACCAGTGCAATTAATAGAACTGTATGCCTGGTAATAGACAATAGAGCACCATGGTAGGGTTATTCTTAATTTATAATTTATATGGGTTAAAAAATTATAATTTATACTTTGTGGTTTCTATATGTATGCATTGTTAAAATAATTCCTTATCATGTAGTCTTATCACTTATTATTACCAAACTTTTGTATCATATATTCTTGTCAGCATTACACTAAATATTGATTGAAAACTATTTATATAAAAAACTAAAAACCTCAAAAAGTTTGATTTCACTATTTACTAAATTTTCAAATCACTTTAGATTTTATGGTTTGACATGAAAAATGGTTAATCAATTTGGAATCTTGGAATATTATTGTGAGACTGACAATGATGTCCTCGAAATTTGAAAAAGTTGTTGAATTTCACCATGATTATATTCAACTTGCAGTGGAATCTTATTGTGAGGCCAATGACGAAACCCTCCAAATTTGAAAAATATGTTGAATCGGGTACTCTAATTATTTGACGTTTTTTTCAATAAATTTTGTTTTAAATTTGTGAGGAAATTGTCTAAATTATAATGGGATATAATTTGTGTGTTTTTGAAAGTGCTAAATATTATGTATATATTAAAATTATATTAAAAGACATAATTTTATTGTAAATTATATTTTCAAAATTAAAAAATAGAAATCAAATTGTTAAATAGGGCATATGCACAAATCTAGATAATATTCGATAGCACCAGCGAAGGGTAAAATTTAAAAAATATCAGTTATAAAATTCATTTTCATCATTTCAGTGCTATACTCACATAAAGCACTAGTGCTTTCCCATTTCATGAAAGCCTCAGTGCGTAAAAGTGTGGTGCACTAGGGCAAGGTTTTTAATTTAAAAAATAGTGGTGTGCTACTCATATAATAAGAATCAGTGCGATAAAAAGAATTGTACGTCTCGATGCTTAATAGACATTGTTGCACTGTTCCAGAGTTATTTAAAAAAAAAAGTGCGTTCAGTAACTTTGGAGCATTGGTGCATATACTACTTGATAGCACCAGAATAATGTAAATTTAAAAAAATGTCGGTCATAAAATTCATTTTCACCATTCCAGTGCTATACTCCCACGAAGCCCCAGTGCTTTGATATTTTTGGAACGACCCCATGCGTATACTACATGGTGGATTGTTGCAGGGTTTTTAATTTAAAAATAGCAGTGTGTTAGGTGAAACTAGAACACCAGTGTGTATATTGCTCGATAGCACCGAACACAGGTTTCATTTAAAAAATGCTGCTTGTAAAATTCATTTTCACCATTTCAGTGCTATACTCCCATGAAGCACCGATGCTATTCCTGTTTTGAAATGCCTTGGTGCATAAATAACATGGTTCACCACGATAAGATTTTAATTTTAAAAACTGTGGTGCACTTCATAAATAATACACACTCGTACAATTGCGCGGACACACCAGAACATGGTTAAATAAAAAAACTTACTGGTCATAAAATTCGTTTTTACCATTTGTAGTGCTACAGAGCTCTCAAGCACCGATGCAACCTTTGTCTCTATGAAGCGCCCTGCCATTGGTGCTTCCCTTGCTTGCCATCCTTTTGTATGTTTCTCACTATGTGCCTTTCGAATTTTGTCAACTGGCGGTGAATTTTTTTTGTTTTGTTTACTTGGCAACCATGCCTCCTTGACGAGCAAATGTCTAGGTAATGTCTATGTTTCTCCCTAACTTAATTTTTTAGTGGAGTATAATTGAAAATTAAGTTAAAAAATGCATTTTTTTTTTTTTTTTCTTCGTGGTGCGTTCAAAATGTTCATCTTGCACCGTTCACGTTGCACCCTGTAAATTTACAGGGTGCACCGCAAATCAATGTGTAACATTAATTCACCATTATTGGTTTGGTGTGTTGGGTAAATTTAAATGCACCGGGCCATTAAATTCCATGACGCACCACTTTAAAAATTATAATTTTTACGATAGTGTGTCTAGTAAAATTAGCTTCTTGTTTTTGTGGTGCACCATGTCCAGTGTGTTCTTGTTTTTTTGGTGCACTGAGGTTGATTTTTTTTTTTAATTGAAAGTTATATGTCCATATTTATAAACATATTTTTCATTTAATAAAAAAAATTATGTTTTATGTATGAGGTTGATGTATTTTATATGTCAATCATGCAAAGATGTCAGAGGAGAGAGGAGCAACAACAAGAAGAGAAAAGAGTTGACCAATACAATATGGTATGAGGGTGGGAGGCACGAGAGAGGGAGAGGGATTTGTACCCTTTCCCTATTACCGCAGTGACCCAAGGCCTCTTGAGGAATGTATGCCTCCTTAAGTACTATGAGGAGGCTACATCCTTGAAGGGGCACTCTGGGTTGTTGGCACAACTGATCCGTCGGTGGGATTTCCATTGACAAGCTTTCCATGTCGGTCCTAATCAGTGCTATGAGCCCACTAAGGAGGACATTTATTTTATCACTGGCCTATCTAAGAGAGGGGAGGATTTCCACAGTTCCCTAATTCCACCTATGGTGTTGCAATAGATAGTCATCTTGTCTACTCTTAGAGATATGTTGGGGATCATGTAGTTTCTCCAGTAAATATTTATGTGGCTAGTGGAAAACTACGAATCGTTTCTTTTGGTGTAGAGGATGTTAGGTGCCTCTCAATATTAATTTGTACCGTTTTGCACTATAATAGTGATGAACAATGCATTGATTGTACTCTTTTGTTTTATGTCGATTCTTTGGTGCAGAGGCCATGATGTATCAGATGGTATGCCATTTTTGTGTGGCAGTTTTGTATGGCTTTAGATAGATGTCATGCTATGATACATGGGAGGGTGAACTTCCCTTTTTCTTTAGAGATTTTTTGTTTATTTTTTGAGATGTTTCGAGAGACAAGGCCTAGTTTTGACTTTTGCCCTCCTATGCCGATGATTGAGGTGCAGATGCATATGTGGGGTGAGATGCTGTCCAAGAGGGTCCAGCCAGAGTATTCGTCTAGGATTTCCGCCGAGGCGTTGGGGCTACTGGCCAGTGAGGCTGGCCACATGTTTGTCTTGGTGTTGTGCCCTTATGCAGGGATGGATTGGCGACAGTGTCCAATATCCTCTTCACACAGTATGAGCTAGTAGATGATAGAGGTAATATTAGTGTTTTCTTTAAATTAATATAGTTTCATTTTATTGTCTTAATTAATTAGAATAAAATTTATTCTAGCACATTCTTTAACTTGTTTAATGAAATTGTCTAATTATTATTGTGTACTATATATTTTGTATACATTGACACATTAGTTGGGGACATGCCTCCTCCCCCCACCAGATGTAGATGTGGAGATGGCCAAGAGTACAGAGGGTGAGGGAGGTCCTGATCGGATGTAGATACATGGGGCATGCGATCGTGTCGTAGGCCTGATACTAGATTCAGGATGGAGTTGGGAGACCAACTCTCTATAATTTTGGTTGAAGTTGGAGTCCACCCTACAATGGATTGATCCATCAAGGAAAATCCTAGGCTCATAGAGCTCTAGATGAATTTCCATGCAATGTGATGAGTCTTATGTGTCATATCATCAGAGCCACTAGATTTATATTAACATTGAGGAGGGATCATGGACATGCAACATATACACAATCTTCACCCAGTACTACCCCATCGAATAATGATGATTAGGGTGGTGATCCTTTTGGTAGTACTCCACCTCCTTGGGATGGACATGCATCAAATACACAGTCTTCACCCAAACTTACTACCCCATTGGATCATGATCAGGGTGCCCATGATCCTTATGGTAGTACTCCACATCCTTGTTATTCACCTCATGATCACCAACTGCCTCATGTTTCTCCTCAGAGAGCAAACTAACCACCTTCTCCTCCACCTCATAGTTTGACTATTGAAGCAGTTGACCATCCATCGTCTTTTGCTACAGATCAGACTGCCACTAGTATGATTGTATCAAATATTTTATAATTATTTGACTTGTGTGTGTGTGTGTGTGTATAATGCATTTTTTTTTCTTTTGTTCATGTTGATGTACTTAATTTATATGTTGGTGTTGATGTGTATATTGTTAGGTCATGTTAGATATGTTCATTTAATGTGATTGCAGATAGATGTGTATGTTATAGTAGTTATTTGACAACATGAAACATATATTTGAGGATGTGTGTGGTGATGATGTTAGATAATGTATGTGTTTTGTTAGATGCGAACATGATGATGATGACCTGTAAAATTATTATATTTGTGTGGTAGCTAACGACGTTTATATATGCTATAGGTGTATATGATTAGATAATGTTAGCGAATTTGAATGTGTATTTTAGATGATGTTTATGTTTCTTAAATGGTTATCATCATGTTGTTTATTTTTATGAAATGATATTTATTATAGATTATGTATTGATCAACTTATATCCAAATTTTATATATGAAATTACTTGCAAAACAACCTACTTTAAATAAAAAATGTGAAGAAATTTTTATAAATTACAAAGTTTAATATGGTTGAAACTATAATTGTCAAAGTACCATAAATAATTTTCTATTATGTATATTGTTCATACATATTCATTATAACTAAATTCTTATTCAAACAAGGGTTGGGAGCCCTTGCCTATAGAAAACATAGAAAAAAAAAAAAATCTTTTATAAAACACTTCTAAAAAATAGTCACTACAAAACAGAATCAATTTTACACACAATTAAATTGTACAAACCTCTCAACAAAACTAATTTTGTAGTCATAGTCAAGCATTAAAAAAAAAAAAAAAAAAAAAAAAAAAACTTTTATAAAACACTTCTAAAAAATAGTCACTACAAAAGAAAATCAATTTTAAACAATTAAATTGTACAAACCTCTAAACAAAACTACCTTTTCAGTCATAGTCAAGCACAGAAAAGTTGTGACCTATACTAAAACAAAACTACCTTTGTATTGATAGTCAAACATAGAAATCACACAGCTGTGACCTATACTTACAATACAAGAGGTTAATCTTTGCAATTATTTTTCAAAAGGTATATTGCAACATGTAATCATTAAACACAAATTTCAAAATATTTATAATAAATTTAAAATATGTAACTTGGTTTCTAAAATCATCTATAATTAATTTTTTTTCATAAAATATTAGATTATAAAAATAACATTACAATTAATTTGATTTAATAAATTTAATAACTTAAAGTTGATTTATTACTAATAATTATGAATGAAGCATTTACATGTTAATAATATACATGGTAAAATATTGGGGTGGATATCCATGGTTAAAAATATTGTTATATTGTATATTTATCTTAAATATTAAGTTTTAATATAAAAAATGTTATAAAATTAAATTAAAATAAGCCATGGTATTAGCCCATTGTATTGTAACAAAGTCTATTTACAAGTTAACAATATCCATGGTAAAATGAGGTTGAATATCCATGGTTAAGAATCTTGTTATATTGCATGTTTATTGTAAGTATTAAGTTTTAATGTAAGAATGTTATACAATTAAATTAAAATAAAAAAATTATATATTTTTATTTTTATTTTGAAATGGGTTATGTTTTTTTAGGTATGTGGTATTGATAACCGTGGTATTCTAAAAGATCCTTTTTAGACGTTAATAATATCTATGGTAAAACGGGTGAATATTCATGGCTAATAATATTGTTATAATGTAAATATTAATTTTTTTATGTACTTATTAATTAAATTTAAATATAGTTACAAAATCATTATTTTAATTTATATGGTAAATGGATGTTAATTTATAACTACTATTTATATGTTATATATTTTAATGTCATATGTATATTATGGTTTTCTTTTATCTAAAAAATTTGTTCATAATTTTAGCAATAAAAACAAAATTACAATTAAGAAAAATGAATTTAAGAAATATGTACATCTAACATCTAACGCCTACACATCTATCCTATACTGGGTTGTAGAGCGCCTCTCTCGACACAATTAGATGATGTTAGTGAATTTGAATGTGTATTTTAGATGTTGTTTATGCTTGTTAGATGATTATCATCATGATGTTTTTTTTTTTAATATATGAAATGATATATATTTATTATAGATTATATATGGGTGAACTTATATCAAAATTTTATATATGAAATTACATGCAAAAAAACTTCAAATAAAAAATGTAAAGATATTTTTATAAATTACAAAGTTTAATATGGTTGGAACTATAATAGTAAATTTACCATAACTAATTTTTTTATTGTATATATTGTTCATACATATTCATTCTAACTTAGTAAATTCTTAAAAAAAAAAAGATATGAATATTGCTAATTTCCATTATATTGTTTACTCTTTTTGAATAGATTCTTCAACCCTAAAAATTGTTATTATAAAAAGTTATGATCTCCAATCATAAGCATTCTATTGGGCCTAAACTTTTATGGATGCAAATCTTCTTACATTTGTTGTTTTTGTCATTATTTTGTAAGTTGATTGCTATCAATTTTTTAGATTACTTCATTAATTATGGTTTTAGTCAACATTGGGGGCATAATTTAAATATTTCCAAAAGTAATGATAAAGACATGTAAACTAAGTAACAACTAAGTTGAAAACTAAATTAGCACAAAATCCAAATTAAAATTATCATAAAATTAAAATTAAAAAACTATGTTAAAATTTTATTTTCTAAATTATAAATTACGCAATTGGAAATACTTAGATTTAAGTGGGAAACATTTTTACATTTAAAACTAGGTATTTCCAATTCTGTAATTTATAATTAAAATTTTTAAATTATAAATTACACAATTGGAAATACTTAGTTTAAATGTAAAAATGTTTCCACTGGAAAACAAATGTGTCAAAACATTTGTGAATCTTACCAATTATATAAACGAGTTGTCTTTAGTGAGACTTTTTGGAAGCTTTTCTAGTGGGTTTTTTCGGTCTAATTTCTCTAAAATTTGGTAGGAATTTAGTGAAATCAAAAGCTTGATGGGTGACCCCTGCACAATCGAAGTGCCCTAGGAGTTTTTTAGGGTGCTGAATCCATATATACAGTAAAAAAACCAGTTTAAATAACACAAATCAAGATTTCACTTCAAATTTTTCCGCTATATTTCGGCATTGGAAACTCCAAAAAGTCGCACTAAAGACAACTCCTTATATAAAATGCTAAGAAAATGAATACAAAACAATATAATTAGCGAAATAAAGAAAACATGAACATACAACAATAGTATAAATGATGAAATAACACAAGTACATATCACTATCCATTGTCATCACCATGATTATCTTATTCGTTTGGCATGATAATGCTATTGTTCTAAAAAATATGTTTTGATCTAGGGTCATGTCTTAATATCAACCACCAATCCCTATCCAACACATCGAGGTAAAATAACACACCTGGTTGCAGTGTTTGGGGAAAACATAAGGCTCCCTATCTTCATGCCACATCTTTCTAAAGTTGATAAATATCAAACCACTATCATGATATTCCTTTACATTATTCCGATCAAAGGTGCCCCACCGATTGCACCTGAAAATAACACATTGGAACAAAGATAAGTCCATTTCAATTATCTCTTGTATCTTTATGATGTAATCTACCATCCCCTGTATTAAGTTTTGATCATAGTGGCTAGCACAACGCGATTGGTTGAACTCGACTTCCACTCTGTAGTCTTGTGTCATGTGTCCATCATCGACATCCTCCGTGTGAAAATGATGTCCACATGCCCACATAGATTGGAACAAATGCACCTATAAAAAAGTGAAAAAATTACACTGCCATGTGTCTAATAACCTGAGCATTATTAAAATATAAAATATATATGTTACAACTCAAAGGTGCATTATGAAGTTAAAAATGTATAAAAAGAAATTATTACTGAGTTGTTGCACCCAATCCCTATGTTTAGCACATCTTCTTCAACACATGAATAACGACCAGATGCACCGTATTTCTCTCTGACTTGGTAAACAACCCAATTGTTGGGGCATATCATTAGCATATTTTCTTTTAAATAATCAAGATAAGGCATGCTTCTACCATTTAACCGTTAGAATTATTTCTTGTAACTTTCTCATTTCCTCCTCTTTTTTTCATACACTACGACCCACGACTTTGTCGCTTCCCATTTGTAAAGAATGAATTTGTTGATGGCTTCAATTTCTGAATTCGCCGATGAAATCAAACTGATATATATAGTATGTATGAGATCAAAATATACATTATGAAGTTAAGTGTGAATAGTTAATGTGTAAATTTGATAAATTATAAGTCACTTACTCTTTATCACCTTCCTTTTTCCATTTGTTTTGAGAAGCTCCCCTTCTCTTTTGTCTTCATCCCTTTTGTCGTCCCAAATCACTGCACCTAGTGTGTTTTCGATCTACTTGATGTACTCACTGGCATAATAGAAAGAATCATATGATATGTACTCCTTTTCCATAAACCGTTCAGGTTTTTCCTTTTGTCGAACAAAACCTTTCAATTTCTTCATGTACCTCTCTAAGAAAAACATCCAACGACAAGAAACCACCCCAACTAAGTTAACTTCATCTACTAGGTGAATTAGAAGATGAACTTGAAATTCCATGAAACTTGTCGAAAACTACTTCTAAAACATACATAAAATCTCAGCTATCTCTTGACGCCATCGTGGAATGCTAGCAATATGAATTTCCTTTGATGTGATCTGACATACAAATGCAGTTAATT
Source organism: Pinus tabuliformis (assembly GCA_031772625.1). Classification (NCBI taxonomy): domain Eukaryota; kingdom Viridiplantae; phylum Streptophyta; class Pinopsida; order Pinales; family Pinaceae; genus Pinus; species Pinus tabuliformis. The sequence continues at coordinate 275,412,521 of CM062805.1, read as the reverse complement.
TAGATATGGTACGTCGTAGGTATTGGGGGAAGTCATGGCTCACACATCCACACACGAACAAAGAATAAAGACACTAAAAAGTAAACACATATGAAAATTAATTATATTTTATCCCATGGCATAAAAATAATAAAAATTAATAAAATCATGTTTTTGACATACGCACTCTTAGAAGGTTCAAATGGTCATGCGATTTCAACCCGACAAATGGTCTTCCATAGTGAAGCAACATCATAGTGAAGACCCATATAAACAAGACACCCTCACACCCATTATAATTACTTTGCCAAAGAAAGATCATCTTTATTTAAAATCCATGGGACATCACCTTCTTTAAAAGACCAAAACCTCTCCTTTACTTTCTTGTCTTGGCCAATGCTTCTTTTTAGTTTTTGAAGAAATAAGATCTCTCCTAACAACCAATATGTCATTTATTTCGATGGCATGTGCCTCCATAAAGAATATGGAACCTTTTTGAATATATGCATGGGATTTAATAAGTGGGCAATCTTAAGATGCTCCTCATATGGGAGCTCATAAAAGACAAATTTCCTTTTCATGCTAATGAGTAATTTCTCAACATAGGTGTTGAATAATTATGGATCATCGAACATAGGCTTGCCATTTGAATTGAACATTTATGTCATATCCTTCTTTTTCTCTCTCTCATATGCTCTATATCATTCAACTGGTGTCATTATTGTAGGCCTTTGGGTTCTCTCTGGTTTACCATTGAAAGTGGATGTTTCTCTTTTATAAGGGTGTTCTTCTAGGAGGAATACCCTAGAGTAGTCTTACACTGGCTTTCGTAGGTGGTTGGACCACCTAACTTTCAAAGAAGGTCCACAACGTTTACATCCATGATACTCTTTTGTTACAAGACTTGTGAAATTATTGTATACAAGCTACATTCGCGATCATGAAGATCATAAAATTTGGAAAGAATTAAATTAATATGTGAAACAATATTGTTAGGTATATAAACAAATCAATAAACATGTAATTTACTAGAGCAAACTCTCAAGCCTGGATAATCATGTGTGGTGTAAGCACATATGCCATACAATGTAAAACCCCTCTCTATTGTGATGGGTCTTGATACACCATATACATGTATCCCTTCCCATAATTCCTTCAATTCATCTACCAATGGTTGTAAGTAGACATCTGTATTCTTCACTTGTCTTCTACTAGGAACTATGAAATCCAACACAATATGTCCATTCTTCATGGAAAACCATGGGGGGATATTGTTATTGATCACTACTTCAAACCAAATAGAATATTTGGTGTTTTGGAGGGAATATGGGTTGACACCATCCATGGCTATGCTGAATCATAGACTTTGTACTTCATCATTGATTTTTTTGGGCCATGTGTTCTCTATATGCTTCATGGATATTGAATCTGTTGGGATTCACATAACTCCCGACTCACTTCTATGTGAGGCATACCATCTATGCAACATAGACAATCCCTTGCAACGAAAGAGCCTTTGAATCCTTGAGATTATAGGCATGTGCCTCAATATCTTATGAGGAGGACCATGTGATTTACCCTTTTTTTGTTGTTTATGGTACCTGTCATGCCCACATTTCAGACATATCTAGTTGTCTTCATATTCTCTTTTATATAAAATACAATCATTCGGACATGCATGATATGATATGTACTCAACAAACAACATTTGCAACAAATGCTTTGCCTCTTCTCAACTACCTGGAAAGACATTATCACTTAGAAGAACCTTATCTTTGAATAACCTGCAGTTGATGGGAAATATAAATGTAAAATGTCAATATTTAACGTTCATAAATAAAACATTTTTAATGTTGATTGTGAAACAAGATTTCTCAAAATATAAGGGACTTGATCATGGTCAATTACCTCAATATTGCTAAGAAACATGCATTTGACATGTCAAACTTTTCTTTCAAGTCGTAGAATAACATTATTGTCCCCAACTGGGTAGACATTGACTAGCCAAGTCCAAATAGAGGAGTGGTGGAAGTAGATTTTAGGCTTTCAAAAAAAGTATTAGTGATATGATCATCCCCTAGCTCATCATTTTGGAATGCATATAACACCATTTCCTCCACGAAAGTCGTGTAAGTAATCATCCATACCAACCTCTATTTGATTGCCTCCATTTCCAACTTGTGATGAAGAACTACTATTTCTGTAGTCATTCCTAATTGGTGAATCTGGACATAGTGAGAATTGAATAGGTGGTTGATTCAACCATTATTTGTATGCTTCCTCTCTAAGTTTTTCTCTTAATGCAACATTCTCTCGATTTGACATTGTAGTGGGGTGCATTGAAAGATGGTAGGTGGGTCACTCATCATCACTAGAATCCTAATTTCAAAAAAAATTGAACATTATTACATCAATGATATTAGTAAGCATAATGAAATTGGTTTGTTGAAATTACATTATATCAAAACAATTAGTACCATCATTGACCCAAGATTGTGGCTCGAAGATGGAATGTTACAATTGGTAGGGTAAAACAACTGTCCATTTTCATCTACTCGCTGCTTGCATATGCTGACATTTTTGAATTGGTAGAATATTTTCTGCATCTGAACTTGATTATGATTCAGGATCATGCAAATTTGGCTACATTTGTATTCAAATTGACATGGACTAAAAAAATAATTAATTAGATAATTAAAATATAAGTAAAATTTGCATTTACTAGAGATGGAAAGGGAGAAATTCGTGGAGGACTTTGAGCAATATGGAATGAGTTGGAATTTGAAGAATTGACCATTTAATATTATGATATTTTTTCCCTATGTTTGAGTAAAATCAACAATAATTTTTTATGTACATACCTAAAATTAATTTGAGAATCATATAACCACAATTTGAATTTCAATATAATTTTAAAACCATTTTTCAAGAATAAGACAACTTTAAGCATAAAATGTATACTATGAACCACTGTAACTCATGTGGATGCATCCTAAAGAATACTTTGATATGAATACGCCAATTTATGTGAAAATAAAAATTCATATAACTTTTAAAGCATATCGGTGTGTTGGTAAAACTAACCGCATCGATACATTTAAATAATAACAACACCAATGTGTTAAAATAGTAGCCGCATCGATTTCCAGGATTTCGAAAATAAAAAAAGGAATTCTATCATATTGGTGCATTAAAAAAATTTAGCACACCGATAAGTTATCTTAATTGGTGCACGTTACTATTAAACGCACCAATGTTTTTTACTATGAAACACACCGATGTTCTGAAAAATTGAAAAAAAAGGCACGATTTTATTTTTTTCAAATTGAAAAATGAGCGGTAATTTATTTTTCGAAATCTAATTTCATAAAGTCTTATAAATAGTAAGAATCTATTCACTATTTCATTATTTTTCGCAAAACTTCAAGGGAGAGATTCATAAGAGAGACATACTAAGAGCACTGTGAAGCAACATAATACTTCAGAACAATAGAACTATTTAGACGATCAACATTTGAAAAGTATGGTGATTCACTCAAAATCCTGCATAGTAAAAAAATTATATTTTACTGTTGATTTTACTAATAATTTCTTTTACAATTTTTTTTAAATTTAATTAAAATTCAGAAAATAAAAATAAAAGCCTTGCATAGTAAAAATTTTGTCATTGATTTTACTAATAATTTTTTTTAACAATCGCTATTCATATTTAGATTTAATTGAAATTCAGAAAAACAAAAAAAATCAATACTTACCTTAAATCGTTGCTTCTTTTTGCTTATAGGACTACAAAATTTCACCTTACGGTTTAACTCCCTCTAGCACTTCACAATTAAGGATTTTCATTTTAGGCATTTTAGATTTAATGGATTTGAGTTACTATATATAAGACGTTTGATATGTAAAGCGAAGATACCACTTATTGAATCAAATCCAAACCCGTTTGGTCCTATCCCTTTTTTAATGACTTTTTTTTATCGGTGCACCCTGTGTAATATAACACACTAGTGCACCTTTGCCAAATAACACCATTAAGTCCAAAAAACTTGTGTTTAATTTTTTATATTTTCATTTCTATTGTGACGACAGTGCTTTTCTCGTTATATATTGCATTGTCATAATTTAAAGTTATTTAAAAATATTATTTTTCGTCGTCGATGCTAAATAATTAAATGTTCTAGTGCGTTTACTAAATTAAACACACCGATGCATTTGTGCACATAAGCGAATGGGTCACCATACCTCTTTTTGGCTGAAAAATATGTGATTTATTTATAAAATATATTTATTGGCTTATGTATTGAATCATACAAGTTGTATATTGATAAAAAAATATTAGAGAAGTTGTCAAGTAACAAAAATACTAATCCGCACAATGATAACACATCCAAAAAAGCAGAAAAGATAAGTTCTTTACAAAATTAATATGTTTGAACTATATGTAAGTTTAACTAATATGTATTGGTTAGTTTACAGTGTCATGCAGAGCTACAAAATGAGGAAACTCGATAAGATTATTTCTGATTTAAGTATAGAAAATCGTAAAAGCTTGATAGAAAGATTGCAGAAGGATGAATTACGTAAATGAAAAAATGCCATTCAATATGGTTTTTTTTTTTGAATTTTCATTAATAATATAATTAAGAATATTAGATTACATATTTCAAACAATTTATTAATTCACATAGGTTTAATGTTCTATAGGGACTAACAACGAAGGAAATGAATGTCATTCTAATATTTTTTTTTATAGAACATGTAAATGACGATGAATGGGTCCTTAGCTCATCTACAGTGGTGTTGGAGGTTAATGAAAGGGGGATAATTTCTTACAAAACTATGAGGGATATAGTGGAATGAACGTATAGATGTGATTTCCACTTACAATACAAAAATCAATCCAATGATTCCAAGAACCAATTTATATTTAAACTACAGGCTTAGTGTTTCCAGAGAAATGGTCAATGAGACATGTCACACTTGCAATAGGAAAAACATACAACAACAAAAAAAAATCATTTAAAAAGTAATATTCCTAATTAAAATTCCTTTCTATAATCATATGTATATATTACTACAAAGAATTCATTTATCAATATCAATTTTGTTATATTGAGTTTTCATATATCAATATAAAAATAGTTTGTTACTTTTTCAGGAATATTATGAAAATCCTAAAGGATTAACGAGATGATATCCAAAACATGCCAGTAACAATGTCCAAAAAATTAAGTGTACAAGGATATGGTCAAAGAAATATACATAATTGTATCACAAGAGGAGCCATCTCAACAACAAAGTGCTTCAAGTGCATGCAATCATTTATTTTTTCTATTAGGCACACATAAACAAATAATTTAACATTAAATATTAATTTTCAAGTATTTTCTTGCAGAAAAGAAAACAAAATGGAACTCATTCAACAAATAAAACAAGACAACAAGGATGAAAAGAGTTGATATCAAAGTTTGTGAGTAATTTTTAATATTTGTTTATAACAACTTAAGATTTTATTTATTTATTTATATTTTAAATTGTTTTACAACAACAATCCTTGAATGTATTCAAATAGGTGCTAACATACAAAGAAGAGCCATCAAAATAATTTCTTGACAATGGGTTAAATATGGGTTGTGAATATATGTTAGCATATCAAAAATTAATTGTGGAATTTGTAAGTATCTATGTTGTTTTACTTCTTTGAGTTTATAATTAATAGAACAAAAAAATCCTTTATATTAAATCTATGATTTATTATGGGGTATAAAACTTGCAAGAAACAAAGTATGGAACTACGCCAACAAAAGAATTGTTGAAAGAATGCACGAGATTTGGTTTTGAAAGAATGTGTATAATTCAGGACTCACTTCATATTATGGTACATTGCTTTTTGATTTACATTGATATATATTATTTATTTCAATTTTCATTATTCTTACCAATGTAGATACATTCATTACACTTTATTTTTATGTTTGCAGATGGAACTTGAAGAAGAAGAAAACAATCAATGAAATCAATAAAAAACTGTCTAAATAACCCAAGTCATGGAAGTAGCTCGAGCACTGACAAAAATTCCAACGAAGAATGATGATCTATTTAGATATCAATTTAAGCTATTGTATTTTTTGAACTAATTGATTGTGAAAATTAGACATTTTGTTTAATGTAATGGAAATAGTGTCCCAATTGAAAGACAAGGGGTTACCAATAACTATCCCATTTTGTATGATAAAGAGCCTCTTATTAACATATAGTAAATTATATTTTAATCTACTTTAATGTGTTATCCAATGTCGTTGTGAAATGTTACACCACTGATTAAATATATGGATGATTAAATATTATAATGAAGAGATGTGAAATTTGATGATATAAAAAATTAATCCAAACATCATATACAAATGCACTAATCAAAATTTAATTTATATGAATACTGTTATAAGATATATGTCAATTTTTCGATGAATAAAGAATTTAAAATATTACAATAATTGCACTTTCATAAGTTGATTTTTTTAAGAAAGAAAAAATAGATATAGGGAGATCGTATATTAATGCACACTACTCCAAATACGAGTTTTTCAACAACGATATTTACAATAATAAAAAATGGTATCTCAATGAATTTGTAAAATAAATATGCACTAGGGGAAGTTATACATTTCATGGACCAGTGTGATTCACTTTTAACACGTTGGTGCCTCGTTACCTTTAATGCACCGATGTGTTAGATTACGTAAAAACACCAGTACTACATGATTTTTTTCGCTTGCCCTGGTGCCTTTTTGAAAGATACAACATTAGGGATTTTGAAAACACATAAGCACATGGAATTATAATTTTTAAGCACCGGTGTTGTTTATACAACTCATCAACATTGGTGCATTGTTATGCATAACTACCCTATGCGTTGGAGAAGATAAAAGCACGAAGGCTGTAAGAGTTTTTTTCCTGCCTCGATGCCCTTCCTAAAAAGTACCACCCAAGGCATTCTTCGAAGACATAAACATGAGGGTAGTATAATTTTTAGGCACCGATGTTGTTTGCATTCAATGCCCTAGTGCATGGTATCATAGATTATACAATCCCATGCTTTTTTATTGTTGAAACACTAGTGCATTTATAAATTTAATGCATCAGGGCTTGAAACATCTATTTCTAGTCTCGATGCTTTTATTTAAATTTATGACATTGGTGCTTTTATACTAGTACCGCACGAATGGGATTTTCATTGTAAGTGCACCACTAAGAAAGCATCCACTAAAATCTCTGACTGCCCAGATTTTTTTAGTTGTGATAAAGTTCCCTTATCAGCTTCACTAAAACATCCACTACCATAAACAAATGTTGTAGTGGTGGTTTTTTTGACAATTCTTGCCAATTTTATAACACTAAAAACCTTCGTTATAACCTCTTCTAGAAGGTATTTTCCTTGTAGTGCTGAGTGTAGGTGGTCTTCTTAATGGTGTTGTCCTTCTGAAGCCATGATATTCTTCTTGAATCTTCTTCATTGTTGGTTGTTGTATGTTCTCCTTTAGCGACTTGTATTCTTATTTCTTGATAGGGCCCTTGAGCCTCACCAACACAAATTCTTTTCTTTGCTTCATTTCCTATCTTCATAGAGCTTGATCCTTTATCAATATTATTTTGTTTATATCCCAGTCTAAGCCTATCATTGACTGGTTTTTGGTTGCTAATGATTTCATCCAGTATTCTGGTACTATTGTCAAAGTTCTACTATATATCCTTCTCCCATAGTTCCTTCCTCGAGGATACTATCATAGCTTCTTGAATCCCAATTATTCTCTTCTTCTCTTCCAACTGCCTCTTGATGTTTCTTTAATCACTCTAACTTTTACTAATTGTATTTTCAAATTTATTATAGCCTGCTTGGTCCCGTCAGAGTTCCTATTGGGACTTTGTAAACATTCTTTTAGTTTCTTTACCACTTCCTTGAGTATGATATTTTTCTTCCTTGTTCTTCTAAGATCACTTAAGACACTAATCAATTTTTCCTCAAGATCCACTTCTCCTTCTTCTTCTTAATGATTTCCTTCATAGGTTTTAGTAGTTTCATTTTTGAGTATCTAATGCCATGAAGAGTAGTCTATTAGAATCATGGTCACTATCATCATCTTTGTCATAGGAGCTACTATCTTCTACTTAATAGAGACTTTTCTTGAATAATTTTCACTTTTTCTTTCCTTTGTTTCTTTTTTGATATTTCTTTTCTTTCTTATAACTTTCTTCTTCATCACTGCCAAACTCCTTTGTAAAAGGACATTTAGAGGCATATTGACTAATTATACCACATTCATTTTTTTTAAAGGAAGCTAACCTTTATATTTTCCAATTCTTCTTTTCAACTTTCACACAATGTCTAGCTTCTTCTTCATCATTTGAATCGTGACTACAACTAGAGTTTGTTTTTTACTTTTTCTTATTCTTTATTGTATTTTTAGAGACCTTGAAAGATGCTTCCCTTTTATATGTATTTTCCTATTTTGTCCTCATTTCATATGCTATAAGAATTGCTTGTAACTCATCCATACTCAATGTAGCTAGATCTTATCTTTCTTCTAAATATGATATTTTAGAATCAAATCTCATTGGGAGAGATTTTAGTATGTTTTGAATGATGTCTATATCTATGATTTTCTCTCCTAATCCTCTCATAGTATTCACATTCTCATTAACCCAGAGAAAGTAAGTTCCGATGTCTTAATCTTCCTTCATCTTCAGGTGTTCAAACTATCCTCTATATGTTTGAAGCTTGGCCCCTTTGACCTTGTCATCTCCTCCATACACATTCTTGAGCTTGTCCCATAATTCCTTTGCTGATTCACAATGGATAACCATGACAATTCTGATACTGTCAGCCCTCCTAGAATGACATACATAGACTTTGAATTATTTTCATAGTCTTCTCCCAACTAGATCCATTAGATTAGAGGTTGGTACCTTATATTCATTTAGAAAAAAATTCCAAACATAAAATCCATGTGCTTGTAAGAACAATCTCATCCTTATGCTCCAAAAAGCATAATTTTGTCCATCAAACAATGGAAGACCATGTTTGGTGTATTTTTCTTGCTTGTCCATGAGTCTTGCTAGGATCTACCTTGTAGTGGTCAAACTAATTCTAAAGGAATCCATTATGATACCAATTGTTGGAATATTTAGCAATATTGGGAAGGGGCGGCGGGTTGGGGTGAATCAATATCAACAATTTTTAACTTCAAAAACTTGTAAATGCATTCAGGGATATAAAGAAAAGCATATAAATATATAGAGCACAAACGTTTTTACGTGGAATCCCAAAGCGGGAGATAACCATAAAATTATTTTCTTAATATATATATATAGAAAGAGTAAATTCAAATTTATCAACACCAACTAAAAGGATGAATTAACTCCCTAGTTTATCAAAACCAACTAAAAGGAAGCACCAATTCCCCTTTTTTATCAACACCAACTCAAAGGAAGCACTAACTCCTTGATTTATTAGCACCAATTGAAAGGAAGCACTAACTCCCTGGTTTGTCAACACCAATTGAAAGGAAGCACTGAATCATTGATTTATCAACACAACATATTTTACAAGAGTCAATATTAGTCAAAGAAAGGTTGTATTTCTGGATTTTTCTCCTCCTATGTCCTTCACATAAGCACTCGATTTCCCAAACAAGACGATCTAGTTAGCAATAGAACTTCCCTCAATAAATGATCCTTGAACTCAGCCTCCTTATCAGCAAGAACTCAGGCTCAATAGGCCCTAAGCTAGGAATAAAAAATTCAAAAAGTGTGCCAAAAATACTTCCAAAATAAGCCTAAAAAATATTTCCAAAACAAGCCAAAAACTTTTCAAAATTTGGCAAAAACTCCTTCCCCACAAAGTCTCTCCAAATCAACTCCTCTTCACTCCTAGTTCATGGAGTATGAACCTTAGAATTCTTTATTTTCTTATTTTTTTGAATATATTTGAATTTTCTTGAGTGAATGACTTGAAATGCTTCTTCTCGCGCCTACTTATAGTGAATTCTGGGATTAAACTAGGATGACTTATTCATTGGCTAGTCTGGCTTGTGGAACTGGCAGAATGTATAATGAATATTTAAAAAATTATTTATCGTCAACCATGAGGAATGAGAGGGAGTGAAATATACTGTTGGAAAGGTCTCAAAATATGATTTCCAAGCATATATGCTATGATTCCATCAATGAGATAGGTAAATGGATTTAAAAATCATTCACAGATAAGGTATCTAAATGAGGCATCAAAAATTCAAAAGTCATTTCTCCTTGACCAGGAGGAGTTAGAGGGAGTACCATATACCATTGGAAAAGTCTCAAAATAAGTTCTCCAACTATATATGTTATGGTTCCATTTGAGCTAGGTAAATGGAGTAAAAATTCATTCAAATATAAGGTATCCAAATGGGGCATCAAAAATCTAAAACCAATATTTTCAAATGTGTTAATTGAATATGTAACTTTCTCTTTCATTTAGATATCCTTTGACATTATTGATAACTTCTTTCAACATAAAATTCAATATCCTCAAATAAGGCAGAAAATGGATTGTTTCTTTGGGATTATTTCTGTGCGAATTTACCAATAGACTTAGTATGTTGATTGATAAAGTTCATTTCTTCTATTTCTTATCAAATTGTTTCCATAATATGCTCTACAGTTTACAACTTTATACCCATGATTTGTATATGAAAATTAGTAACCATTGAAAATATTCTAGTACCTGGGAGCAATTTTCCTTTGACGATATGATTTACTTATTCTTTGATAACTTTGTCTCTATTGGGTTTTCACTTGTTTTTTGTGGCTTTCTCAATTGGTATTATGACTTTTCTCTTGCTATTGGTAATTTTATTTGGTTGTATTGCTATTAGATCCTTTGGTTTCTTCAACATATCTAATTGATTCGATGTATTCAAATTTATTAGTGCTTGATTCTCCTTCATAGCCATACTGATTTTGATGAGAGGATATCTCTGAATACTGAGAATCTCATCTAATTTGTTAAATACTTCAATAAACTTTATTTTCTAGTCCTCCTGAGTCTTGTATTTTTCTAATTCCTTTCTAAGGAGGACTATTTATTCTTCTAGTTTTTTACACTCCTTGCCCTTCTCTTTCAATTGTTTTAATTAGGTGTATTCAATTTCATTTGCTTCTTCCAACTTAGAAGAAGTGATGAATATTCAGATTTATCCTTTTCAAATTTTGCCAGCATCTCCTTCTTCTTCTTATTCTTTTTCCCAAGTATTTGAATTTCTGCTAAGGCAATAATTAATTCACCTTTCGGGTCTACTTTAGCCTCTTCTTCATCAAACTCATCTTGACCTTTATTTGGAGTTTCTAGGGCCATGAGCATAAATTCCTTCATTGTTTCGTTCATTATTTCTTCACTAGAGGACTTCACATCTCCATATTATGAGGAATTGTTGTCTTTTTGTGTATAGAAACTCCTCTTCTTGAACTTCACTTCCTTATTTCCTTTCCCATATTTATTCTTCTCTTTATGGTCATAATCATTCTTCTCTTCTTTATATGAACATTTAGAACATATGGATAATAACCTACTTTTCCACATTTAAAACACTTGAAAGGTAACTTACCTTTGTACGTCTTGGATCCCATCTTCAATAATTTGAAGAATTTTTCCTCTTCTCCATCAGATCCACAACACTAATCTTCTAGATCTTCTTTGCTTTTTTTTTTTCCAGATTTAAAATCAACCTCACTTGATGTAGATTTTCCTTTCTAAGTTTGCATTTCATAGGCTATAAATGTTCCATACAATTGATCCAATGTCAATGTATTGAGATCTTGAATTTCCTCAATGGTTGATACTTTGGCATTGAATCTATCTGGAAGATATTTTGGCATATTTTGAACTATAAAGGAGTCCTTCATAGGTTCATCAAGCCCTCTTATGGCGTTAACTATTTCGTTCACTCGAAGTAAGAATTTGGCTATGTCTTCCTCCTATTTCATTTTTATTGATTCAAACGACTTTATGTAGCCTTGTAGTTTGGTTTTATTTTCTTTACTACCACCCTCATAACAAGTCATCATCTTATCCCATATATCTTACTCAACCAACTCAGATTCAGAAAAACCATTTAGAATAAAGTTACCAACTTAACAAGAACTTTAGCCCAAAAAACACCTACTTTGTGCAAAAAAACATAAAAAACACCCTGAAAAAAAAGTGTTGTTGTTGCATCAATTATTATTATTATTTTTACTCGGGTTAAAATTTGAATTTTTTTAACTAGTGACATTAAAAACCAAATTTTTTATGTAATAAATATGAAAATTCACCCTGAAATGAAAAGTGTTGTTGTTGCACCAATTTTTTTTTCCAAGTTAAAATTCCAATTTTTTAAACAATGACATTAAAAACTATTTCTTTTGTGCAATAAACATGAAAAAACACCTTGAACTCGAAAAGTGTTGATGTTATAGCAATGCTTTTTTTTGTTGTTGTTAAAATTCCAACATTTTTTAGCAATTTTCAACCATGATGTTAAATATAAATATTATGACTTCAAAGAACCTTAAAATTTTGACATTTTCCAACCATGGCATTAAAGATAAAATATCACGACTCCGAAAAACCTTAAAACTTCAACATTTTTCATCCATAGAAATAAAACAAAATATCATCACTTAAAAAACCTTAAATTGTTAACATATTTGAAGACCAAATATCATGAGGGCGAAAACATGAAGGTGGGTTACACTTTTATGCCAAATGTGGTGATGAAATTTCAAGTTTTTCATCTTTTATTGAATTTCACCCCTCAAAATTCATATAAGAATTATGAATTTTGATTTGGAGTAAAAAGACAATATGTGGAAAATTATGTTGTTAACCTAATGATACTTTTTGCAAATTTTTTTAGTGTCGTATAATCTCTCAAATTTCCATTAAATGCAATATATATCCTTACAAATTTTCACAAAAATTAAGAGATATGCGTGTGTTCATGTAGCATAACTTAGTCTAAAAATTGTGTGTATATATATATATATATGATCTGCAAGGAGCGGACTAAGTTTTCATATTAAAATTTTATTTTTTTATGAAAAATTATAATTTTTATTAATGTTCAAAGTTGGCGAAGTAATATTTCAATTGCATTTTGGAGACACATGTGTTCACATAAGATTTTTTTCAACTTTTTAAATAAATTGAAAAACCAAGAGTATCCTTTTGAATATTACTCGTAAATGAAGATAGTGGTGTTTTTAAATTTTTTTTCATTGTGTATATTTTATGTTATTGATTTTTTATTTAGCTCCTTTTATAACTGTTCAACAAAATTTCAAGTGTTATGCTTAAAATAAATTAGATGAAAAATATCATATGAATTCAAAAGTGTCAAATTCATATGCCATTGAATAGAGGATTCTTTCACGAATCCAATGTGATCAACTCCGCCACTTAAGGACAATTTCTGACCTAAGTCCGATAGGGTTCAAAATGGGGTTGCAAAGCAATCTACAGAAGAGGTGCTCAAATTTCAATTTTTAGGACTTTAAGATCTCGATTGAGCGCTTAAATTCAAAATTCAAATTTATCGATCGAGCATTAAAGAAACCCTCGATCTAGCGACATATGTGGTTAACTAACGGCTTGATCGAGCTCAAAGGCTCGATTGATCTGTTAAAAAGATAACCTACAAGTGACCTTACCAACGTTTTATTAATGGAACTGATGGTGGATCATATGGCTAAAGGGCTTTATCGAGCCTATAGCTTGATCGAGCCTCTGTTGTCAACAAATAGTTTAGTTTCTAAATTTGATTGTGCAAAACAAACAACAAACATTTTTTCATAGAGAAATAACAGAGCGTGGAAATTACATAAAGATGCATAAAAAACATGGGAAATTGGAGTGTTGGATCTAGAAAAGGAAATTTTTTTCCATCCACAGAGGAAATATGAGAGAAATTTAGAGAAAGGATGAGATAAAGACGTTAGACATTGAGAGAACAAGAAGTTCATGCAAATATGGTAATTCAAATTGTCTCACTTCTCATATTACTTGCTCCATATTGTATGCATTAAGAAATATGATTGAAAACCAAAAACAAATGGAGAATGAAACAATAAAATTAATATAAAATAAACATTGAAAGTAATATCATATAGTTAAAAAATGAGATGTAACAATAACTAAATAAAACCACTTGAAACCATACAAATTATTGAAAACCACTTGAAACCATGTAAATTATTGAAAAACTACTTGAAACCATGGTTCATTGGAATTTTTTGAAATCCCCTGAATTCATAAAAACTATGAATCACCTTTGAATTGTAATGGTTTAAGATAACCCAGAAAAACTAAGGATGTGATTTAACCAAAGAAAACCATTGGAACATAATTTCCATATATTGTTTACATGAATTACAATTCATGGAAATTTATTTACAAGAAGGATTAACAAAAATGGTTGTCAAATAGGTGCTCCAAAACCTATAAACATTAGTTTGATTAATGTTTGATATCTAAATTAGGAATTAAAGGAGAGAAAATGTGGCAAGATCTACAAGGAGCAAGAATATCCCTACTTCTAATGTGCATGAACTGATAAGACATTCTTTGTTAAATATATATTGAAAAACATTAAACTTTCATAACATTCATAATTATATATAACATTTAATGGTTCTTTGAATCCTAAATGATGATCCCTACCTTTGAAAACCTCACAAGTTTCTCCTTTCAATTCTCACATGAAGGTTATGAGAATTTTTTAAAAAGAACAAGTTTTTGAAAGACATACAAAGTGTAGTGTAGATTTGTGCTTGCACAAAAAGGAGTGTATTAATTCATATAACTATAATGATCCATGGATGACTCATGACTAATCAATATTAAATTCATAAATAATAAATGCAAAATAAATAAATCAACATGCATGTATTGATGATATGTTAGAAATGTTTACAATGTTAATCTTCTTAGACTATGGCAATCTAATGTTAATTAAATTCATCTAGTTGTTTCTCAACAAATGTAATTGTGAAATATATTGCAAAATATGGTTCAAAAGAAAAAAAGAGTTCTTTATTTTAAAATTTGTCAAGATTTGATGAAAATAATTGAAAACATAAAAGACATTGGATATCCATATTTGCACGTGCATAAAAAAGGTTCCTTGTAGAAACATATAGTTTTTAAAATCCTCTTACCCCTCCTTGTGCCCTACTTGATTTTTGTGCTAAATTTTCCATGTATATTCTCCCCAAAAAACACTCAAATCATTTGTGCCCCTCTTCACCACAAATGATAACAATGAGCATTCATTGTTGATAAGACCTTGAAGCATCTTTCTTTTTCTCTAAATCTACTAAAACCTCTATCCCTTGATTTCTTTTTGTTTGCTTATCAACAATTTCATTGTCCTTTTCATCTCACATCTCTTCGACTTTTTATTTGGAATTGTGAAATTCTCTATAGTTATGATAAGTTCTTCCTTTAAGAAATATATTCTTACTATTGTTTTATGGTAATTTGAGTTACATGTTTTAAAATGTTAAATGATATGGTGCTTCTAATGAAGAAAACAAATTCCAACTAATTTGATTTTGTATAGTAGGATTCATTAGGGAAATTTTGAGGTCTAAAATGGGCCTCCAAAGAAAAATGTACAACAAAAATAAACTTTATAAGAACCAATAGGATTCAAGATGATGATGTCAACCATGGGGGATGATTCACCATTTTTTGAGTAAAAAAGTAAAAAGATAAAAAAATGAAAAAAAAAAAAAACTACTTTTTCAATTTGTATTTTCAACTTATCTCCCTTAGGTTTTACTCAAATTTCGAGCGGGAATACTCATTGGATGCAAAATTTAATTCATCATCCAAGGAGTACCCATGTTTCATACTTTCGATGGACCCTGTTACATGAAAAATGAGAAATACATGAAAAAACATGATTGCAATCACATTTTTTATGTATTTCTCATTTTTCGTGTAACAGGGTCCATGGAAAGTATGCAACATGGGTACTCCTTGGATGAGGAATAAAATTTTTCATCCAACAAGTGTTGCCGCTAGAAATTTGAGTAAACCCATATGCATATAAGTTGAAAATACGAGTTGAATATATACATACATATATATATATATATATATATATTTTTTTTTTTTAACTTTTTTTTTCTTCTAAAATTTGATGATGTAATCTAATCTTATTTTATTATTTCCAATATTATTTTGTAATTTCTTTATGAGGTCCATTTTAGACCTCAAAATTCCCCTAATGTCAAATATTAACATAACAATTAGTTGAATAGGTTCCTTATTGTATCACAGAGTGTGTATTTATGTATTGTATCTTATAGTTGATTAAATTTGTATGAATTTATAGATATAGATTTTGTTTTATCTCATGAAATAAATATGGCCCTTCAATTTGGTAATTACTAGCTTGACTTTTCAAGAATCTCCCATTCTTTCAAATTCAAAAGATTCGCCACATCATTAAGTTCTTTAAGTAATAATTCCCTCTGAATTCATTTTGTGAACCTTGAAATTGAAACATAATTGAATATCAACTCTGAAATTGATTCAATTAACCTAAGGAGCATTTTGAAACATTAAGGGCACACATAGAGATCTAGGCTAAAGACATGTTCTGATGTCTTTAAACAAAGGAGAGATCGTTACTTGTTTACGTTACATTATGGGGGTAATCAGTATTCCACGTATGCAAGTATATCAGACCGTTCTCCACGTGCCTTTAGTATATCGGGTGATGCTCCACATATGAAAAGTATATCAGAATACTTCCTATCATATAGGATGCATTAGATAACACTAACACGAACCGCGCTTCCACATACCTCGAAGTATATTTTGGAAGTCCCCACTGGGATGAAAACCAACCCTAGGTAACCAAGTTGACTACCTTTTTATCTGTGATACACTGAACACAACATTCAGGGAGATTTCCTGCATGTACTGGAAATGGTATTTTGTAGTTCACAGTGACTTGGTAATCCTTATCTTCCTAGTTACCCATTTGTTTTGTTTTGTGTCTTTAAAGTTTTAAAATTGATCAAAAAATCGTGGAACAACAACACCATCGTTGCTCGTGTAGGATGAAAACATTGCCTCCTTTACCTCCTAAAGAAACATCTGGATGTCAAAATAATAAGAAAACATAAACTAGCAAGGGTACATTGGAAGTTACTCCCTCTAAAACCACATCTGAAGTTCATCAACCAGAGTTGTCACTTCCTATCAGTACCGATCCAACCTGAAGACCCGACATTATATCATCAAGTGAAATCCACACAAATGTGTCTTTTGTGTTCATTCTGGTAGACTTCTCAGATTTGTACATATAAAAAAAAGGAATCTGCATCGAACCTGTCAAAGTGCAAGCCATCCTTGACTTGCTTGCACCATCTTCACTTGTTCAATTACAATGCCTCTAAGGGAAGGCTAACTTTCTATGGAGATTGTTCCCCAATTATCCAAAACTTATGAAAGGATTTACTCGCCTATTGAAAAAAGGTGTTCCCTTCGATTGGGATGATACAACCCAAAAATATTTTGATGCTTTAAAATATATCCCGGTTTGAGCATCATTGTTGTATCCCCTTGACGATCAACACGATTATTTCTTATATCTTGCTGTAGCTATTACTACCATTGTTATGGTACTAGTTCAATAGGATGACGAAGGGCGTTAGGTCCCTATAATACTAGTGATCACCCCATTACTATTGTAGTTGTATCCCTTATTAACATTGTTGTGCCCCTATTGTCCCCATATTTTTATTACTGTGCCCCATAGAATCCCCCTATTGTTATTTTTGTGGCTTTATATTATTATTGTTAGGTCGGCTGGGTTATATTGTGACTCCTTAGACTGCTATATATAGAAAGGAGGTTTTGTCATTTGAATCATCCAAGAATCATTCATTTGTGTAATGTAAAGGAGGTTGCCCCCTCGAAGAGGCTGAATTCCAAGGCGTTGATCTATCTTTTCTATCTTTTTGTGAGCTGGTTTCATAACATTTGGTATCAGAGCTTTGGATTCTAGGGTTTCACTACTCCAAATAGGTCATCGTGGCATTTTCGCTATAACTTTTCTTCTGCGATGTTTCAGAAGTGAAAAAAAACCCATTTGAGATGAAATCACGCTGAACCTCGGGTCTGAATTTTAGAGCTTTTCGCGCTATATTTGCAAAGATATGATCTGAGGAAGTTGGTCTTTTTGCAGACTCCTGAATTACATTCCAAACAGGTGACCTGGGGAAAATCGTCATAACTTTCTCTCTGAGCATTGGATTGAAATTTAGTAAGAAGGTATAGAAAGAAGACGAACTGTAGTTTCTTGTATGTATTTTTTAGAGCCAAAGGTCAAAACAGGGACACGTGGCATGTCGTACAAGTTCACTCTTCTGAACTAGTCTATAATCAGGTCACTGTGGGAGATTTGGCATAACTCTTCCTTGGATAATCCAATTGCGATCAGACTGGTGGCATTGGAAAGAGGACATAGAGGGCTACTACAGGTCGCAATTTCAAAACTGGATGATCCGAAATTACAGAGATACATTAGAGGCAATATCGAGCTCCTACAAAGTGAAAAAAGGTGTGTATATTTTTTAAATTTTTGCTTAAGCTTGGTTTGAAAAATTATTTTGAAGGAATTCAAAGGGCATAGTAGAGCATTATTATTGGTAACTGATGCCCCGAGGAAGGAAAATGCAAACACCTAGTAAGCAACCTGAAATCTCTAGCATGACTCATGAAGAAGAGGAAGAAATGCTACATGATATATCAAAATTACAAGACCAAGTGCAACAAATTTCACTCTCACAAAAGCTAACAGAAGCTAAGATAAATGGCGTGGAATCTAAGATAAAGGGAGTGGAAGCTAAGATTGACGATTTGAAGATAGATTTGACAAATTTTCTACAATAAATACTCAATAATGGTGAAAGGGTAGTAAAGGAAACTCATGATGCGAACAAAAGAAATGTTAATCATGATTTCATAGACTCTAATGTTGGATAGAAGACCCACCATATTCCAAAAATCGATATGAGGAAGTTCGATGGCAAGGATCCCGCAACATGGATATTATAGATGGAGCAATTTTTCGATCTCAATAATGTGCAAAACACACAAAAGGTACGTATTGCAACTTTATATTTGGAACCAAATCAGTTTGTATGGTATCAATGGCTTTGCTCTCGTAAACAAATTATCACTTGGGCAATTTTTACGGAAGAATTGACAGCACATTATGAGGATACAAAAAGCAACATTTTTTTTAGCCAATTGATAAGTCTCAAACAAAAGGGTTCAATAATGGAGCACATTGAGGAGTTCCAAAAATTGAACATAAGGGTAAAAAATATTCCAGAGGAACATAGGATTGATGTGTTCATAGGGACCTTAAAGGATAATATCCAACATGATGTTCGCCTTTGGGAACCTGATTCATTAGAGAAGGCATTCAGGTTAGCAAGAAAAATGGAAAGCAAAATTATGGCAACCAGGAAGCATACCACTCACAACTATAAAGATGGAAGTATTGTTGCCCCTAGTCTTCCACAACCTATAAGGTTGACACCAAAACAATTGGAAGAAAAAAGAGCAAAAGGGCTTTGTTATAGTTGTGATAGCAAATACACTAAAGGTCATAAGTGTGCTGAGAAGAAATTATTCTACATAGATTGTGAAGAGGAAGAATAAAAGGAGCAAGAAAGGTCAAAAGAAGAGGATATACTCCAGGAACAAAGCCTAGATAAAGAAGAAATGAATCCAACCATATCTTGTAATGCATTGGCTGGAATTACCACTCCTCAAACCATCAAGATAGAAGGACAAATCAAGAAGAAAAAGGTAATAGTGTTGATTGATTCAGGAAGTACCCACAATTTTATTCATTGTAAGGTAGCAAAAGAATTGAATTGCTTCCTATATCCAGCACCAGAGTGTCAAGTGATGGTTGCAAATGGAGGAACAATAAATTGCTCTGGAAAGTGCCATAATATCAAGCTATCCATGGGAGAATATGTATTGACTAGCCCAATGCTTTCCATTCCAATGGGAGGTGCTAATGTTGTACTAGGAGTCCAATGGCTACAATCCTTGGGTACAATAGCTTTTAATTTTCAAGAACTTTTCATGAAATTTTCTGTGGAAGGAAAGGAAGTTGAATTAAGGGGTATTGTAGGGAAACCGGGAAAGATAATCAGCTCTAACGGTATGACAAAGCTTCTAAAAAAGGAACAAAGAGGTGTAATTGCACAATTATGTTCGCTAGATGTTTCCACATCGAAATCATCTATTTCTCCAGATCTCCAAAAAGTCTTGGACAATCATTCCAAGGTATTTGAGACTCCCAAAGGTCTCCCACCTATTCGTGATCATGATCATGCTATTCATCTGATTCCAGGAAGTGTTCCTCCAAACATCAGGCCGTACAGATATCCCTATGCCCAAAAGAGTGAAATTGAACGTATGGTTGCAGAAATGCTAGAGGCTGGTATAATTCAACCTAGTCAAAGTTCTTTCTCTGCTCCAGTAGTATTGGTGCACAAGAAGGATGGATCATGGCGCATGTGTCCAGATTATAGGGAGCTCAACAAGCTCACTATTAAAGATAAGTTTCCCATTCCTGTCATTGATGAATTACTGGATGAATTGCATGGATCAATTTACTTCACCAAGTTGGATCTTCGTTTAGGATATCATCAAATCAGAATGAAGACTGAAGACATTCCGAAAACATCATTTAGAACTCATGAGGGTCATTATGAATTTTTGGTCATGCCTTTTGGCCTTACCAATGCACCTTCTACATTTCAAGGTTTGATGAATTCCATTTTCAAACCCTTCCTTAGAAAATTTGTGTTAGTATTTTTTGATGATATACTAATCTACAACAAGTCTTGGAAGGATCATGTTGAACATGTTGACAGGGTGCTACAACTATTAGAGGAGAAACAATTATATGCAAAAAGATCCAAATGTTTCTTTGGAGTACAAGAGGTGGAATATTTGGGTCATATTGTATCTCATGAAGGAGTTAAGGTAGACCCTAGCAAAATTAAAGCCATTAAGGAATGGAAAATCCCCACATCCATAAAGCATCTGCGAGGATTTCTCAGGTTGACAGGGTATTATCGCAAGTTTGTTAAGAATTATGGGAGAATAGCAGCACCTCTAACAACATTATTGAAGAAAGATGCATTTTCATGGACTCCAGAAGCAACAAAGGCCTTCGAACATCTTAAAGAGGCAATGTGCCAAGCACCGGTCTTAGCTACACCGGACTTCACAAAAACCTTTATTGTGGAATGTGATGCTTCAGGAAATGGAATTGGTGCTGTTTTAATGCAAGATGAAAGACCCATTGCTTTTGAAAGTCGTCCAATCAAGGGAAAGTTTTTACACAAAGCTATTTATGAGAAGGAAATGTTGGCAATACTACATGCACTTAAGAAATGGCGACCCTACCTAATGGGAAGACACTTCAAGGTAAAAACGGATCATGATAGCCTTAAATACTTTTTAGAACAAAGATTATCCTCTGAAGAGCAACAAAAGTGGGTCACAAAGATGTTGGGTTATGACTTTGAAATCATCTACAAAAAAGGGAAGCAAAATGTGGTGGCAGATGCACTCTCAAGAAAGGATGAGGATGTGGAAGCATTGTTGTGTGCCATTTCTATTATCCAACCAGATTGGATAAATGAAGCAAGGAAGGAATGGAAGAATGATGAAGAAGTGTGGGCACTTATTCGAAAGTTACAAAAAGATTCCAGTACATCTGATACATTTAGCTGGAAAAATGATTCGTTATGGTACAAAGATCGCTTATACCTCTGTAAGAATTCCCAACTCAAACAAAAGATTCTTATGGAATTGCACACTTCTCCCTTAGGAGGGCACTCAGGATTTTTAAAAACTTACCACAGGGTTAAGAAGGAATTTTTTTGGGATGGCCTTAAATCAGATATTCAAAAGTTTGTGGCGGAATGTTTGGTTTGCCAACAAAATAAAGTTGAAACAATTAAGACCCCAGGTCTATTACAACCTTTATCCATTCCAAGCCAACGTTGGGAGGAGGTTTCAATGGATTTTATCACAGGTTTACCCAAGTCTGAGGGAAAGAGTGTCATCATGGTGGTAGTTGACAGACTTACCAAGTATGCACACTTTTGTGCATTATCACATCCATTTAAAGCCAGTACAGTTTCTACTGCATTTATGGAAACAATTCAAAAGCTACATGGAAACCAAAAGATTATTGTAAGTGACAGAGATCCCATTTTCACTGGAAATTTTTGGACAGAATTATTTTCTTGTCTTGGTACTCAGTTAGCTCATAGCTCATCTTATCATCCTCAATTTGATGGGCAAACTGAGATAGTAAACAAATGTTTGGAAGGATATCTTCGTTGCTTTGTATCTGATAAACAGACACAATGGGTCAAATGGTTGCCTCTGGCTGAATGGTGGTATAACACTTCCTTCCATACAGAAACAAAAATGACCCCATTTATGGCACTTTATGGATATCAGCCACCATCCATCACATCATATTTAAGAGAAAATTCTAAGGTTCAAGCAGTGGAACATCACATCGAACATCAACAACAAGTCCTCCAACTCTTAAAGGATAACCTCGTGTTGGCACAGAATAGAATGAAACAACAGGCAGATCAACATCGCAGTGAAAGAAGTTTTGATGTAGGTGATTGGGTATTCCTACGGCTACAACCATATAAAAAAATGTCCCTCAAGCAAGCTAAGAAGGATAATAAATTATCACCAAAGTATTATGGTCCGTACAAGGTGTTGCAAAAGATTGGTACTATGGCATACAAATTGGAGCTTCCTGCAGCTTCTCAAGTGCACCCAGTTTTCCATGTTTCATGTTTAAAGAAGGTTATAGGCGACAAGCTCCTAGTTCAAACAATATTGCCAGAACTTGACGAGGAAGAAAAAATTATATTGGAACCGGAAGCAGTCACAGAAACAAGAACTCGACAGCTACGAAATCGATCAATTTCGGAGTATCTCATCAAGTGGAAGAACTTATCCGCTGAAGATTCCACATGGGAGGATGAGAATTTTATACAAAAGCATCCAGAACTACTCAAGCATTGAGGACAACACTTTTTTGAAGGAGAGGGGCATGTTAGGTCCCTATAATACTAGTGATTACCCCATTACTATTGTAGTTGTATCCCTTATTAACATTGTTGTGCCCCTATTGTCCCCATATTTTTATTACTGTGCCCCATAGAATCCCTCTATTGTTATTTTTGTGGCTTTATATTATTATTGTTAGGTCGGCTGGGTTATATTGTGACTCCTTAGACTCCTATATATAGAAAGGAGGTTTTGTCATTTGAATCATCCAAGAATCATTCATTTGTGTAATGTAAAGGAGGTTGCCCCCTCGAAGAGGCTAAATTCTAAGGCGTTGATCTATCTTTTCTATCCTTTTGTGAGCTGGTTTCATAACAAAGGGGATGAACATCCTATATACTACTTGAGTAAAAAATTGAATGATACTAAGATCAAGTACACTCACATTGAAAATTTAGCTTCCAAATTGATTTTTATTAATTGGGGATGAATGCTTTTATCTTTCATCATATTCTGCATCACCCATTTTATTGACACAAGGACAAATACCTTTACTTGTGCGCTCTTCTTTGACCCATATTTCCCTGAGCTTGAAACCCTTTTATTTCCATGTTTTAACTTATAACCGTTGGTCCATGTCAACTTCTACTACCTATTTTCCTACTCTCTAATCATATCATGACCTTCCACCTATGGTGATTTCTTAAATAAACATGTGTAGATTTACTATTCACTTGTCTTATGATGATGATTCACTTGACTTACAAGTATATTTTATATTCCACTATGTAGGGATGGAAATTGAATAACAATGAGGGAGAAGATGTGTACCATCAATTTGATCAACTAGATGATGATCAATATGTGCCCTATGGACCTGATCAACCACTACAGGAACATGTGCCCTATAGAGCTAATCAATTGTCACTAGGGAATAACATGTGCATGTCAATCTAATGTACCAATGGAGGAAGAAGATTTTCCCTATCAAGCTGATCAACCACTGGAAGAACAAATTGTTTCCTCTCAAGTTGACAGGATAACAAGGAGTTGTAGTGGTTTGGAAAGGGGTGGACCATTTGCAGAAAATTTGGATGCAAGCACAATAGAGGACCTTGGGGAGCCTATCCCTACTCACACTATTAGAGACCATGTCAATAACATCATTCGACAACATTTTGAGAAACATTCAGTTGTTGCACAAGCTCAGATACTACACAGGTTGATCAAACATAAGAAACTAAAACATGCCACAAAGCTTTTGGGTCTCCAAGATGCTAAAATCAAGAAGAAACATATGAATGTCACTAAAAATATATCAAAGGAATTCACTATGTTTGGAAAATCAAGAAAACTCAATGTTCGAGTTGCACGCAGGGAGATTACAACTTCTACTATTGCACCAAGTACATCAAGGCAACAAAAGTTGGAAACAATGTCAAAATTTCTCCATGTCTTGAGAAAAACCTTGCAAAAGCATGCTCAATTTAGGGTTTGAGTGAATGAAAATGATGAATATTCTTGTTTGGCTATTACCACCAAGAATCCCTACGAAGATAGGCTTACAACATGAATTAGAGCATTCGTGGTGGAGTTTTGGGAGATCCATTCCCATGCTATTCCAGATAGAAAACACGTTGTATGACATCACATAGCTAAAGGCGAGTACCTAGAACACGCTAAGAACATTGTAGAAATGACAAAAGATGCACTGTTCAAGGAATTTCAGGAAAGAAATCGCTATGTGAAGATATCCATAAGGATGTTTCGAAAATTGAAGCCATGGTTTATTAGGCCTAATACAATTTGTGACACATGTTGTTACTGATATCATGTTGAATTTAAGCTTCATTATGACACTTTCCGGGAATTTTACAAGAAGAACTGTCACGATGACCCTACTCCAACAATGCGTGACTTTATTTCATCAATATTGTGCAAAAGAGATCCAGAAGAGTTGTATTACAAGAAAATATGTATAGGTGAGAGAAGATGCAATGAATGTGGTGATTTGACATTGCTCCATAGGAAATTTCTTATTGATCCTAACCAGTCTGGGATTTCAAATGTCATTGTCACATGGAAGAATTATGAGAATGTCGTGGGAAATCAACCATCTTATTCAACTCTAACGCCTAAGAGGATCAACTATGTTTCATATGAGATTCATATTTCATAATTCATGGGGGTGTTTGAAAACAAGATATATAAATATATCAAACACTTGCACATGTCCAAGTGGAAAGCGTATGAATTTAAGCATTCTCGTGAAGTATTTCATCCAGGCACAATCTTATCAGTGGTGGAATTTGCTGAGAATTACACATTTTCTCCTCAGACAAAGATACAAAGTGAGTATTATCACTCAGACCAAGTGTCCATATTAGTACATGTTCTGTACAGACATGCACAATTGAACATTGATGGTAGGGATAGCATTGACGAGTCACATGATGTGATTAAGGAGTATCACTTTTACATCAGTGATGATCGTGAGCATGACACATTGTTCGTGCAACATTGCTTTGACCTGATTTATGAATCATTAAAAAAAAATGGCATATCATTCAGGAAGCATTGGATATGGTCAGATGGTTGTGCAGGGTAGTTCAAGTCAGCATGCACTTTTTATTGGTTGAGCTGACTACACAAGAAGACAAAAATTCAACATACTTGGAGCTACTTTGAAACAAGACATGGAAAGGGTGAGCATGATGGTGCAGGTGCTTGTGTGAAGCGAGCACTTAGGAGGTGCCAAATGAGTCATGATGCAGATTGACTCAAATCATCACTAAAGGTGGTCAACTAGTGCAAATCCCATTTAGGACATGAAGGTCACGAATCTACAAGGCCTATGCATAGGTTCTTCTGGAATATTGAACTTGGTAATGTGAATAGATCCATTCCTTGGTATTGTAATATTGTATAAGGAACAAGAGAATTACACTCAATGCAGAGCAAAGACATGGGGGAAATATTTTCCATCGAGACAAGAAAACTCACATGTTTTTGTGAGTTTTGCATTGGTGTTGATGGATGTAGACTTGATCACTGTGAAAAACATAGGTACATGAAAGGATGGAAATATGTCCCTCTTAATCCAAAGGGACCTCATCCAATTTCAACGTGGCAAGATATGCACAATGAAGAGGCCATCATTTCACTTGATCATGATCGAGTCTTTGATCTTGTAAGGGAAGGTATGTGGCTCATCTATCATTAACAATTTCATCTATAAATTGAAATCTTGAACGTATTTAACTAATACATATTTTGTATTTTGGTTGTAGGCGATGTTTTTTGCTATCACTACCCCTGCAAGAAACGAAGAGAGTGTGACCTACTATTTGATGCAATGCACATAGGTTAAAAGTAGGTTGGTGAGATCATATGAAGATGGACACTTCACATACCAAATTGATGACATGGTTGTGATGGGCCATTTTTTGAAAAGGTTAAAAAATAGACCGATCACATCATTTATAGATATTTTATGCCTGAATATATATGTTGTCAATACAATCATCTAGTCATAGCATCTCAGATCAATCTCATAGAAATCAAAACAAAGAAAGGTGAACTAAGGAGATGGAAGATGACATAATCAGACCATGAACGTATTATGGAGACTTTCATTCCTATGAGCCATTGACCAAATCAGTATATGATGCAAATGAAAAGCCCTGAAGCTGAGTCTATAATAGTCAAGTGTAATGTAATCTAGTATAAGAGATCTCAAATGTATGATTTTTGTAATATATAACTGTGATAGATGAATACTCTTGTAATTTTTTAATTTTGAATAGAGAAATGTTTCCCTCTTATCTAGGATGGATTCTTAATGGTGTACATATATGTTATATAAGCTTTAGCTTCCTTTAGGTGCTTAAGTTTCTAGAGTATGCCAAATTTCAAGGAGGTGCTTTAGAATCAATAGGGATTTAGATTTAATTTAATTAAAATTTGTCATCTTAAATCTTTTAAATATCATGCGTATAGTATTCATGTTGAGGATGCAAGAAATTTTATAGATCTATATACATGTCATACATATTTGGTTTCTAGAAAATCCATTTCAGTATGTAACAACCAAGTTGATATGGTCCATTTTACTTAAAATGGAAATTCAACAATCTACGTTATGAACAACATTGAAATATTTTTATGTTATTAATAATAAATATGTCATGTGTGAGTTTCATATAAAACATGGAAAGAGTTACACACATGCTTCATATTAGAATGTAATAAGTGCAACAAATTATATATATATATATATATATATATATATATATATATATATATATATATATTATGACTATTAAGCTCTTTTAGATAACCTCAAAATAAACAAAATCGAATAAAACTGATTAGTAGTTTACATCTTGACATCTAAATCAAAATCATTGTAATTTTCAACATACATTGATTGTGCACTAAAAAACACTTTCTACAAGCCAATATGACAACTAAAATTGCTATTTTGTAAAATTTTACTTCTTGAATGTTTTTAATTGAAGGTCTTAAGATAAAAAAATTGATTGAAATACTTGGATAGACAAGTAAATTTAGGAAGTGCATAAAATTATAGAAACATATCATTAATTGTTTAAATTAACATACATTGACTGCACTAAAAGACACTTTCTACAAATTCAATATTAAATTGATGTACATGATATATTTTAGTTCATTTTAAGTATTAAAGTGACTTGCATCATAGTAAGATTGTACTTATTTCCTTAGTCTATGAAACTAGAATTCAAAATTGTTATTTTGTAAAATTTTACTTCTTGAATGTTCTTAATTGAATGTCTTAAGTTAAGGAATTGATTGAAACATTTGATAGCCAACTAAATTTAGGAATGTTCATAAAATTATCTAAAAACATATCATTAATCATTTTTTTGGTATATTAAATTCTAATACATATGAATTATATCATGTGTTATGACTAAGCTGTTGTAGATGACCTCAAAAGAAATAAAATTTAATAAAACAAGTTATTAGTTGAACATTACTAGTTGAAGACATTTTTTAAAATTGAATTTAAAATGTATTTCAATCATATTTGTGTATTTTAATTGAACCATGAACATATATTTTAGTTCATTTTAAGTATCAAAATGACTTGCATCATAGTCTAAGATTATACTTATTTTCTTAGTTTTTACACATGAACATCGACAAACTGAAATAATAAGCATCCATAAAATGAAATAATGTTCATGCATCTATAAATTGTCCACATATGAAAATCATACAAAGTTTGTACATCACATGTGAATATGCGCTATGAAATGGGCCTGAAAATATACAAACTATCTATGATCCACTATATAAAATATTGCTTTTAGAACTCTTATGTGTGTTCCATTGCGGAGAGTGAGCGTCCATAATCCGATACTACAATATAACACATTCAAATTCAAAATAATTAAAACATTATTTGTACAAATATAAACAATCTGGAAATAAATGATTTTGAACCATTCATTTATATAGTCCCCTACATGTGACTCAGTCAATTACAAATTGAAGTCAGGTGGGATGGGGGTCTGATCAATTTGGGTTTGGTGCTCCCCTGCCTATGGCTCAATGCCTCCATACCCAACATCCCACTCATGTGTCCACATAACTACAACATCAACACCCCTTTGCATCTGGGCCTATGTACATAATGACAAAGACAAATTATAATTAGTCTACAGATTAATTAGCATGCATACATGTAACTTAAAAAAATAAAATGTTGAAATCTTAAGAATAAAAATTCACCTCAATTGTTAGTCCATGAGTGTTATGAGGTGGAGGTGGAGGTGGTAGAGACTGAGCCATGGAAACATGCACTAGAGGAGGCTACTATGGATGGTCAACTACCCCCTTAGATGACCTCAGAAGCTCATATGTGTAGCTGGAATATGCATGTATGTTATCATAAAATTATTAATATAAATGCAATCTGATACAAACTTATTAATATAAATAATGTAAAAATTGATGATAAGATTCAAAAATTTCATACATATGTACCTGGTCTGTGTCACGTGGTTTGTGCACCCTCCAAGTGTCACGAATGGTATCACGACACATACATGCATATGAAAAAAGTTGGTCATGCCATAGACTCTTGAGTTATAAATCATCATGTAATGCAACTCGTGGGCCACGAGGCAACGAAGGTGGTTTTCTCATCTCTCCACACAATGCGACATGTGCAATGACCAATGTCCTCTACAAAGGTATGCCTAGTCTCAGCGCTAAGTTGTGACAACTTCCTCTAGCTCCGTCCGAAATAACATGCTCTTAGATGGTTGTGGCAACAATCTCGGAGGTGGTGCTACATATGTAAGGTCCCTACGAGCCCCAACACGTTCATAAATACGTCCCAAACTGGGTCCATAAAACTTAGATCTAGTGTTGGTGTAATCCGACTTCATATGTAGCACAAAATTTGTATATATATTCTTTGCAAAGTAAATGGGGACCTATTCATGGTGGGGGAACTGGCCCCAAGCTCCAATGAATCGATCATAAACAAAAGGGGCCACATCAACATTCTTAAAATATTTTAGCGAAATTAGACCAACATGTCTAACACGACATTTCGAAGGGATGTCAAACAACTCCCCATGAATATCAATGTTCTTGGTGGTGTCTTTCACTACCTTCCAAGTATGTGGGCCTCTAACCTCTAGCCTCCTAATCCTATGTATGGAATATAAATGTTGGATTTGTGGGCCCTCCCTTTGGTATGTTCGATCAACTTATTGATGCTATCCAGCATCAGACACAAACTACGCCTAGTAGGTGAACTAGCAGAGATTTTATCCAACTCTCGTGTGATCCATGTTTGTTGGGCCCTAACATCCTTAATTGTGATATTGGCTATAATGTCATTCCATGGAGGGATCGATACTACACTTTGATCCTCTCCTTCACCCCGCTAAGGGTCTACAAATCATAAACATAATTTAATATATGTATAAAAAAATAGAAGCATAATAACATATATATTAAATTCAAACATCAATTGAAGACGATTTAAAAATTAAAGACAATTTCAAGGCATAAACACATAAAGTTTAAAGAAGATTTAAAATGCAAAATGTATACCTACAACAGGTGAATAATGTCCATTATCTATAGCAAGATCATCACCAGAGATAGAAACACTGCCTCTGACACTCCGACTTGTGTCGAAGCGAGGATCTATGAGTGGAACAAGCACTCTAGTATGGCTACGTGATCTAGCCCGACCATGTATAACAGATCCCACGACACTTCGATGGGTTGCAGTTGGGGGGTGTATGGGAGATGGATTTGCAAACATGAAAACCATTTATAAACTCAAGTAGAATAATCTAGGCTAAAGTCCTAAACTAAATAGAGTGTCTATTTTGATAAATTATCAATCAAAGTATTGATTTCCATGTAAGCAAAATAAAAAAAATGTGATCTTGAAAATCTAACCTACACTTTTCTCCATTTATAAATAATGCATTTTATTCACAAAGAAGAAATATGTAAATATATATACGAAATTGAAATAAACCTATTTACAAAACTAATAAAAATTCATGCCAACCAAATACTCCATAAGACAAGTTCTTATAATGTTTGATTTTGACACATGACATGTATTAGGTGCAAGCACATGAAGACAATGTTTATGGTATGACACACTACATAATGAAGCAATATGGTACAAATTAGAAAAGAGTGAAAATGCTAATATATTTGAACTTTAAATGAACTTTTCATCATGGATTTAATGTATGTATCAAAGATGCATTGTTGAAACTTATATATATATATATTACATTATGTTGCATTATATAGTTAAATAAAAATATAGGAAGTGTAAGTTACAAAATCATTACTCAACTAATAAATTTAATAAGGATGGGAACTAAGAGATATATAGTTGTCATATATCATTATATTAAATAATTCTACAAATATGAGTAATGAAAATTTTAAGGAAAATTACAACTTATAGATCAACTCTAGTCTTAAAAAAGTTGTTGAGCATCACCCAACTTATCTTAAATTATGAAGAACGCATTACATTAAATAATTATAAAACTATGTTAAATGTTATATATCTATCTATCTATATATATATATATGAGAGAAATGTTATAACTATAACTATGTTATATATCTAATTATCTAGTTATGTTACATGCTAGGTTAGGTTATAGTTATGTTAGTTATATATATATAATTGTTATAGTTATATATATGTTAGTTATGTTATATATAATTTTATGTTTTGTTTTTTTTAATATATATATATATATATATATATATGTGGTTAATAAAATTTAATTAAACAAAAAAAATTGTTTTAGCTTTTAATTTAGTTAAAATATTTAATTTAAATACAATTAATTTTTTAAAACAAATTACTATATTTATTATTAAATATAAATTTATTTAAATTTAAGAAAGAAAAATGAAATGAAATTTGTTATTTGATTTAATAAAGGTTCACCATGAACAATCATAATCATTATGTTAAATTAAAGTTCCTAATTTGTTTATTTATTGGAGTTCTATAGTTTAATTGTTTTCTGTTTTGAATTTTTTTTTGCTATATTTCTCATCAAATTTGTTCGAAATTTAAAATGTATTTTTAATAACAATAATTCTTTTTTTTTTTTGAAAATTTATTTCACTAAAATTCTAAAAAAACATTAAAAATTAAAATAATTAAAAATAAAATTTACTATAAAAAATAATTAAAACCTAAATTATATTTTTTTTGATGCTTTTCAAGGGTTTTCTTGGTGTCTTTTCAAGTTGTATATTGTGGTTTTCAAGGGTTTTTTTAGTGGTTTTCATGGTACTTTCAGGATTGCTTTTTGTAGTTTTTGTATGCTAGGATTTTTTTTCAAATTAATTTATTTTATTTGTAGAAAAAAATTAAACAAAAGAGACAAAAAATGACAGGAAACCTACCTCGGCTTGAGCCTCTGGGTCATTTGCCAGGTTGATAGGTAACTGGATTGAGTTCCAGGTTGATAGGTAACTGGATTGAGTTCCTCCATCTCGGTCGAGGTTAGAAATCTTCCGTCAAATCCCTTTTCTTCTCGCGGTCTCAACAAAATGACTTGCACAGGTCGTAGCTGGAGTATTTGAATGAGAAATAACACTCGATCGAGTTATATCTTTTGATCAAGCCAATGGCTCGATCAAAAGATATAGCTTGATCGAGCCATAACTCTTGATGAATTCGTTAACTCGGGTTTGAAAATGACTTGATCGAGAGTTTGTTTAAACTTTCGATTGAGCTATTTTTAAGTGCTTCAACAACTTGACTGCATCCATTTTTCAGCAAAATGCTCCCTCATTTCACCAAAAAGTTTTACCCAGCTCCATGCTTTGACCCATTACAAAATAAATCTTAAAAATGAATTCCTAAATAAAAAATTCATTATACCAAGAGTAATTTTTTTAAATATTAAAAATATAGCTCTTATAAAATGTTAGACTAAAACAACTTGACATATTGCAATGAAAACTGAAAAGTCAATCATCAAATTGACATGAAATGGGGGTAGATTTGACATATTGCAATAAAAACTTAAAAACCAACCATCAAATTGTCACACGATGAGGCCAGACTCGATACATTGTAATGAAAAATTAAAAATCCACTATCAAATTAACACATTATGAGTTCAGATTGCTAGTCCAGTATGACATAGCCCCTGCAAGGAAAAGAAAAGATAAATAAATAAATAAACAAAAAAAAAGAAAACGAAAAACAAAACAAAAATTAAAACATGATTTAAAATATAAAAAAATAAAAAATAAAAAACTATAAATTAAACATTAAAAAAAAAAAAATAATAATAGAAAAATAATTCAAACATAAAAGAAATTATAAAAAAAACAGAAAGGAAAACCCAAAAATTCAAGCATAATAAAAAAAAAAAAACTAATAAAAAAAATTCAAACATAGAAAAATAAAAACGAAAAAAAATAAAAAAACAAATTTAATAAAAATAAAAATAAATAAAAACCAAAAAATTGTCTCCCTAAAAAATATAAAACAAATTAAAATTAAATAAATAAATATTTTTAATAAGAAAAAAAAACGTTATTTTAAAAAATTAACCAAAATATTAAATAAATAAAAATAAAAATAAAAATATAAAGTATCAATAAAATCAAATATATATACATATATATATATATTAAAAATAAAAATAAAAATATAAAATATCAATAAAATCATATATATATAGTTAGAGGCCAATTCACGGAATCAACCCAACATGCCCTACAGAAAATTATAGACAAATTCCAACAAAGGACTTAACTTTATTCTAGTTGTCCATTAAAAAATAATAAAAAATGTACATAGTCAATGTTTGTTACTTGTGATGTTTAGTCAATTTATGAACCACATAAAAGACTGAACGGAATTTGGAGGAAATTTCTGGTCAGCCATTGAAAAAAAAATAATGTACATACTTGATTGAAGACTAATCTTTTCCTTGTGAAGTTAGTCGAACAACAGAAGAGACCAAATGAAATTTGAAGGAAGTTTCTTCCTTGTGAAGTTAGTCGAACAACAAAAGAGACCAAGTGAAATTTGCAGGAAGTTTCTTATAATACTCATATATTTTTAGATTTATAAGTTTGTTTAGATCTACAATGCTAAATGGAACAGAGCTTACTAGTTTTTGTTTGTGTGAAAAGAATAAAAATTCAGAGTGTAAGAGTCCTAATCAACCTCTTGAAACAAGTCTAAAATGTTGTTGACCATGTACTCTGCTGCGTCCATTGAATCAATTTGGTATTTAGCTTTTGATTTTTGTTTTGACAATATAGCAGCATGGTCAACATCGACGTAGCAGAGGCTCCACACCACCGCATAAATCCGCTATCCATTAATCCACAACATTTCTCACTCATGTGGATAAATATATTTCCAATAGGTAGGTGTTTAGTAGGTGCTTTTGAATATTGCCACACATGCTTAATAGTGCATTGATGTGAATATTAATGAAGTAGGTGCTCTTGAATACGGCCACAAATATATAATAGTGCATTGATGTGAATATTAAAGAGGGTAATAACTTTCAACGAACCTTTGAGGCCGGCGGGGTCGATTCTTATAGTATTGTAATATTTTTTTCCTTTATTTTTTTTTTTTAAGTTTGGTAAGATTTTTTGATTTTTATGTTTATTATTTACTCCATTATGATGAGGGTAGTAGACGATTTGAACTCAAGATTTACGGTTCGGTGAGACTTCATTTTACAACCATAACTACTTGAACTACCCCAGGGCTTTTAATTATTATTATTATTATTATTATAATTACTATTTTTGAAATTTTAATTTTTGAAAATTTCGTTTAATTTTATTTTGTTTAATTGTATTTTATTTGTTTAATAAATTTTATTTTATTTGTTAATAAATTTTGATTTTAACTAGTTTATAATATTGTTTGTATTTTCCAGAGAAAACTGTGTAGATGTTTAGCTTATCCAACGTTTCATGTGGACACTCCACCCATCATCAAAGACCATAAAGTAAATAGAAAATAAGCGTCAAAATTTATAAATAATAAAAACATGGAGACTAGAATAACGATCAAAAAGATGAAAAATATTAAATTAAACAATGAACACTGACATGAGATGGGAGAGATAAATTATTAAACAAAATGGTTAAATTAAATAATAAAAAAAAATTGATTAAAATATTAAATAAAATAGTTAAAAAAAATTAATTAAAATTTATAATGTTTTTTTTTTTCAAACCATTTTTTTAAATTTTTTGCGTGAGATTATTTTTTGTCCATGCTTTGTTTTTTTAAAGTTTAAGTTATTTTTAGTTTAAGTTATTATATGAAACATTACTTTTAAAAAAGAAAAAACTTCAATTTTCCATTACGGTATCCAACTTTTGAAGTGTTGTTTTGCAATATCGCATCATGATGCAGCAAAGGCTTGATACCACCACATAAATTCACTATCCATTGCTCCACAACATTTCTTTCTCACGTGGAAAAATATGTTTTCAGTAGGTAGGTATTCAATAAGTTCTTTTGAATATGGCCAAAAATACTTAATGGTGCATATATGTGAATATTTTGGAACAAGGGTAAAATTTATATTTATATTTTTTAAAATCTGCTTTATTTTTTAATTTATTTAATTTTAAAATTTTTCATCAAGGTTTGGTATATTTTAATTTTAATTTTTTTAATTTCTTAATTTATTTTTTAATAAATTTTGATTTTAATTGATTTATAATGTGTCTTTTGGTTTAGTTTTTGTTTTTATTTTGTTTTGAATTTTTTGGAAATTTTATTTTAAATGTTTTTAATTTTTTTTTTAAATAAATTTGTTTTTTTTGTTAAAGTTGTTGTTATATATATGCATAATTCCTAACTTAAAATTTTATATGAATTATTATTTTTGGGAAAAAACTTCAAATATTATTATATTTGGATATAACATTCATAAAATTGGTTAGTTTTTCAAAAAAATTGTTTGATTTCTTTCATCAAAAGCCTTCATTTGACATGTCAATTTTTAACGAAAAAGTCCTGAAATGTGTACTTTTTAAATTATATCTATATGCAAAATGTGTATTTTTTGTGTGTTTAAAATGATTAACATAATTTCATAAAAAAATCCTTACATCAAAATATCAATTTTATTGCTTCTTCTCCTTCTTCTATTTTTTTTTGTTAAACTTGAAAAAGATTGAACATTTCATTACAAAAAAAACATTATAAAGTAAAACAAAAAATATGAACTTGAAAACACTTAAAAAACAAACAAATGAGATAAAGAAAAAAATAAAAATAAAAATAAAAGGAAAAGACAACTTGAAAAATGGTTAAATAACTAACATTTACAAGAAAAAAAATGTGTTGCTTAAGGCATAAAGAAATTTAAAGTGTCAAAAATCCCCCCTTTCCCTCCCCACCCTAAAAAAATGATGTTGCATCAATGCTTTTCAAAATCAGCATGAAAATCATCAACATTTAAAATAAATATCCACATTTAATACATAAAAAATTAAAGTGTTAGAAATATGCTCGCCACTAAAAAAAATTTGATGTTGGATCAACACTTTTCAAAATTAGCATGCAATTCACTAACATTTAAAAAACATGTCCATAATATATAAGAAAATTTAATGCGTCAAAAATATGCTTCTCTAGAAAAAGGTTGATGTTGCATCAACAATTTTCAAAATTGACATGAAAATCATGATTTGGTGTGACCTCTAAAAAAAGAGGACTAGGTATAGTTTTTGTTAAGTTGGTGACTTTGTTTTAGGATTGCATCCATTGCTTTAGCATTGTAAGTGAACTCAAGCTTATCATCTTTACTAACTAACATATTTGTCTTTTCATAACCATTATGTACTATGTCCCAAACATTTGCATTGAGAGACATTAGATATGTTCTCACTTGTACATTCCAAAATGCATAATTTGTTCATGTGAACATGGGGGATTTGTTAGTGGAACTTCCATCTTCATTAGCCATTGTCTCAGATCTACCTTCCAGTTGTTAGATTGTTGTTGAAGGAACCTGATTTGATCCTAATTGTTAGGAACCAGGATAATACTCAGAGGGGAGGCGAATCAATATTATTGTCAATTTTAACAACTATTAACAATATCCAATATTTCAATTCATTCAATAGTCAATTAGATAAACAACAAATAGAAACACATAGAGATGCTAGATGTGTGTGGAAACTCTCAAAAGGGAGAAAACCACAAAAAATATATATGAGTATTGTTGTTACATCAACTTTTATGGCTCCAAACAAAAGGAGATACACATCCCTTGAATTTATAAGTACCCACATGAAGGAAGCACCAACTCCCTGATCTTTACAAGCACCAACCTGAAGGAAGCACCAACTCCCTGATGTGCATGCACCAAACTGCTTGAGGAAACAACCTCTTAAACCTGCTTGTAGGCACCAACTTGCTTTACTAAGTAGATCCCTCTTTCATAACATTTTCAAACTCAAATCTATAGGTGTTCTTGTTTATACAACCTTTTTTATACCTTTCCCTTATTTTTAAATTTACTTCTTGTTCTAAATCCTCAACACAACTTCATAGTCATCCTCGAAACTTTTCTACAATCACGTGTCCTCCACAAAATTCATTCCATAGTCTTAGTTTGCTCCTTTTGCACCACAAAAACATCACATATGAATCTTTTCAATAGAAATCATAGATGAATGAATGCTTCCACAAATTTCCAATCTCCTTGGCTTATTTATACTTTATCGGATCAACTAACCATGGTGCACCAATGATCAACCAAACAACCTATATTGGTTTTATTTTTTCTTGTTGTAAATTTGGTTTAGATGACCTAGATATGACTCGAACCAATGGCTTCTCGAGGGCTTAGATTTAGGCCCATGAGACCACCTAATATGACCCTGATAGCCATTCATTCCACAAAATTTAGATCCAAGAACACTTGAGTGTAGTAGATTACTATACATCTAGATTCTTTATGACCCGAATTCCAAACTCTAGCACCTAGGGGCTTATCGTTGCATATAGGTTCGAGAATCAAGACCATAGGCTTGAAACACCCAAATTATGTATTGAAGATGCAGGCCCATAAGAATATGTTAACCTTCCCAAATCTTCAGATCAACCAAGTAGATCTTCACATGGAAACTTGACTGAAAACGAAACCTTGACCACTTTCCCATTAAATCCAGTATCTGTCTTTTCCTTTGACAAATTAGTTGCATCCATTAATTCCTTGATCATTGGATAGTCAGATGGATTTTCACATAGAATCATGAGCACTGTTGAACATTGACCTCTTGATCTTTGAGCTCAAATCGATATTCAAGCATTTTTACCTTGGAAAAACTGATTGCACCCATCATCCCCTAGATTACTAGATCGCTGGATGGATTTGCACATAGAACGATGACCACTAATGGATCTTTGACCTTCAAATTCGTTACATCCTAATTCAGCCCTTTGGTAGTTAACGTGTACTCCCCATATTTCTTGGTAACCTTGAATATCTGTATGTCCAACGTCTTTTCCCATTGGATCTAGATCTGATCTAAAAGAAAACTTATAAACTAATGAGATATTGGACCTTCATATCATTAGATATCTAGATGTCTTGGAAAATTTGGCCTACTGTGGTTTTTGGGGCAATTTTCTTGTTCATGGCTATTTTATCCAAAAGCTAAATACACTAAAATTTTTCACCAAACTAGTGATTGGCATGAGTCTCAAGGATGCCATGCCAAAACTTTGAGAACCAATTAGAACTTTCCAAATGGATATTTTTCCACGTCATCTCTTACATTTCACTACCACATCATCTACCACATCATGTTTCCACCACATGTCATGTCGCATAGTCGCCACATGTCACTTGAAATTGTATCACTTGTCCACCCAAAAAGCCCAAATTTTCCTGCCACATGTTCACACCTTAGAGTGCCTTGTCATCATCTTCTTCCACTTGGCACCATTTTTCATCCTACTTGCACCTCTAAGTTAGTTGGGATCCACTCATTGGATAACAGAGAAAACTAGAAACTTGGTGATTTTGTTAAGAACTCTTGCCGCATTGCCACATAATTATATGCTTGGATGATAAAGAATGAATCTAGTGTCTGATTCTTTGATTCAATGAATCAGATGTAAGATGATTCACATGCCCGAACATGATGAAGGAGCCCAAATATCTTGAGGAATCCAAATATGCTAAAGAGTCTGGATTTGCTAAAGAAGTTGGATACATTGGAAAAATATGGATAAACTGAGGAATCAGATCTGTTGAAACATATGGATATGTTGAAACCTTTGGGAACGCTGAAGAATTGAAGAAGCATGGATATGCTGACAATTCATATACATTGTTGAGGCTCGGAACTTTTACTAGTCTTGGAACCTTGCATGATTTCTTCACTTCAACTTAATTTTCCTCTTGATCCTTGTGGACTTAGAAGAAATATCATATATTATTGTAAAGGTCTTGGAGAAGGCTATCTAACTAAGGACTTGGCATGTGATTTTGAATAAAATACTTGGAGGAAAACTGTCTATAATGATAGTCTACATAGCCAAATGACATCATGAGCATCATGCATGACACCTGATCAATCTCCCCTTGAACTTGACATCACTTGTTGACATAAAAGAGAAAACTTGACATCAATGACAACCATTTCCAACTTATTCAACATTATGTCATAAGCCCTAGGTAATTTTTCCTTAGAAAAAACCCTAACCTAACCCTAGGCTTCAACTTAGGGCTTCTTAAATCCTTGTTGCTCCGATTACTAATCTTATCTATTTTAACAAGCCTTTTTTTGGTTGTATGCACTTTGGTGAGTCTTTCTCCTTGTTTATTCACTGAAACCTAGGGAATAATTTCCCTATATATGTCTCTTGGAGGGCACACTTTGCCTTGTATTTGTTGGATTGAGCCTTTTCCTTAAGCTGAGTGTCGTTCCTAAGCCTATCCTTGTCACCTCTAAGCCTTAGGCCTTGAATATATATTAGGTGGTCTACATAGGGAAGCTTCCCATATGGTGAAAGTCCACTAAAGAGAAAGAGGTGGTGTGTTGTGGTGATAGTGGGCTCCCACCTCATAGTGTTGTCTCTTGATCTAGTTCTTGTCTTGTGAGTCCCATCATAAGACTTGTTAGATTTTGAGGCAACACAACCAACTATCTTTTCAATTTTATACAAAAACTTGGACAAGAAAATAACTTTATCAATAAAAGATGTTAAATATCCATACAAAGGAAACTGAGTGGCATGAACAAAGTAGGAAAATATGAAATTTATGGTATGAACCTTATGATAAGATAATCTATGTCAGAACCTTTGCAAAAAGTGCATTAATTATGCTAAAATAATTGATACCTTTCAAAAAGGACAAGAAATTGCAAGAGAACTAGGACAACTTTATAGGTTTAATTTTTAATTTCTGAAAATTGCAAGAGAACTAGGACAACCTTATAGGTACAACATAGGTTTAATGTTCTATAGGGACCAACAACGAAGGAAATGAATGTCATTATAATATTCTTTTTTATAGAACATGTAAATGACGATGAATTGGTCCTTAGCTCATCTACAGTGGTGTTGGAGGTTAATGAAAGGGGGATAATTTCTTACAAAACTATGAGGGATATAGTGGAATGAACGTATAGATGTGATTTCCACTTACAATACAAAAAGCAATCCAATGATTCCAAGGACCAAGTTATATTTAAACTACAGGCCTAGTGTTTCCAGAGAAATGGTCAATGAGACATGTCACACTTGCAATAGAAAAAACATACAAAAACAAAAAAATAATCATTCAAAAAGTAATATTCCTACTTAAAATTCCTTTCTAGAATCATACATATATATTACTACAAAGAATTCATTTATCGATATCAATTTTGTTATATTGAGTTTTCATATATCAATATAAAAATAGTTTGTTACTTTTTCAGGAATATTATGAAAATCCTAAAGGATCAACAAGATGATATCCAAAACATGCCAGTAACAATGTCCAAAAAGTTAAGTGTACAAGGATATGGTCAAATAAATATACATAATTGCATCACAAGAGGAGCCATCTCAACAACAAAGTGCTTCAAGTGCATGCAATCATTTATTTTTTCTTTTAGGCACACATAAACAAATAATTTAACATTAAATATTAATTTTTAAGTATTCTCTTGCAGAAAAGAAAACAAAATGGAACTCATTCAACACATAGAACAAGACAACAAGGAAGAAAAGAGTTGATATCAAAGTTTGTGAGTAATTTTTAATATTTGTTTATATCAACTTAAGATTTCAATTTTTTTTTTTTTTTTTTAATTGTTTTACAACAACAATCCTTCAATGTATTCAAATAGGTGTTAACATACAAAGAAGAGCCATCAAAAGAATTGCTTGACAATGGGTTAAATATGGGTTGTGAATATATGTTAGCATATCAAAAATTTAATTGTGGAATTTGTAAGTATCTATGTTGTTTTACTTCCTTGAATTTATAATTAATAGAACAAAAAAATCCTTTATATTAAATCTATGATTTATTATGGGGTATAAAACTTGCAGGAAACAAAGTATGGAACTACGCCAACAAAAGAATTGTTGAAAGAAGGCATGAGATTTGGTTTTGAAAGAATGTGTATAATTCAGGACTCACTTCTTATTATGGTGCATTTCTTTTTGATTTACATTGATATATATTATTTACTTCAATTTTCATTATTCTTACCAATGTAGATACACTCATTACACTTTATTTTTATGTTTGCAGATGGAACTTGAAGAAGAAGAAAACAATCAATGAAATCAACAAAAAACTGTCTAAATAACCAAAGTCATGGAAGTAGCTCAAGCACTGACAAAAATTCCAACGAAGAATGATGATTTATTTAGATATCGATTCAAGCTATTGTATTTTTTGAAATAATTGATTGTGAAAATTAGACATTTTGTTTAATGTAATGGAAATAGTGTCCCAATTGAAAGATAAGGGGTTACCAATAACTATCCCATTTTGTATGATAAAGAGCCTCTTATTCACATATAGTAAATTATATTTTAATCTATTCTAATGTGTTATCCAATGTTGTTGTGAAATGTTACACCATTGATTAAATATATGGGTGATTAAACATTATAATGAAGAGATGTGAAATTTGATGAGATAACAAATTAATCCAAACATCATATACAAATGCACTAATCAAAATTTAATTTATATGAATAATGTTATAAGATATATGTCAATTTTTCGATGAATAAAGAATTAAAAAAATTACAATAATTGCACTTTCATAAGTTGATTTTTTTAAGAAAGAAAAAATGGATACAAGGAGATCGTATATTAATGCACACTACTCCAAATACGAGTTTTTCAACAACGATATTTACAATAATAAAAAATGGTATCTTAGTGAATTTGTAAAATAAATACGCACTAGGGGAAGTTATACATTTCATGCACTAGTGTGATTCATTTTTAACACGTTGGTGCCTCGTTACCTTTAATGCACTGATGTGTTAGATTACTTAAAACACTAGTACTACAAGATTTTTTTCGCTTGCCCTGGTGCCTTTTTGAAAGATACAACATTGGGGATTTTGAAAACACATAAGCACATGGCATTATAATTTTTAAGCACCGGTGTTGTTTATACAACTCATCAACATCGATGCATTGTTATGCATAACTACCCGGTGCGTTGGAGAAGATAAAAGCACCAGGGCTGTAAGATTTTTTTTCCTGCCCCGATGCCCTTCCTAAAAAGTACCACCCAAGGCGTTTTTCGAAGACATAAACATGAGGGTGGTATAATTTTTAGGCATTGATATTGTTTTCATTCAATGCCTTGGTGCATGGTATCATAGATTATACAATCCCATGCTTTTTTATTGTTGAAGCACTTGTGCATTTATAAATTTAATGCATCAGGGCTTGAAACATCTATTTCTAGTCTTTATGCTTTTATTTAAATTTACGACATTGGTGCTTTTATACTAGTACTGCACGAATGGGATTTTCACTGTAAGTGCACCACTAAGAAAACATCCACTAAAATCTCTGGCTGCCCAGATTTTTTTAGTTGTGATAAAGTTCCCTTATCAGCTTCACTAAAACATCCACTACCATAAACAAATGTTGTAGTGGTGGTTTTTTTGACAATTCTTGCCAATTTTATAACACTAAAAACCTTCGTTATAACCTCTGCCAGAAGGTATTTTCCTTGTAGTGCTAAGTGTAGGTGGT
This sequence comes from Pinus tabuliformis, assembly GCA_031772625.1. Classification (NCBI taxonomy): domain Eukaryota; kingdom Viridiplantae; phylum Streptophyta; class Pinopsida; order Pinales; family Pinaceae; genus Pinus; species Pinus tabuliformis. The sequence continues at coordinate 275,369,564 of CM062805.1, read as the reverse complement.
CTTCTTGATGGTGTTGTCCTTCTGAAGCCATGATCTTCTTCTTGAATCTTCTTCATTGTTGGTTGTTTTATTTTCTCCTTTAGCGACTTGTATTCTTATTTCTTGATAGGGCCCTTGAGCCTCACCAACACAAATTCTTTTCTTTGCTTCATTTCCTATCATCATAGAGCTTGAACCTTTATCAATATTATTTTGTCTCTCCTAGTCTAGGCTTATCATTGACTAGTTTTTGCTTGCTAATGATTTCATCCAGTATTCTGGTACTATTGTCAAAGTTATACTATATATCCTTCTTCCATAGTTCCTTCCTCGAGGATACTATCAGAGCTTCTTGATTCCCAATTATTCTCTTCTTTTCTTCCAACTGCCTCTTGATGTTTCTTCAATCACTCTAAATTTTTCTAATTGTATTTTCAAATTTATTATAGCCTGCTTGGTCCCTTTAGAGTTCCTATTGGGACTTTGTAAACATTCTTTTAGTTTCTTTACCACTTCCTTGAGTATGATATTTTTCTTCCTTGTTCTTCTAAGACCGCTTAAGACACTAATCAATTTTGCCTCAAGATCCACTTCTCCTTCTTCTTCTTAATGATTTCCTTCAGAGGTTTTAGTAGTTTCATTTTTGAGTATCTAATGCCATGAAGAGTAGTCTATTAGAATCATGGTCACTATCATCATCTTCGTCATAGGAGCTACTATCTTCTCCTTAATAGAGACTTTTCTTGAATAATTTTCACTTTTTCTTTCCTTTGTTTCTTTTTTGATATTTTTCTTTCTTTCTTATAACTTTCTTCTTCATCACTGTCAGACCCATTTGTAAAAGGACATTTAGAGGCATATTGACTAATTATACCACATTCAATTTTTTTAAAGGAAGCTAACCTTTATATTTTCCAATTCTTCTTTTCAACTTTCACACAATGTCTGGCTTCTTCTTCATCATTTGAATCGTGACTACAACTAGAGTTTGTTTTTTACTTTTTCTTATTCTTTATTGTCTTTTTAGAGACCTTGAAAGATGCTTCCCTTTTATATGTATTTTCCTATTTTGTCCTCATTTCATATGCTATAATAATTGCATGTAACTCATCCATACTCAATGTAGCTAGATCTTATCTTTCTTCTAAATATGATATTTTAGAATCAAATCTCATTGGGAGAGATTTTAGTATGTTTTGAATGATGTCTATATCTATGATTTTCTCTCCTAATCCTCTCATAGTATTCACATTCTCATTAACCCAAAGAAAGTAAATTCCGATGTCTTCATCTTCCTTCATCTTCAGGTGTTCAAACTATCCTCTATAAGTTTGAAGCTTGGCCCCTTTGACCTTTTCATCTCCTTCATACACATTCTTGAGCTTGTCCCATATTTCCTTTGTTGATTCACAATGCATAACCATGACAATTCTGATACTGTCAGCCCTCCTAGAATGACATGTACATATAGACTTTGAATTATTTTCATAGTCTTCTCCCAACTAGATCCATTAGATTAGAGGTTGGTACCTTATATTCATTTAGAAAAAAATGCCAAACATCAAATCCATGTGCTTGTAAGAACAATCTCATCCTTATGCTCCAAAAGACATAATTTTGTCCATCAAACAATGGAAGACCATGTTTGGTGTATTTTTCTTGCTTGTCCATGAGTCTTGCTGGGATCTACCTTGTAGTGGTCAAACTAATTCTAAAGGAATCTGTTATGATACCAATTGTTGGAATATTTAGCAATATTGGGAAGGGGCGGCGGGTGGGGGTGAATCTAAAAGGAAGCACCAATTCCCCATTTTATCAACACCAACTCGAAGGAAGCGCTAACTCCCTGATTTATTAGCACCAATTGAAAGGAAGCACCAACTCCCTGGTTTGTCAACACCAATTGAAAGGAAGCACTGAATCATTGATTTATCAACACCACATATTTTACAAGAGTCAATATTAGTCAAAGAAAGGCTATCTTTTTGGAATTTTCTCCTCCTATGTCCTTCACATAAGCACTCAATTTGCCAAACACGACGATCTAGTTAGCAATAGAACTTCCCTCAATACATGATCCCTGAACTCAGCCTCCTTATCAGCAAGAACTCGGGCTTAATAGGCCCTAAGCTAGGAATAAAAAATTCAAAAAGTGTGCCAAAAATACTTCCAAAATAAGCCCAAAAAATATTTCCAAAACAAGCCAAAAACTTTTTAAAATTCGGCAAAAAAATCCTTCTCCACAAAGTCTCTCCAAAGTAGCTCCTCTTCATTCCTAGTTCATGGAGTTTGAACCTTAGAATTCTTTATTTTCTTATTTTTTTGAATATATTTGAATTTTCTTGAGTGAATTACTTGAAATGCTCCTTCTCGCACCTACTTATAGTGAATTCGGGGATTAAACTAGGATGACTTGTTCATTGGCTAGACTGGCTTGTGGAACTAGCATAATGTATAATGAATATTTAAAAAATTATTTATCGTCAACCATGAGGAATGAGAGGGAGTGCAATATACCATTGGAAAGGTCTCAAAATAAGATTTCCAAGCATATATGTTATGATTCCATCAATGAGATAGGTAAATGGATTTAAAAATCATTCACAGATAAGGTATTTAAATGAGGCATCAAAAATTGAAAAGTCATTTCTCCTTGACCAAGAGGAGTTAGAGGGAGTACCATATACCATTGGAAAGGTCTCAAAATAAGTTCTCCAACTATATATGTTATGGTTCCAATTGAGCTAGGTAAATGGAGTAAAAATTGATTCAAATATAAGGTATCCAAATGGGGCATAAAAAATCTAAAACCAATATTTTAAAATGTGTTAATTGAATAAACTTTCTCTTTCATTTAGATATCCTTTGACAATAATGATAACTTCTTTCAACATAAAATTCAATATCCTCAATTAAGGGAGAAAATGGATTGTTTCTTTGGGATTATTTCTGTGCGAATTTACTAATAGACTTCGTATGTTTGATTGATAAAGTTCATTTCTTCTATTTCTTATCAAATTGTTTCCATAATATGCTCTACAGTTTACAACTTTATGCCCATGATTTGCATATGAAAAATAGTAACCATTGAAAATATTCTAGTACCTGGGAGCAATTTTCCTTTGACAATATGATTTACTTATTCTTTGATAACTTTGTCTCTATTGGGTTTTCACTCATTCTTTGTGGATTTCTCAATTGGTGTTATGAATTTTCTCTTACTATTGGTATTTTTATTTGGTTGTATTGCTATTAGATCCTTTGGTTTCTTCAACATATCTAATTGATTCAATGTATTCAAATTTATTAGTGCTTGATTCTCCTTCATAGCCATACCAATTTTGATGAGAGGATATCTCTGAATACTGAGAATCTCATCTAATTTGTTAAATACTTCAATAAACTTTATTTTCTAGTCCTGCTGAGTCTTGTATTTTTCTAATTCCTTTCTAAGGAGGACTATTTATTCTTCTAGTTTTTCACACTCCTTGCCCTTCTCTTTCAATTGTTTTAATTAGGTGTATTCAATTTCATTTGCTTCTTCCAACTTAGAAGAAGTGATGAATATTCAGATTTATCCTTTTCAATTTTTTCTAGCATCTCCTTCTTCTTCTTATTCTTTTTCCCAAGTATTTGAATTTCTGCTAAGGCAATAATTAGTTCACCTTTCGGGTCTACTTTAGCCTCTTCTTCATCAAACTCATCTTGACCTTTATTTGGAGTTTCTAGGGCCATGAGCATAAATTCCTTCATTGTTTCGTTCGTTCTTTCTTCACTAGAGAACTTCACATCTCCATCTTATGAGGAATTGTTGTCTTTTTGTGTATAGAAACTCCTCTTCTTGAACTTCATTTCCTTCTTTCCTTTCCCATATTTATTCTTCTCTTTATGGTCATAATCATTCTTCTCTTCTTTATATGAACATTTAGAACATATGGATAATAACCTACTTTTCCACATTTAAAACACTTGAAAGGTAACTTACCTTTGTACTTCTTGGATCCTATCTTCAATAATCTGAAGAATTTTTCCTCTTCTTCATCAGATCCACAACACTAATCTTCTAGATCTTCTTTGCTCCTTTTTTTTCCAGATTTGAAAGCAACCTCACTTGATGTAGATTTTCCTTTCGAAGTTTGCATTTCATAGGCTATAAATGTTCCATACAATTGATCCAATGTCAATGTATTGAGATCTTGAATTTCCTCAATGGTTGATACTTTGGCATTGAATCTATCTGGAAGATATTTTGGCACATTTTGAACTATAAAGGAGTCCTTCACAGGTTCATCAAGCTCTCTTATGGTTATAACTATTTTGTTCACTCGAAGTAAGAATTTGGCTATGTCTTCCTCCTATTTCATTTTTAATGATTCAAACGACTTTATGTAGCCTTGTAGTTTGGTTTTATTTTCTTTACTACCACCTTCATAACAAGTCATCATCTTATCCCATATATCTTACTCAACCAACTCGGATTCAAAAAAACCACTTAGAATAAAGTTACCATCTTAACGAGAACTTTAGCCCAAAAAACACCTACTTTGTGCAAAAAAACATAAAAAACACCCAGAAAAAAAAAAGTGTTGTTGTTGCATCAATTATTATTATTATTTTTTCTCAGGTTAAAATCTGAATTATTTTAACTAGTGACATTAAAAATCAAATTTTTTATGCAATAAATATGAAAATTCACCCTGAAATGAAAAGTGTTGATGTTGCACCAATTTTTTTTCCAAGTTAAAATTCCAATTTTTTTAACAATGACATTAAAAACTATTTCTTTTGTGCAATAAACATGAAAAAACACCTTGAACTCGAAAAGTGTTGATGTTATAGCAATACTTTTTTTTGTTAAAATTCCAACATTTTTTAGCAATTTTCAACCATGATGTTAAATATAAATATTATGACTTCAAAGAACCTTAAAATTTTGACATTTTTCAACCATGGCATTAAAGATAAAATATCACGACTCCGAAAAACCTTAAAACTTCAACATTTTTCATCCATAGAAATAAAACAAAATATCATCACTTTAAAAAACCTTAAATTGTTAACATATTTGAAGATCAAATATCATGAAGGCGAAAACATGAAGGTGGGTTACACTATTATGCCAAATATGGTGATGAAATTTCAAGTTTTTCCTCTTTTATCGAATTGCACCCCTCAAAATTCATATAAGAATTATGAATTTTGATTTGGAGTAAAAAGACAATATGTGGAAAATTAAGTTGTTAACCTAACGATACTTTTTGCAAATTTTTTTAGTGTCGTATAATCTCTCAAATTTCCATTAAATGCAATATATTTCCTTACAAATTTTCACAAAACTTAAGAGATATGCGTGTGTTCACGTAGCATAAATTAGTCTAAATAGTGTGTGTGTGTGTATATGATCTGCAAGGAACGGACTAAGTTTTCATATTAAAATTTTATTTTTTTTATGCAAAATTATAATTTTTATTAATGTTCAAAGTTGGCGAAGTAATATTTCAATTGTATTTTGGAGACACATGTGTTCACATAAGATTTTTTTCAACTTTTTAAATAAATTAAAAAACCAAGAGTATCCTTTTGAAGATTACTCGTAAATGAAGATAGTGGTATTTTTTGAATTTTTTTCACTGTGTATGTTTTATGTTATTGATTTTTTATTTAGCTCCTTTTATAAATGTCCAACAAAATTTGAAGAGTTATGCTTAAAATAAATTAGATGAAAAATATCATATGAATTCAAAAGTGTCAAATTCATATGCCATTGAATAGATGATTCTTTCACGAATCCAATGCGATCAACTCCGCCATTTAAGGACAATTTTTGACCTAAGTCCAATAGGGTACAAAATGGGGTTGCAGAGAAATCTATAGAAGAGGTGCTCAAATTTCAATTTTTAGGACTTCAAGATCTCGATTGAGCGCTTAAATTCAAAATTCAAATTTATCGATCGAGCATTAAAGAAACCCTTGATCTAGCGACATATGTGGTTAACTAACTGCTTGATTGAGCTTAAAGGCTTGATCGATTTGTTAAAAAGATAACCTGCAAGTGACCTTACCAACGTTTTATTAATGGCACTGATGGTGGATCATATGGCTCAAGGGCTTTATTGAGCTTATAGCTCGATCGAGCCTCTGTTGTCAACAAATAGTTTAGTTTCTAAATTTGATTGTGCAAAAAAAACAACAAACATTCTTTCATAGAGAAATAACAGAGCGTGGAAATTACACAAAGATTCACAACAAACATGGGAAATTGGAGATTTGGATCTAGAAAAGGAAATAAATTTCCATCCACAGAGGAAATACGAGAGAAATCTAGAGAAAGGATGAGAAAAAGACGTCAAACATTGAGAGAACAAGAAGTTCATGCAAATATGGTAATTCAAATTGTCTCACTTCTCATATTACTTGCTCCATATTGTATGCATTAAGAAATATGATTGAAAACCAAAAACAAATGGAGAATGAAACAATAAAATTAAGATAAAATAAACATTGAAAGTAATACCATGTAGTTAAAAAATGAGATGTAACAACAACTAAATAAAACCACTTGAAACCATACAAATTATTGAAAACCACTTGAAACCATGCAAATTATTGAAAACTACTTGAAACCATGGTTTATTGGAATTTTTTGAAACCACTTGAATTCATGAAAATTATGAATCACCTTTGAATTGTAATGGTTTAAGATAACCCACAAAAACTAAGGATGTGATTTAACCAAAGAAAACCATTGGAACATAATTTCCATATATTATTTACATGAATTACAATTCATGGAAATTTATTTACAAGAGGGATTAGAAAAAATGGTTGTCAAATAGGTGCTCCAAAACCTATAAACATTAGTTTGATTAATGTTTGATATCCAAAGTAGGAGTTAAAAGAGAGAAAATGTGGCAAGATCTACAAGGAGCAAGAATATCCCTACTTCCAATGTGCATGAACTGAGAAGACATTCTTTGTTAAACATATATTTAACAACATTAAACTTTCATAACATTCATCATTATATATAACATTTAATGGTTCTTTGAATCCTAAATGATGATCCCTACCTTTGAAAACCTCACAAGTTTCTTCTTTCAATTCTCACATGAAGGTTATGAGAATTTTTTAAAAAGAACAAGTTTTTTAAAGACATACAAAGTGTAGTGTAGATTCGTGCTTGCACAAAAAGGAGTGTATTATTTCATATAACTATAATGATCCATGGACGACTCATGAATAATCAATTTTAAATTGATAAATAATAAATGCAAAATAAATAAATAAACATGCATGTATTGATGATATGTTAGAAGTGTTTACCATGTTAATCTTCTTAGACTATGGCAATCTAATGTTAATTAAATTCATCTAGTTGTTTCTCAATAAATGTAATTGTGAAATATATTGCAAAATATGGTTCAAAAGTAAAAAAGAGTTCTTTATTTTAAAATTTGTCAAGATTTGATGAAAATAATTGAAAACATAAAAGACATTGGATATCCATCTTTGCACGTGCATAAAAAAGGTTCCTTGTAGAAACATATAGTTTTTTAAATCCTCTTACCCCTCCTTGTGCCCTACTTGATTGTTGTGCTAAAATTTCCATGTACATTCTCCCAAAAAAACACTCAAATCATTTGTGCCCCTCTTCACCACAAATGATAACAATGTACATTCATTGTTGATAAGACCTTGAAGCATCTTCCTTTTTCTCTAAATCCACTAAAACCTCTATCTCTTGATTTCTTTTTGTTTGCTTATCAACAATTTCATTGTCCTTTTCATCCCACATTTCTTCCACTTTTTATTTGGAATTGTGAAATTCTCTATAGTTATGATAAGTTCTTCCTTTAAGAAATATATTCTTACTATTGTTTTATGGTAATTTTAGTTACATGTTTTAAAATGTTAAATGATATGGTGCTTCTAATGAAGAAAAAAAATTCCAACTAATTTGATTTTGTATAGTAGGATTCATTAGGAGAATTTTGAGGTCTAAAATGGGTCTCCTAAGAAAAATGTACAACAAAAATAAACTTTATAAGAACCAATAGGATTCAAGATGATGATTTCAACCATGGGGGATGATTCACCATTTTTGGAGTAAAAAAGTAAAAAGATCAAAAAATAAAAAAATAATAAAACTACTTTTTCAATTTGTATTTTCAACTTATCTCCCTAAGGTTTTACTAAAATTTCGAGCGGGAATACTCATTGGATGCAAAATTTAATTCCTCATCCAAGGAGTACCCATGTTTCATACTTTCGATGGACCCTGCTACATGAAAAATGAAAAATACATGAAAAACATGATTGCAATCACATTTTTTTTTTATGTATTTCTCATTTTTCGTGTAACAGGGTCCATGGAAAGTATGCAACATGGGTACTCCTTGGATGAGGAATAAAATTTTTCATCCAACAAGTGTTGCCACTAGAAATTTGAGTAAACCCATATGCATATAAGTTGAAAATACGAGTTGAATATATATATATATATATATATATATATATATTTTAAATTTGATGGTGTAATCTAATCTTATTTTATTATTTCCAATATTATTTTATAATTTCTTTATGAGGTCCATTTTAGACTTCAAAATTCCCCTAATGTCAAATATTAACATAAAAATTAGTTGAATAGGTTCCTTATTGTATCATGGAGTGTGTATTTATGTATTGTATCTTATAGTTGATTAAATTTGTATGAATTTATAGATATATATTTTGTTTTATCTCATGAAATAAATTTGGCCCTTCAATTTGGTAATTACTAGCTTGATTTTTCAAGAATCTCCCATTCTCTCAAATTCAAAAGATTCGCCACATCATTAAGTTATTTAAGTAATAATTCCCTCTGAACTCATTTCGTGAGCCTTGAAACTGAAACCTAATTGAATATCAACTCTAAAATTGATTCAATTAACCTAAGGAGCATTTGAAACATTAACGACACACATAGAGGTCTAGGCTAAAGACATGTTCCGACGTCTTTAAACAAAGGAGAGATCGTTGTTTACGTTACA